>ONZH01017206.1:0-166108 GCA_900303285.1 Rhinella marina
AAGAAGGTTTCCTTGTATGGTCTCACTTTACAGAGAGGTTAGATTGTCTTTGGAGTGTATTGTTGAGAGGCTATGATAGTGGCGTAATAGTGCGACTTGGGCGCGTTATATGCACCCAGACATGCTTCCCCTGCTGTCCCAGTTGCATTCCAGCAGTGTTGGCATCCTTTTCTGAGGTTTCAGGGTGGACTTGGTGACCTCCAAGTGGTCGAATTGAGATTTCCAAGTGGCGAGCATTTTTTTCCCATAGACTTTAATGGGATTCGATATTCGGTCGAATAGGCGAATTTCGCGGTCTATTCGAATCGAATTTCGAACTTTCGAATATTTCCCTACTCGCTCATCTCTAATTATTACCTCTCAAAAAGCTTTTTATGGCAGCCAATCCATCCTCATACTTGATACTGGTATAGAGCGACTCGACATCTACTGTTACTATCAACATGTTTTTCTCCATATTGATGTCCGCCAATCTGTTCAGTGAGGCCATGGTGTCCTGTATATAGGAGAGCAGCTCCATCACCAGTTGTTTTAAATGATGGTCAATAAAACAACATACTTTTTCACATAGGCTCTCATTACCTGCCACTATGGGCCTTCCCGCTGGGTCCTCTTGATTTTTGTGAACTTTTGGAATAATATAAAAAGTGGCACTCCTTGGATGTGGCGTGATTAGGGACTCTTTTATTTCCTTTGAAATTACCCCATTTTCAACCGCTCGATCAAAAATGGTTTCCAATTCCTTCTGAAAAATGGGTAGAGAGTTATATGGTAACATTCTGTAACAAGTTTTATCTCTCAGCAATTTAAACGCTTGTTTTTCGTACATTTCCTGTGGCCATATTACGACATTACCCCCTTTATCGGCTTGTTTGATCTCGATCCCTTTCATATTTTTAATTTCGTCTAGGGCCCTCTTTTCCTTTTCACTCAAGTTATCTCTCCTATAATCCCTCCTTAACTTTTGTATATCTTCACTCACCAATCTCACAAATATATCTAATGCAGGACACAAACTCAATTGGGGGAACACCGAAGATTTTTTCTTTAATTCCCTTGGAATTATACCTACCTTCATATCTTTTTCAACCTCCTCACTCAATTCCTCCAAGATCTTCAATGCTTCAATCTCCTCTCTAGTAGTGAAATTTTCATCACTACTTTGTTTAAAGTGCAGTTTTTTTTAAAAGCAGTTTCCTAGCAAATAGATGCAGGTCTTTGGTTACTATAAAAAGATCCATATTAGAGGTGGGTGAAAAACTTAGTCCCTTTGATAAAACATTTATTTGATCAACCGTTAGCTGTATATCGGACAAATTTATTACCTGTAGTTGATCCTCCTTTCCTTTCTTATTCCGATTATCATTTTTTACTTCATTTACTTACTACATATTTTTCTTCTTGGTGCAATTTTACTCATGACGTTATTTTTGTTTAAACGGAGTGTGCACTGTTAGTGATAGTAGTACATACCCCTACCGGCAGTAGGGTACACCTTTAGTTGTCAAGCAGTGTCCATGGCTAATAGTTATGAAGTGTCTGGGCTGTAAAAGGTTTTTAATTGAATATATTAATAAAGTGTTATTTTAGCATTTGAACCTTAAGAGACTCCATTGTGTTTGTGTGTTAAATATTGAATTTAGGAGTGGTTCAGTCACGAACCTTCAGTAATTGGTGGACTTACTGAGAAATTAATTATGTTAAAAGCTGTGGACAGCATTAGTCAAGTGTTCCTGAGAGAATAGTCCGCTTTTGCTAAAACCATGTAGCACGTTTAAACAAGGACATTTCATGAGCTACAGTATATGTGCTTTATACTGATTACAAAACTTCAGTGATACAACCAGTTATGTAATCTGCAGAGCTACACTTACCTTTCACCTCTTCGCTTTTGCCTGTTTAATAACAAGAGTGTTGTCTTTTCTTGGATTGCAAGGTGAGTAATGCACCGGCATTTCTAAAGTTTAAATTTGGATTCAAAATGGCAAAAATGAAACAGATTTCTAAGGAAAGATATTAGAGATGAGCGAGCACTAAAATGCTCGGGTGCTCGTTATTCGAGTCAAACTTTTCCCGATGCTCGGGTGCTCGTTTCGAGTAACGAACCCCATTGAAGTCAATGGGAGACTCGAGCATTTTTGCAGGGGACCAAGGCTCTGCCTAGGGAAGGCTGGGTGAAAACCTGGAAACCTCAGAAAATGATGGAAACACCACGGAAATGGACATGAAACAGCAGGGGCAGCATGCATGGATGCCTCTGAGGCTGCCTAATCCCACCATTACCCCAAATTCTCAGGCAACAGCCTGGTGGTTACCCTCATGGCAATTGTGCTCACCCAGACAAAGAAAGGCGAGGCACATGCCCATCACATGTTAGGGAAGCACCCAACTAGGTGCAACGAAGGTCCATCACCGCCTGCAGGTGACACCACTGCTCATGCTGGCACTGCTGTGCTATCCCCCGCCCCACGACGCAGGCATAAGCCTGACACATCATGGTGACAGTGTAGTGACACCAACAAGTGACCAAGTTAGATTGAGGTAGCAGTCAAATGTCTGTAGGCGAGCCTCCCAAAAATTAGTTTTGGAGTGTCCGAAGTTGACCCTCCTAAAAAATTGTTTAGGAGTGTCTGTAGTTGACCCTTCTGTAAAATATTTTTTTTGTTTTCCCTGTTATTAGTTAATGTACAACCCATGGCTGGCATGGTGGGAATACATAGGTTTTGCGTAACAGACGGTCCACTGCACCATTACAGTTTCTTCATCATTGCCAATTACTGTTTCACCAACTGTTGTCTGGCAATGATAAAGGGGAAGGTGAATCCACTTCGGAAGAAAAGTGTCATCCTCCTACAATTGTACACTTGCTCTCAATTGAAAAGGGGATGTTCTTGCCATGGCCTTCCTCATAGTGGCCGCTTCTGCGGATGACAGAGGTGGTGTACCTACTGACAGCCTGACCGAACACGATGGCAGACCGGGAGACGCTCCCTCATGTAAAATTGTTTTGGAGTGTCTGCGGTTGACCCTCCTATAAAATATTTTTTTTGTTTTCCCTGTTATTAGTTAATGTACAACCCATGGCTGGCATGGTGGGAATATATAGGGAAGCACCCAACTAGGTGCAACAAAAGTCCATCACCCATGCTGGAACTGCTCTCCTATCCCTGGCCACACGATGCAGGCATAAGCTTGTCACAGCATGGCGGTGACACCAACAAGTGACCAAATTAGATGAGGTAGCAGGTGAGCCACCCAAAAATTTAGCCTGACGCAGCATGGCGGTGACAACAGAGTGACGAGTTAGACTGAGGTAGCAGGAGGTGAAGCAAGGATGGTAATTCGAAGGTGGAGGAGGAGGGGTTGGAGAAAGTGGCATAGTAATTCTGACAAACCGTGAACGAGGCAGGCCCCGCAATCCTCCAAGTGGGCAGTACATGAGCGGCCCCAGGGTCAGACTCGGTCAGAGTATGTGAAATGTTCAGGGTGGCCAAACGCCGGGCTCGACCCGTTTCGGGTTATCGATTGTCGAAATGTTGGCTTACATCAAGTTTAGTATCTGTTCTTATCAGTTGCTGTGGCTGTTGGTGGTAAAGTGGTGAGCATAGCTGCTTCCCAAGCAGTTGACCCAGGTTTGATTCCCGTCTATCGCAGGAGGCAATTAAAAGAAGAACCAAAAAAAAATCTGTACAATATCTATTACGTCCCCTACCCGGGTAAATTGTTTGGAGAGAGGGCCTGTAGGTGGACCTCCGGAAAAATTGTTTGGAGAGAGGGCCTATAGGTGGACCTCAGGAAAAAATGTTTGAAGAGAGGGCCTGTAGGGGGCCCTCCTGAAAAATTGTGGTAAGAGTGCCAGTTGGACCTCTAAAAAATGGCGTTTTTTTGGTCAGCGTTAGGCAAAGACGACAAGGAGGAGTAGGAGGAGTAGAGAAGAGGAATCGGATACATAAGTAATGTAAATCTTTAGCTGCTTTCCCCCGGAGGAGATTTGAATTCCGGTGAAATCCAGGCTTTGTTCATTTTAATAAGCGTCAGCCTGTCAGCGCTGTCAGTTGACAGGCATGTACGCTTATTGGTGATGACGCCACCAGCTGCACTGAATACCCGCTCTGACAGCACGCTAGTGGCAGGGCAGGCCAGCACCTCCAAGGCGTACAGCGCCAGTTCAGGCCACGTGTCCAGCTTTGAAACCCAGTAGTTGTATGGAGCAGAGTGATCGCTATGGACGTTGGTATGGTCAGCTAGGTACTCCCTCACCATCTTTCTGTACAGCTCCCCCCTACTCTGCCTAGACTGGAAAGAGGTGACAGTGTCTTGCTGGGGTGACATAAAACTGGCAAAGGCCTTGGAGAGCGTTCCCCTGCCAGTGCTGGACAAGCTGCCTGCTCGCCTCCTTTCCCCCGCTACTTGGCCTACAGAACCATGCCCTCTGCCGCTAGCGGCGTCAGATGGGAAGGATTGTTTCAGCTTGTGCACCAGGACCTGTTGATATCTATTCACTCTCATACTCCTTTCCTCTGCAGGGATGAGAGTGGAAAGGTTCTGCTTGTACCGTGGGTCCAGGAGAGTGAAAACCCAGTAATCGGTGTTTAAAAAAATGCTTCTAACACGAGGGTCACGGGATAGGCAGCCTAACATGAAGTCTGCCATGTGTGCCAGAGTCCCAACACGCAAGAATTCCCTCTCCTCACTGGCCTTGCTCTCCATTTCCTCCTCCAACTCCTCCTCCTCTTCAGCCCATACACGCTCAAGAGTTAAGAAGGACTGAGCACTGGTACCCTCTTCTGTCTCGCCGACATTATTCCTCCTCATCCTCATCCCCCTCCTCCGATACGTGCTGAGAAACAGACCGGAGGGTGCTCTGGCTATCAAGCGACATATCTTCCTCCACCGTCTCTTGTGACAAGCGCAAAGCATCCGACTTGATGCTGAGCAGTGAGTTTTTCAACAGGCAAAGCAGCGGGATGGTGAGGCTGATAATGGCGGCATCGCCGCTGACCATCTGTGTTGACTCCTCAAAGTTGCTCAACACCTGGCAGATATCAGACATCCATGTCCACTCCTCATTGTAGACTTGAGGAATCTGACTGACCTGACTACCAGTTCTGGTGGAAGTTGACATCTGGCAGTCTTCAATCGCTCTGCGCTGCTGGTAAACTCTGGATAACATGTTTAATGTTGAATTCCATCTCGTGGGCACGTCGCACAACAGTCGGTGAGCGGGCAGTTGTAGGCGGCGCTGCGCTGCCCTGAGAGTGGCAGCATCTGTGGTCGACTTGCGGAAATGCGCACAGATGCGGCGCACCTTGGTGAGCAAATCAGACAGATTGGGGTAGTCTGTGTCAGTCTGCCGAGTTGCAGAGCCGCCACCAGGTTATGCCCGTTGTCACACACAACCATGCCTGGCTTGAGGTTCAGCGGTGCCAGCCAAATATCGGTCTGCGCCATGATGCCCTGTAACAGCTCTTGGGCGGTGTGCCTTTTGTCACCTAAGCTCAGCAGTTTGAGTACCGCCTGCTGGCGCTTACCCACGGCACTGCTGCTGTGCCTAGAGCTACCGACTGAAGGCGCCGTGCCCACGGATGGTAATTCGGTGGAGGAGGAGGAGGAGGCATAGTACGTCTGAGAGACCGTGACCGAGGTAGGTCCCGCCATCCTCGGTGTGGGCAGTACATGAGCGGCCCCAGGGTCAGTCTCGGTCCCAGCCTCCACCAAGTTAACCCAATGTGCCGTCAGTGAGATATAGTGTCCCTGCCCGGCAGCACTTGTCCACGTGTCCATGGTTAGGTGGACCTTCTCAGAAACAGCGTTGGTCAGGGCACGGATGATGGTCTCTGACACGTGCGGGTGTAGGGCTGGGACGACACATCGGGAAAAATAGTGGCGGCTGGGGACTGAATACCGAGGGGTAGCCACCGCCATGAGATTGCGAAAGGCCTCGGTCTCTACCAGCCTATAGGGCAGCATCTCCAGGCTTAGCAATTTGGAGATGTGGACGTTGAGGGCTTGGGCATGTGGGTGGGTGGAACTGTATTTCCTCTTGCGCTCCAGCGTCTGCTGTAAAGACAGCTGACCGCTGCGCTGGGACACATTGGTGGATGCTGTGGAGGATCGTGGAGGCGAAGGTGTGGTTTTCCAGCGGGAGGCGCTCGTGCCGGGGTCCTGGGCAGGGGGTTGACTAGCAGAGGCAGCGAGTGACACAGGGGAAGGATCAGTGGTGTGACCCGCAGGAGGTGAACGGCCTTGGTTACATTGAGTGGGGTGTTTAGCACTCATATGCCTGCGCATGCTGGTGGTGGTTAGGCTAGTAGTGGTGGCACCCCTGCTGATCCTGGTGTGGCACAGGTTGCACACCACAGTCCGTCGGTCATCCTCACTTTCTTTAAAGAACCTCCAGACTTGCGAACATCTAGGCCTCGCCACGGGAGCTTCACTACGTGAAACAGTTGCTGCTGATGCACCAGCTCTGGCCCTGCTTCTCCCTCTGGCCACACCACTGCCTCTTACAACCTGTTCTGGTGCAGCACTCACCTCCGCCTCAGAGGCACTGTCTTCACTCGGCTTATCAGCCCAGCTTGGGTCAGTCACCTCGTCATCCTCCGATTCCTCAGTCTGCTCTCCCCTCGGACTTCCTGCCCTGACACAACTTCACCACTGTCTGACAACCGTGTCTCCTCATCGTCCGACACCTCTTTACAAACTTCTTCCACTAACTCAACATTGTCATCATCATCATCATCATCATCACCCACAGACTGCGACAGTTGGAAAACTTGGGCATCGGGAACGAGGTCAGCAGCAACCTGAGAAGTGGTTTGTGACTCTGGGAAGGGTCCAGAAAACAGTTCCTCAGAGTATGCCGGATCGCATTCCAAATTTTCTTGGGAGGGGGCAGACTGGGGGGAAGGAGGTTGAGGTGGAGGAGCCAGAGGAGTGCTCCCTTGGGTAACGTGGGTGGACTGCGTGGAAGACTGACTGGTGGACAAATTACTTGAAGCATTATCCGCAATCCACGACATCAGTTGTTCGCACTGTTGTGGTTTCAACAGTCCTCTACCACTTGTCCCTGTAAGTTGAGACATGAAGCTAGGGAGTGTAGCTCTGTGGCGTTCCCCTGCTCCCTCATCAGCAGGTACTGTCTCACCCTGCCCAGGACCACGGTCTCTGCCCCCTGCAGTAATTGAATGCCCACGCCCTCGTCCTCGACCCTTAGCCCTGGGGTTCAACATTTTCTGTATATAAGTGTATTATATAAAAAAAATAAAATAAATGGGCCTGCTGTACTGAAACCCACAAACTTGTTCAATCTGAACAAGTAAATATATAGGTGGATAAGTTAGATCAAAATTACGTATGTTATTACGTACCGTGCAGTATGGCGCAATTACACGGAAACTATTAGATTAGTCAGACTTGGTCTGCTTAGTTGCAACCCAGACAAATGTCGCACAGAGATTTTTCTAATCTAGCTGTATCAGTGAGAGCAAAAGACCTTTTTTAATTAAGTGACGTATAGAATGTGTCACCTGGACAGAAAATACGGATTGTGTTGAGTGGACAGCTGAACTGTGACACACAGAATGGTTCCACACAGCTGTGTGAAATGGATTTGTATCACTGAGATAAAACAACAAAAAAACTATTTTTTTATATATATATATTTTTTGGAATGTGACATGCAGAAACTATCAGACAGCAAACTCAGCCCCTGCTGACGGTGGCTATTTTGACTGCAACCCAGACAAATGTCACACAGAGATTTCTCTAATCTAGCTGTATCAGTGAGCGCAAAAGACCTTTTTTAATTAAGTGACGTACAGAATGTGTCACCTGGACAGAAAATACGGATTGTGTTGAGTGGACAGCTGAACTGTGACACACAGAATGGTTCCACACAGCTGTGTGAAATGGATTTGTATCACTGAGATAAAACAACAAAAAAACTATTTTTTTATATATTATATTTTTTTTATATTTTGTTTTTTTGGAACGTGACGTGAAGAAACTATCAGACAGCAAACTCAGCCCCTGCTGACGGTGGCTATTTTGACTGCAACTTAGACAAATGTCGCACAGAGATTTTTCTAATCTAGCTATATCAGTGAGCGCAAAAGACCTTTTTTAATTAAGTGACGTACAGAATGTGTCACCTGGACAGAAAATACGGATTGTGTTGAGTGGACAGCTGAACTGTGACACACAGAATGGTTCCACACAGCTGTGTGAAATGGATTTGTATCACTGAGATAAAACAACAAAAAAACTATTTTTTTATATATATATTTTTTATATATATATTTTTTATATTTTGTTTTTTTGGAACGTGACGTGAAGAAACTATCAGACAGCAAACTCAGCCCCTGCTGACGGTGGCTATTTTGACTGCAACCCAGACAAATGTTGCACAGAGATTTTTCTAATCTAGCTGTATCAGTGAGCGCAAAAGACCTTTTTTAATTAAGTGATGTACAAAATGTGTCACCTGGACAGAAAATACGGATTGTGTTGAGTGGACAGCTGAACTGTGACACACAGAATGGTTCCACACAGCTGTGTGAAATGGATTTGTATCACTGAGATATAACAATAAAAAAAAGGGTTATATATGGCAATATCTGCACTACTAGTGCCAGCCAAGCCAGGAGACAAAAAAAAAATTTCTTGTAGCCCTTAGAAGGGCTGTTGGGTTCTTGTGAGATCACTCCTGCCTAACAAAGAACTAAATGCAGGCCCTAACACTCTCCCTGAAACGCAGCAGCTCTATCCCTAACGACATCCAGACAGCATCTGAGCCGAGCACCGCGGGCAGTCACTAGTATATTCCAGGGTCACCTGATCAGGCCAGCCAACCCCTGCTATCGACATGTAAGGGCCCCACGTGATGCTGGGTGTACCGCAGAGTCTCCTGGCTTGTGATTGGCTGAGTTTATAGGCGCCAAAAATGCACAATGCGGAAGTTGACATTTCCTCGAGCACGGCGAGATACTCGTCCGAGCAGCGAGTACTTACGAGTACCGTAATACTCGAACGAGCACCAAGCTCGGACGAGCATGCTCGCTCATCTCTAAAAGGTATCAATGCTATTTTTACAACTGAAGGCTATACTATGCATCTGATCACACCAATGTACTGTCTTCAGAGACGAAGGAGAACTGGGTAAACAGGACAGAAAATAGCAGAAGGCCCAGGTCTACCTACCTAGTTTTATGCTAAATAAAAGCCAAATAGGAAAAAAGAGTTTTAGCTGGGTTTACATGTTTATTTTTGGATGCAGTTCTTGAAGCCAATATCATGTAAAGGTGTTGTCTGACTTCAGCAAATGGCATTTATTATGAAGACAAAGTTAATACCAGACACTTAATAATGTATTGTGATTGTCCATATTGCCTCCTTTGCTGGCTGGATTCATTTTTCATCACATTATACACTGCTCATTTCCATGGTTACAGACCACTCTGCAATCCATCAGTGGTGGTCGTGCTTGCACACTATAGGAAAAAGCACCAGCCTATGTGCGCTCCCACGGTCCAGGCCACCAGAGAGGCCGGCACTTTTTCCTATAGTGTGCAAGCACTACCACGGTCTGTAACCATGGAAACGAGCAGTGTATAATGTGATAGAAAAATGAATCCAGCCAGCAAAGGAAGCAATATGGACAATTACAATATATTAGTAAGTAGCTTGTATTAACTTCCTCTACATAATAAATGTTACTTGTTGAAGTGAGACAACCCCTTTAACCTTCAACATGGAAATATCTTTTTTTTTTCTTTTTATCCATAATGCAATACATCTTTCTTCACAGTGCAGCAATCTCTATGTCACTTCCTCGCCCTTACTTGTGCTGGATAATTTCAGGATTCCCCAATGACTCAGTTAAAAAGAGCAAGAAAACCACAAACTACTTAATCTCTCTTAGAAAAAGAAACTTGACACACTCTTGAGGTTTCTCATGGCGTACAGGAAACAAAAATTCATCGAGCATGCTGTGGCCTAATAATGACCTCATATCGTTTTTAATAATTTGTGGTTCCATAGAAAATCATACATTGCATCAACTCTGGGTTCACGCTCTGGGGTTTCTTACTGTCACTGTCAGATCACTGACACTTAAATTAAATATTCTGCTTGTCTTATACATATGAATCTTGGAGGCAAACAAGCAAAAACAAGATTGATAGGTTTAATCATTTTCAGGACAATAATATAGATTAAACTGAGAGTGAATTGATCCAGATTGTCCAATTTGCCCATATAACACAGACTCGTCATTTTACCAGTTACTCTCTATAGAGTCAATGAAAATTAAATTCATGTCAGATTCATTTTCCCCATGTATCCAAATGCCAAACAGTTAGAGAAAATTGAAACAAACAGATAGACTCACTCAATGTCTGAAAAGCTCAGTATATTGATATACAGCGCTATACCCCTATTACTTGACTAGTGGAAAAGATCAAGTGGCCATATCTTTGTATTTTACATATTCGTCTTCAATGTATACTAAGAATATGTACTGGAAACCTAAGAGGGGGAAATCCTGATACGCCAATGGTGCAGGTTTTAAGTATATTTGTACTTTCAAGAAACTTTTGATGTGTCATAGAGACATAGCAAAGCTTTTCATAGGTGGAGGTCCAAGTGCTGAGACTCCCTCTGATTGCTTAATAGACTCATACAGAGCACTGCTGAAGACCGGCTGAAGAGAAAGTCTATGATGCTGTCTCCTATCCTTCTTCAGCAGTGAAAATACCCCCTTTTTTGCAATAGGCAGAGGTCTCAGTACTTGAAACCAACAATCCAAAACTTTGATATCTAACTATGCTATATCAGAAGTGTTTTTGAAAGTATAGTTTTTTGAGTACTATCTTCCTCTGGAATTCTGGGAAGAAAGGGATGTAAAAGAGGCAGAACTAGTTAAAGGGAACCTGTAATCAACTTTATGCTGACCTCACTGAGGGCAGCATAAAGTAGTGACAGAAATGCAGATTTCAGCCGTGTGTCACTAATGAGCTAAAAGTAAGTGGTTGCCTAGAACCAGCATTCTAAACATTGCAACCAAGGCCTGGAAAAGAGTCAAATCTACTTGAGAAGAGTCATGGTTATTCCTAATCTCCTGCTCTCCCGTCCATCTGCTGATCATTGGCAGTTCTCTCCTGGAGAGACAGGGAGAAAACTAGGTAGAAGACTGTCAGTCATCAGCAGGTGGGCAGGAAGAGCAGAAATTTATGAATAACCATGACTCTTCTCAGGTGGCCGGGACTCTTTTCCAGGCCCAGTCTGCAATGTTTGTGAGGTTGGTTCTCGGCAACCACTTACTTTTAACTTATAAATCACAGACTGCTGAAATCAACTCACCTGTCTCTACTGTATGCTGCCGTTAGTATGAGCAGCATAAAGTTGATGACAGGTTCCCTTTAAGTGCTCATTTGTATCCCTTTGTTCTTTGAAAGTACAATTACATGTTAAACGGGTTTCCATTTTTTTTTTAAATTTGCCCCGAACCCGTCGGGACATGTAAAGGGAGTTGATCTTATCTATGTTACACTGTTCTGTTCAGGCTTTATGAGCTGTATTCACTGAACTTCTGGTCCCTGCCTGTCAACCTCTTGCACAGATGGGCTTATGTGTGCTAATGCAGCCAATGACTGGCTTCAGTGGTAACAGGTCCCCAAGCAGCATGTGATCTAGCAATGACATGCCGCTTGGGGACACGTTAACGCTGAGATCAGTCAGTGGCTGCAGTGATGCACATAACTCTGTCTATGCAAGAAGTTTACAGGTGGGGACAGAAATCATGAAGACAGCCTGGGAGTCACATAGCCTACATGGGATGGCAGGGAGCAGGAAAGTAAAGTTCTCTTAACAGGTCCTGCAGGGTGTGTGTAGGCGGATTTAAATAAAATCATTGACAAGCCAGTTTTTAGCATTCCACCATTTTTTTCTGATTTTGTAAACATAAAATGGAATACAGACAGTTGCAGTGATTATATGATTGTCTACCTAGCAGAGCTTGCAGGGCTGATTTCCCCTGCAACTAGGAATGATGCATTGTTGAAAAAATTAGAAAATATTTTTAAAAAAATTAATAAAAAACACACAAATAAAGTACACATTACCCTCTAAAAAGAGCAACCTCCACCAATTGTTACACTAGCACTAGCCCTGATCCAATTACCCTGAATCAGACACATGGTACAGTATATTCAAATATACCGTGTAACGGTGAACATGAATATAAATTCTTTATAGATATATGCAATATGATTAACAGAAAATGGTATTGGAGAAATTATTTTAGCACCATTATGCAACCCAAAGCCTAATAATTCTCAAAGTCAAACCTATTTAAAAAT
Source organism: Rhinella marina (assembly GCA_900303285.1). Taxonomy (NCBI): domain Eukaryota; kingdom Metazoa; phylum Chordata; class Amphibia; order Anura; family Bufonidae; genus Rhinella; species Rhinella marina. The sequence continues at coordinate 12,360 of ONZH01017206.1, forward strand.
TTGTAAAAAATAAAATGAGAAAAGAAAAACAGAAAAATAATGCAGTTAAACTAGCCTACAGCAATTTCAGAACTAGTTCAGAAGGCCCAAAACATCCCCGACCTGACCCAGTTAAACATAAAAAAATTGACCACGTTCTTTTATTTCTGAAATATGCAACAAACATAAATCATGAATGTCAAAAATTTCAGTATGAAATTCTGGAAAAGCCCTGTATAACTGTACATTTGGCAATTACTGCATTTTAGGCAAATTGCTCTTAATTACTGAAATCGATCATAAACTTCCTAGTAAGGAAGGAAGAAAGTTCTGCAAAGTGTGAGAAAAGTGAGAAGACAGGAAGTAAAACTAAAGACAAGTAGCAGAATAGTGAATATTGATATGTATAAACACATGAATTAGGATCAGATGGTTACATGAAGTCTCCAGATGATTATTATTGTTTTATCCTAAAGAAAAACAAAACTGCCACCTAAAAACAAATAATTGGTGACAAACTGAAGAGGCCTGATAGCGCCATCTGGCAGAAATGTGTGTCATTGCCAAAAGAGCAATATCACATTCATAATTATGGTATGATCCTGGAATCCCTTTGATGTCTGCTGAATGTTACTGCAATAGATGTTTTTAATTTGCAAGATACATAAAATGTATAGGCTGGAATGAAAATATTTCTCACTAACACACATATGTAATGCAGTCCTAAGATTATTTAACACATATGTATACTCTACTCAACATGTAACCATGGCACCAAAGATGGTATTCAACTCTCCAGTGTTGCACATAAAAATCACATTTATTGATCATGTCTAAATTAATAAAAAATGAGAAAAAGATTCCTTCATTAATGCACAAGAAAGGGACTGACAGCAATATAAACATTTTAAAAACAAGGCCCATCCATTCAGGGGTGTAGCTATAGGGGGTGCAGAGGTAGAAGTCTCTACAGGGCCCAGGAGCCTGAGGGGCCCAAAGACCCTTGTGCCGCATAAGAAGACACTGGAATTATAGAAAGTGCCTGCTGGTCAAGTTACACCTCTGGCTGGAGGAGGGGGGGTTGCTATTTCAATTGTTGCGTCGGGCACTATGAAGGTATGTGCTTCCCTGCCAGTGGCCACAAAGCACTGAGGGAAGGGGGCCTAAGCTGAACCGCCCCAGGGCCCATTAGTCATTAGCTATGCCCCTGAATCCATTATAAAGGTTCATCAGGCCAACAATATTAGTACACCCCAATATTAATGACAGGGAAATTCCTCACAATTAGTGTTGGGCGAGCATGCTCGGCCAAACACTGTATTCGCTCGCTGCTACTCAGCCAATCAGCATCCGAAGAGGTAGTGGCATTCACTGTAATGCTGTAGCCATGTTGGCTACTGGCATTACAGTGATTGGCTGGCCGGGAACGCGTCACCCAGTGACATGTGACCCGGCTCAGTCTTAGTCAGGGAAAGGTGCTGCAAGGTGCTGATCTTAACACCACCTGCGCAGCGTCTGCTGTATAACGTTTGTGCATCCTAAGTACCTGTGACATCCGGTGTATTTCTTTTTGCTGCTAATCAAGGTGACATTACCTGCGCAGCGTCTGCTGTATAACGTTTGTGTATCCTAAATACCTGACATCCAGTGTATTTTTTTCTGCCGCTAATCAAGGCGATATTACCTGTGCAGCGTCTGCTGTATAACGTTTGTGTATCCTAAATACCTGACATCCAGTGTATTTTTTTCTGCCTCTGTAGAGCACCAAGTGTTCTACCAGAGCACTTTGGTGCTCGATCAGCACTACTCACAATGAATAACATGCATAACAGAAAAAATATCAACAACATGATATAAATACCTGAAATTAAAAATACTTATAGAGGATTCTTTAGGTAAGAGTAGTAAGACTATGGAACTCTCTGCCTGAGGAGGTGGTGACGGTAATTTCACTAAAAGAGTTCAAGAGGGGCCTGGATGTATTTCTGGAGGGTAATAATATTACAGGTTATAGTTACTAGAGATGGGTCGTTGATCCAGGGAGTAAAGCCTTACAGATGTTACTATGTTACTATGTTATCTCTCCCCCAAATGCTGCAGATTAGCATCAGTTCTACTGTAACTCATAGTAAAGTATTTTTTGTGCACCAGCCAATATATACTGAAATCCAGAACTGTCATATAAATAGCTAAAGCACCACAAACTAAATAAAAAAACAAACACACGCATAAATAAATAAAAACTCAAATACGTAATTACACAAATAAATAAACAAAGGATAGTAAATGTTAATAAAAATAATGTTAGCATGAAGAAAAGCAAAGGGGTGATCAACAAGACCATGCAGCTGTCATATGTATGGCTATATGTCACCACTTCCTGAAGTGTAGCCTCGAAGTGTGGTGGTGGATGATTCAGAGATTCAAAGAACACTGAAGTCAGAAGTCATGCACTGCCACCTTCATACCCTGTACTAGACAGAATGAAACTGCCTAATAACAGCTGTGCTGTGATTGGTTAATAACAGCAACACAGACCGTTTTTCTTTTAGACAGTTTCATAAATATGCTCCAGTGTATACGGTACGGTTTAAGGGAGTCTGTCACCTACTTTGGACATATTAAACTGATATCACTGTCCTGTAGGCAATATAAGCAGTTAACAGATCATAACTTTCTTTCTTATTTCTGTATATTTTATGTGGAATAAACAAAGTTTGAAGATATATGCAAATGAGCTGCAAGTGCCCATGGGTGTTCCTCTCTGAATGCAAGTGCCCATGTTCTCCTGAGAATGCCACTATCGCTCCTCCCATGTTTCCATGTAAGCCATCACAATCATTGCAGACTAGACCTGGAAAAAAGTCACGGCCACCTGAGAAGAGTTCTGGTTATTCATCAATTCCTGCTCTCCCTGCTGATGACTGACAGTCTTCTACCTAGTTTTCTCCCTTTCTCTCTAGGAGAGAACTGCCAGTCGTCAGCAGATGGGCGGGGAGAGCAGGAGATTATGAATAACCATGACTCTTCTTAGGTAGATTTGACTCTTTTCAAGGCCTGTGCTGCAATGAATATGATGCTGGTTCTCGGCAACCGCTTACTTTTAGCTCATGAGTGACACACCACTGAAATCAGTATTTTGGTCAGCATAAAGTTGATGACAGGTTCCCTTTAAATACAATGGGTCCAAGAATGGGCTGCAAAAGTAGTGAATGAAAGAAAAAAATTCATATTTACCTGCTTCCTGCTGCTCCAGTCCTCTGTGCTTCCTCCAGTGCATCCACAAAGTCACATGTTCCGCTGCAGCCAATGACTGGCTTCAGAGCTTTTTGTAGTGTCACTGCTATAGCCAATAATTAGCCGCAGTGGAGCGTGTAACCATGCCTGCTCAGCAGTGAATGGAAACAGTCCAGAGACTGAAACAGGGACACAGCAGAGGCAGGCAAATTCGTTTCCATTCCGGTTTTGATATCCAGCACGATTTCAAAACTTGAATTAAACGGTTCAGTTTTGTCCCCATACATTGTCAATGGGGGCCAAAGGGATCAGGATGCATAAGTATGCATCCATTCCGTTTTGTGTCTTGGTGCCGAACAAAAAACCGCTGCAAAGCGGAACAAAGCGGATTCAGCATGAAAATCAATGTAAGTCAATGGTGCCAGAGCCGTCTTTTTTTTTGTTAGTGAAAAAACGGATCTGGAGCCCATTGACTTACAATGATTTTTATACTGCACGTGGTTTGTTCTATTTTGATTTAATATAGCTGGATCCGGCCGAAACGGACGTATTAAATAGCACAGATCAGCTTAATTCCGTTTTTGAGATAAAAGTAATTATTCCCAGAAAGATTCTTTAAGCATAATACTTAGGGTACGGCCACACAGAGAGGCTATGATATGGTCAGGTTGTGGCCATGTTGTGGCCCAGAACCGCACTTCTCCTTCACTATCGCGTGGCCATTAAAGAGGTTCTCCAAGTTAAATTTATTGATGACCTATTCTCAGGATAGGTCATCAATATCAGATCGGCGGGGGTCCGACACCTGGCACCCCTGCCGATCAGCTGTCTGAAGAGGAGAAGCGCGCCGTGCCAGCGCTGCCTCCTCTTCACTGTTTACATGCTAGCCGTAACACTTGTTGGGAACGAGCCTTCCCATTGAAATGAATGGGGCGGTTAGGTGTAATTACACCTTCTCACCGCTACCCTTGTTACGGCTAGCATGTGAACAGTGAAGAGGAGGAAGCACTGGTACGGCGCGCGCCTCCTCTTCAAAGCAAAAGAACCTATTTTTTTACGTGACATGCAGAATAGATCACTTGGAGATAAAAAGGGGAATGTGCAGACTTGGGCTGCTATAGTGCAAACCACTATGGTGGTGACAACAGAGTGAGCGAGTGACACTGCGGTAGCAGGCGAACCACATAAACATTTTTCGTGGCCCTGTATGGCGGCGGTGACAACAGAGTGAATGAGTTAGTATGAGGTAGCTGGTGAAGCACCCAAAAATTTAGCATGACACAGCATGGCGGTTACACCACCAATTACTTTGTCCGACTGAGAATGCAGTGAAATGGCTTTTGTTGAGCCTCCAAATTCTTTTTTCTTTTCGGAGTACATAAAGTCTACCCTCAGCAAAAAAAATTTTTTTTTTAAATGTCGGTACTTGCGCCTCCTGAAAAATTGTTTTGGACTGTCTGTTTGACGCTCCTGAAACATTGTTTTACACTGTCTGTAGTTGACACTGCGGAAAAATTGTTTGGAGAGAGGGCCTGTAAGTGGCCCTCCGGAAAAATTGTTTAGAGAGAGGGCCTGTAGGTGGACCTCGGGAAAAATTGTTTGGAGAGAGGGCCTGTAGGTGGACCTCCGGAAAAATTGTTTGGAGAGAGGGCCTGTAGGTGGACCTCCGGAAAAATTGTTTAGAGAAAGGGCCTGTAGGTGGATCTCCGGAAAAATTGTTTGGAGAGAGGGCCTGTAGGTGGACCTCCGGAAAAATTGTTTGGAGAGAGGGCCTGTAGGTGGACCTCCGGAAAAATTGTTTGAAGAGAGGGCCTTTTGGGGGCCCTCCTGAAAAATTGTAGTAAAAGAGTGCCAGTTGGACCTCTAAAAAATGGCGTTTTTTGGGTCAGCGTTAGGCAAAGACGACAAGGAGGAGGAGGAGTAGGAGGAGTAGAGAAGAGGAATCGGATACATGAGTAATGTTAATCTTTAGCTGCTTTCCCCCGGAGGAGATTTGAATTCCGGTGAAATCCAGTCTTTATTCATTTTAATAAGCGTCAGCCTGTCAGCGCTGTCAGTTGACAGGCGTGTACGCTTATCGGTGATGATGCCACCAGCTGCACTGAATACCCGCTCTGACAACACGCTAGCGGTAGGGCAGGCCAGTGCCTCCAAGGCATACAGTGCCAATTCAGGCCACGTGTCCAGCTTTGAAACCCAGTAGTTGTATGGAGCAGAGTGATCGGTCCGGACATTTGTATGGTCAGCTAGGTACTCCCTCACCATCTTTCTGTACAGCTCCCCCCTACTCTGCCTAGACTGGGGATAGGTGACAGTGTCTTGCTGGGATGACATAAAACTGGCAAAGGCCTTGGAGAGCTTTCCCCTGCCAGTGCTGGACAAGCTGCCTGCTCGCCTCCTCTCCCCGCTGCTTGGCCCACAGAACCATGCCCTCTGCCAAGAATTCCCTCTCCTCACTGGCCTGACTCTCCATTTCCTCCTCCTCCTCCAAGTCCTCCTCTTCAGCCCATACACACTCAAGAGTTAAGGACTGAGCACTGGTACCCTCTTCTGTCTCGCCGACATTTTCCTCCTCCTCCTCTTCCTCCTCATCCTCATCCCCCTCCTCCGATACGCGCTGAGAAACAGACCGGAGGGTGCTCTGGCTATCAAGCGCATTATCTTCCTCCACCGTCTCTTGTGACAAGCGCAAAGCATCCGACTTGATGCTGAGCAGTGAGTTTTTCAACAGGCAAAGCAGCGGGATGGTGAGGCTGATAATGGCGGCATCGCCGCTGACCATTTGTGTTGACTCCTCAAAGTTGCTCAACACCTGGCAGATATCAGACATCCACGTCCACTCCTCATTGTAGACTTGAGGAATCTGACTGACCTGACTACCAGTTCTGGTGGAAGTTGACATCTGGCAGTCTACAATCGCTCTGCGCTGCTGGCAAACTCTGGATAACATGTTTAATGTCGAATTCCATCTTGTGGGCACGTCGCACAACAGTCGGTGAGCGGGCAGTTGTAGGCGGCGTTGCGCTGCCCTGAGAGTGGCAGCATCTGTGGTCGACTTGCAGAAATGCGCACAGATGCGGCGCACCTTGGTGAGCAAATCAGACAGATTGGGGTATGTCTTGAGGAACCGCTGAACTATTAGATTGAACACGTTGGCCAGGCATGGCACGTGTCAGTCTGCCGAGTTGCAGAGCCGCCACCAGGTTACGCCCGTTGTCACACACAACTATGCCTGCCTTGAGGTTCAGCGGTGCCAGCCACAGATCGGTCTGCGCCGTGATGCCCTGTAACAGCTCTTGGGCGGTGTGCCTTTTGTCACCTAAGCTCAGCAGTTTGAGCACCGCCTGCTGGCGCTTACCCACGGCACTGCTGCTGCGCCTAGAGCTACCGACTGAAGACGCCGTGCCCATGGATGGTAATTCGGAGGAGGAGGTGGAGGAGGAGGGGTCGAATGAGGAGGCATAGTACGTCTTAGAGACCATGACGAGGTAGGCCCCGCAATCCTCGGTGTGGGCAGTACATGAGCAGCCCCAGGGTCAGTCTCGGTCCCAGTCTCCACCAAGTTAACCCAATGTGCCGTCAGTGAGATATAGTGTCCCTGCCCGGCAGCACTTGTCCACGTGTCCATGGTTAGGTGGACCTTCTCAGAAACAGCGTTGGTCAGGGCACGGATAATGTTCTGTGACACGTGCTGGTGTAGGGCTGGGACGGCACATCAGGAAAAATAGTGGCGGATGGGGACCAAATACCGAGGGGCAGCCACCACCATGAGATTGCGAAAGGCTACCTCTACCAGCCTATAGGGCAGCATCTCCAGGCTCAGCAATTTGGAGATGTGGACGTTGAGGGCTTTGGCATGTGGGTGGGTGGAACTGTATTTCCTCTTGCGCTCCAGCGTCTGCTGTAAAGACAGCTGAACGCTGCACTGGGACACATTGGTGGACGCTGTGGAGGATCGTGGAGGTGAAGGTGTGGTTTTCTGGCGGGAGGCGCTCGTGCCGGGGTCCTGGGCAGGGGGTTGACTAGCAGAGGCAGCGAGTGACACAGGGGAAGGAGCAGTGGTGTGACCCGCAGGAGGTGGTGAACGGCCTTGGTTCCATTGAGTGGGGTGTTTAGCACTCATATGCCTGCGCATGCTGGTGGTGGTTAGGCTAGTAGTGGTGGCACCCCTGCTGATCCTGGTGTGGCACAGTTTGCACACCACAGTCCGTCGGTCATCCTCACTTTCTTTAAAGAACCTCCAGACTTGCGAACATCTAGGCCTCGCCACGGGAGCTTCACTACGTGAAACAGTTGCTGCTGATGCACCAGCTCTGGCCCTGCTTCTCCCTCTGGCCACACCACTGCCTCTTACAACCTGTTCTGGTGCAGCACTCACCTCCGCCTCAGAAACACTGTCTTCACTTGGCATATCAACCCAGCTTGGGTCAGTCACCTCGTCATCCTCCGATTCCTCAGTCTGCTCCCCCCTCGGAATTCCTCCCCTTACAACAACTTCACCACTGTCTGACAACCGTGTCTCCTCATCGTCCGACACCTCTTTACACACTTCTTCCACTAAGTCAATATTGTCATCATCATCATCACCCACAGACTGCGACAGTTGGAAAACTTGGGCATCGGAAAAGAGGTCAGCAGCAACCTGAGAAGTGGTTTGTGACTCTGGGAAGGGTCCAGAAAACAGTTCCTCAGAGTATGCCGGATCGTATTCCAAATTTTCCTAGGAGGGGGCATACTGGGGAGAAGGAAGTTGAGGTGGAGGAGCCAGAGGAGTGCTCCCTTGGGTAACGTGGGTGGACTGTGTGGAAGACTGACTGGTGGACAAATTACTTGAAGCATTGTCCGCAATCCACGACATCAGCTGTTCGCACTGTTGTGGTTTCAACAGTCCTCTACCACGTGTCCCTGTAAGTTGAGACATGAAGCTAGGGAGTGTAGCTCTGAGGCATTCCCCTGCTCCCTCATCAGCAGGTACTGTCTCACCCTGCCCAGGACCATGGCCTCTGCCCCCTGCAGTAATTGAATGCCCAAGCCAACGCCCTCGTCCTCGACCCTTAGCCCTGGGGTTCAACATTTTTTGTATATAAGTGTATTATATAAAAAAAAATAAAATAAATGGGCCTGCTGTACTGAAACCCACAAACTTGTTCAGTCTGAACAAGAAAATATATAGGTGGATAAGTTAGAGCTAAATTACGTATGTTATTACGTACCGTGCAGTATGGAGCAATTACACTGAAACTATTAGATTAGGCAGACTTGGTCTGCTTAATTGCAACCCAGACAAATGTCGCACAGAGATTTTTGTAATGTAGCTGTATCAGTGAGAGCAAAAGACCTTTTTTACTGACGTGACGTACAGAATGGGTCACCTGGACAGAAAATACGGATTGTGCTTTGTATATAGGTGGATAAGTTAGAGCTAAATTACGTATGTTATTACGTACCGTGCCGTATGGAGCAATTACACTGAAACTATTAGATTAGGCAGACTTGGTCTGCTTAATTGCAACCCAGACAAATGTCGCACAGAGATTTTTGTAATGTAGCTGTATCAGTGAGAGCAAAAGACCTTTTTTACTGACGTGACGTACAGAATGGGTCACCTGGACAAAAAATACGGATTGTGGTGACTGGACAGCTGAACTGTGACACACAGAATGGTTCCACACAGCTGTATGAAATGGATTTGTATCACTGAGATAAAACAACAATAAAACTATTTTTTATATATTTTTTTTATATTTTTTTTTTATACATATATTTTTTTTAACGTGACGTGCAGAAACTATCAGAGAGCAAACTCAGCCCCTGCTGACTGTGACTATTTTGACTGCAACCCAGACAAATGTCGCACAGAGATTTTTGTAATGTAGCTGTATCAGTGAGAGCAAAAGACCTTTTTTACTGACGTGACGTACAGAATGGGTCACCTGGACAGAAAATACAGATTGTGGTGACTGGACAGCTGAACTGTGACACACAGAATGGTTCCGCACAGCTGTATGAAATGGATTTGTATCACTGAGATAAAACAACAATAAAACTATTATTTATATATTTTTATATATATATATATTTTTTAACATGACGTGCAGAAACTATCAGAGAGCAAACTCAGCCCCTGCTGACTGTGGCTATTTTGACTGCAACCCAGACAAATGTCGCACAGAGATTTTTGTAATGTAGCTGTATCAGTGAGAGCAAAATACCTTTTTTACTGATGTGATGTACAGAATGGGTCACCTGGACAGAAAATACGGATTGTGGTGACTGGACAGCTGAACTATGACACACAGAATGGTTCCACACAGCTGTATGAAATGGATTTGTATCACTGAGATAAAACAACAAAAAACTATTTTTTTATATATATATTTTTTTATATATATTTTTTATATATATATATATTTTTTTTTTTTTAACGTGACGTGCAGAAACTATCAGAGAGCAAACTCAGCCCCTGCTGACTGTGGCTATTTTGACTGCAACCCAGACAAATGTCGCACAGAGATTTTTGTAATGTAACTGTATCAGTGAAAACAAAAGACCGTATTTGATTACGTGACATACAGTATGGGTCACCTGGACAGAAAATATGGATTGTGGTTTGTGGTGAGTGGACAGCTGAACTGTGACACACAGAATGGTTCCACACTGCTGTATGAAATGGATTTGTATCAAAAGTTAAAACAATAAAAAAGTGTTATATATGGCAATAGCTGCACTACTAGTGCCAGCCAGCCCAGCCAGGAGACAAAAAAAATGTCTTGTAGCCCTTAGAAGGGCTGTTGGGTTCTTTTCAGATCACTCCTGCCTAACAGAGAACTAAATCCAGGCCCTAACACTCTCCCTGAAACGCAGCAGCTCTGTCCCTAACGACATCCAGACAGCATCTGAGCCGAGCACCATGGGCAGTCACTAGTATATTCCAGGGTCACCTGATCAGGCCAGCCAACCCCTGCTATCTACATGTAAGGGCCCCACGTGATGCTGGGTGTACCGCAGAGTTTCCTGGCTTGTGATTGGCTGAGTTTATAGGCACCAAAAATTCAAAATGCGGGAGATGCCATTTCCTCGAGCATGGCGAGATACTCGTCCGAGCAGCGAGCACTTACGAGTACCATAATACTCGAACGAGCTCGCTCATCTCTATTAATGACCTAACCTGAGAATAGCAATAAATCAAATGTGAGAGCAGCACCAATATGGCCTCAGACTGCCTCCCTGATGCAATAGCACGTCCTGGACTTTAGATCCTTTCAGTCCACCGAACAGTCAATATCCACAAAAAGACGGCAGCATCACATTCAGGCTTTATTCTTTATTCCAGTGGGTTCCACAAGTAATACATCAATCGGTCATAAAGTGCCAATGCAACGTTTCGGCTACAACATAGCCTTTCTCAAGCACTGGAATAAAGAATAAAGCCTGAAGGTGATGCTGCCGTCTTTTTGTGGATATTGACTAACCTGAGAATAGGTCATCAATATATTTAACTTGGAGAACCCCTTTAACAATGAAGACTGACTATACAGTGCAGTCTTCATTAGTTAAATGAAAGGCAACTGCGGCTCCCTGGCTTTTCCAGGTGTATTGAAGGCTCTTGAAGGCATGTGTAATACAGCATCTATAAGGCTTCCTTCACTTAAGAAATATACACAAAAACAGACATTATAAAGAAAAATCATAAAGAAACAAAATCACTGTGGTTGCATGCACTGAAGACACCTGGCTGTTGGATTTTTTAAAATTTATACTTTATACAAAAGAGCTGTGTATGACTGGAACCGTATACAGGCCCCCGAAAGGCTCGTGACCTCTGGTTAGAGGCAGAATCAAAAAGTCTTTTACAACAGAGTTCCTCATCACAAAAAGGAACTTGTGTATTTTTCAATTAGCGAAACACCACATTGAAATAAGCTATAGTCTAAAAATGTTATCAAATTTCCAGTTTCCTTTTCTAGACTGACTCAGCATTACAAGCCTAAATGGCTTATCTATAACAAAAACTGTCACAGACATTTTTTTAATTCATTTTTTGTTGTAAATGGCACATGTGATATGTAAGCATCTGGCCATACATTGGAGAAAGGGAACACCTTGCAGCACATTCACAAAGGTCTATAAACCAACTTTATAAACCTGGCGCATGTAACATAGTAACATACTTTATAAGGCCGAAAAAAGACATCTGTCCATCCAGTTCGGCCTGTTATCCTACAAGTTGATCCAGAGAAAGGCAAAAAAAACCTGTGAGGTAAAAGCCAATTTTTCCCACTTTAGCGGAAGAAAATTGTACATATTACCCCAAAAATTCTGAAAACCATGGGCTGTATATGTCTGACCAGTAGTTGGCTCACCCCTACTAAAACCTGGATGAGATTGGGGGAATGGTAAATCTATTTTCTCTATATCTTGCCAAAAGCAAGAGCAAGTGTGCCACACAAGGACTACCAATGTTTGGCTTCTTTCACATATGACTGTTTGGTCATTGATTTCTATCAGTAATTGTGACCCAAAACCAGGAATGAAGGGGGAGATTTATCAAACTGGTATAAAGGGAAACTAGCTTAGTTGTCCATAGCAATCAATCAGATTCCAGCATTCTCTTTCCAAAGGAGTTCTGAAAAGGAATGGTGGAATCTGATCGGATGCTATGGACACCATTTTTGATAAACTCCCCCAAAGTCACTAAATATAAGTCTCCAAAGATAAGGTATGAGCAAAAGGTTTGCACCTGTTTTGTTTTTGACCTGAATTTGGCTCATGATCACTGATGGAAATCACTGATCAAAACACTGACTAAACACTGACTGTTTGAAAAAGGCCTTGCACTGGGTCTGTTTATTCACCAATTAGCCACTTAACGTGCATACATTGTAGGAACATTTTTATTTGTCAGTCACCACATACAGTAGGCACATAGGTTATATGCACACTCTATTATTTGGCGTGAAGTTCTCCTTGTATTTCTGCTGCCTCATCAGCCTCATGGCCATGTCATTTGTGGGTATCCAAACTCAGGAAAAAGTATCCCTATTATTTAGCGCTTACATGGTAAAAGTGGGTCCCCCGATACTTGACCACATCAACTACCTTGCCTGAATCATCCTGTTCCACTCTTGTTGATATTCAGGATAGTTCCTTCACCCATTCGATAGGCTTGTCAACACAGGAAGTCCTCTGCTGTTCCAGACTACCTATTGGGCAGGTGATGGAAGCAACATGACCTTGAGGCCTTTTTCTTCATGGGCTCCATAGCAGTCACAAGGGTTATACAGGGTGGCCCACGAAAAAGTAGCCCAACTCCAGCAATAGTATGACAAGAATAACAAGCAAGTGTATTGTTTTTCTCAATTACCCACAAGTCACAAAAGATGCTGAAAGTGGTGCCCGTTCACGTTTATGCATCTATGGGAACATTGGATTATGTTGGCTGATACAGCTGATGTTGCATAAGAAAAAATTCCTGCTTTTTTTCAACAAGATGGGGGAACATGCCGTAACTCACTGACACGGGTTCATGAACTGCTTTTGCCGATCCTTCTAAGCAGCCATGACATGGAGACAAGGTGAGGATGTTCTGTGATGGGTATGATGTGATCATACCCCCATAGAGAACAAGCAGACTAAAAAGTTAATAAAGTAGTTCACACAAAAACTATGCAGGGATTTCAACGCATTTCTATAATTTCGATTAGAATTTAGCAAATCCCCAAATGTCTCATATTTTCACATATTGACCAATGACATTCTTTATTTTAAGTCGTGTGAACGGGTCTGCACCTATTCCGCAAAATTGCAGAATAGGTGGGGACCCGTCCACCTTAATGGAAGGCACGCGATTTTGCCGAGCCTCGGCTCTGTCCCGTGGCTCCGCAAGAAATTATAGAACATGTCCTATTCTTTTCCGCAACAGCAGACAAGACTAGGCATTTTGAACAGGGCGCCCCGCTGTTGCGGAACACACGCCGGGCATCATCCGTGGTATTGCGGAACACACGCTGGGCAGTATCCGTGGTATTGCGGATCCGCAATACTACGGCCGTCTGAACAGCCCCTTAAAGTGGATTTTTCTATTAAAGATTCTATTCAGACATTTCTTTTGGAACATGCTGCGGGAAGAAACTAATGTAACCAACACTAATGGCCCCTAGAACTATATCTCCTGCACCCAGGTTGTTCAGACTCAGATGTTCAAATGGTTAACATATATTTCAATTTGATGGATAGAAATCCAGGCATTAGTGATAAGATAAAAAAAAAGATGATAATATTACGGTAAAAACACTTTAAATGTATGGGACCATTTATTCTTTTCTTTGTCACTTCATTTACAATATTACAAAAGACTTATTAAGAATCATTTTTATCCTTACCGTACTTTTCTTCAAAATTGCTTTTAGTTCCTTTTTTTTCATAAACATTCTTGTTGCAGTTAACAAGTCATTAATTTACAGAATTACAGTCATGACTTTCAAACCCACTCATGTTTCCATTGTTACATAGTTTTTCTTTCACCATTTTGCATTCTTTGAGGCTTTTTTTTCAGCATTTTTTACTACATGCACTACAAACAAAAAGTTTATTTCCTTGCAGTTTTAGCATTGCATTTCCTCCCAGATAGCGATGAATGAATTACAGCAAGGATGGGAGTTATGGCCCTCTTTTGGCCCTCCTTTTGAAGAAAACTTGTTGTGTCGTACCTGCAGTCCTACTGTATCTGTGAGCAGTAGGTTATAGAGCACAATGATCTGAACGGAAAGATATTTAGGTCTGAGGGGAAATACACTGTGTTCCAAATTATTATGCAAAAAGTGTTTAGGAGTGATAAGGTAAGAATTTTTTTGTTTGTCAGTTAAACTCATTGATGGTGATGTGTGTCAGGGCTCTTTATATCACTGAAAGCAATTGCAGACACCTGTGCTAATTAGTTTGGCAGGTGTGTCCAATTAAAGGCAAGACTACTTAAAGGGGTTGTCTCACCTCAGTAATCACCATTTAATCACTTCCTTGTAGTCCTAAGATGGTTTCTGTAGTATGGATCCATTTTCCAATTTGCCTCTATCACCTTTTATTCCTCTTTATAGTACCCCTAATTTCATGCTCGTTTCTAGGGGTTACGGCCACCACTGTAATGTTATCAGCGGTGGCCGCGCAGGCGCAAAGAAACCCTATCGGCCGGCTGCTCTGGTGGCCGGGTTTCACGGGAGCGAGCGCGCACATATTATTGTGAATGTGCAGTCACTCCCGGCCCGGCCACCTTGTCTGAGCTTTACTATAAGCGCACAGGATTTACAACGTGCGCGTGCACGCACGCAGAAGCAAGGGGTGGGGTTGCATCCTCCCTGCCCTGCTGTGTCTTCAGCTCCGCCCCCAGCAAGAAGGGAACCGAGGCCCCAGGAGCCGCGCGGGAGACTGTGAATCAGGAGGTGAGACAACCCCTTTAAGAAGGCTGTCCCACATTATTAAGCAGCCTACATTTTCAGCCAAAATGGGAAAGAAAAAGGATGTGTCGGCTGCTGAGAAGCAACAAATTGTGGAGTGTTTAGGTCAAGGCATGACTACAATCAACATTGCCAAGACACTTCATCGTGATCATCGCACAATCAAGAAGTATGTAGCTGATTCACAGCACACACGTGTGCGTGCTGATAAGGGAAAATTGAGGACTCTTTCCAACAGGCAATTACGTCAGGTTAAAAGAGCAGCTGCAAAAATGCCTTGTCATAGCAGCAGACAAGTTTTTGAAGCTGATGGTGCCTCCAATGTCCCCTGAACAACAAGATGCAGGGTCCTTCAGAGGTTTGCAGCTAAGCCATCCTGTCAACCTCCTCTATCCACTGCACACAAGCAGAAACAGCTCCAGTGGGCCAAACAATACATGAAGACAGACTTCAAAACTGTTTTGTTCACCGATGAGTGCCGTGCAACGCTCGATAGTCCAGATGGATGGAGTGGAGGATGGCTGGTTGATGGACACCCCATGCAAACACGGCTACGGCGCCGACAAGGAGGAGGTGGAGTAATGTTTTGGGCTGGAATCATGGGGAGAGAGATTGTCGGCCCCTTTAGGATCCCTGAAGGGGTAAAGATGAACTCCATAATGTATGTGGAGTTTCTCAAACAGCACTTCCTACCATGGTTCAAGAAGAAGAACCGTGCATTCCGCAGCAAGATCATTTTCATGCATGATAATGCACCGTCTCATGCTGCAAATAACACATCTGCATCTCTGGCTGCTATGGGCATAAAAGGGGACAAACTTATGGTGTGGCCCCCATGCTCCCCTGACCTCAACCCCATTGAGAACCTCTGGAGCATCATCAAAAGGAGTGTCTATGATGGCGGGAGGCAGTTCACATCTAAGCAACAGCTCTGGGAGGGTATTCTGTCCTCATGCAAAACAATTGAAGCAGAAACCATCCAAAAAATGACAAATTCAATGGACGAGAGAGTTCAGAAGCTCCTTTCGAACAAGGGGTCCTATGTGCAAATGTAACATCACCTAGAATAAAGTTTGACTTGAAAACTGTTTGATTTCAGTTTGTAATAACCTGCTAATGCTTATAATGTCACAAATGGCCATTTTTTGTTCTTAATAAAAATGAAAAGGTTGAAAACTCTGCTGAGCATAATAATTTAGAACATGCATTTTGAGTGTTTATTTAAAAAAAAAATATACCGTTATCATAGGCAGTTTGTTCAAAAACCTTTCAATTATACTCGAATAGTTGATGACTGGAAAATTACAATGACTGCAATTCATATAGGTAATTTTGGAAAATATGAGAAAATATTATTTGCATAATAATTTGGAACACAGTGTATTAAGTATAACATATTTTATATGTATTAATATCAGCTTAATCTGGAGTCCAGTGGGCAGTCCTAATCCCTGACTGATGGCTAAACACATATGCAAGCTCTTACAGGGAAGTTTGAGAATCTTTTAGTCACTCCACCCACTGGACTTTTAACAGGTACTATTTAGGGGATTTTGTTCCAGGCCGCAAACAGTTCACTGGACACAATACTTGGAAATGTCTAGCTATAGAGCTGCCGAGCCTTCCTCCTTAACCCTTACACTCCCAGCGCCGTACATGTACAGCGCTGGAAGCTGGGACACAAATGGTATGGTACGGCGCTCTGATCGGGCAGGCGCAGGAGCTGCGCTCGCCCGATCAGCTGCAGGGGTCTGGCAGTGGCCGATAGCCGGACCCCCGCTGTATGCACCAGCATCTGTGAAAACACAGCATGTGCGATGTCGGCGCTGGGAGGAAGAGCTCATCGGGTCCCCACGCTGCTGTGACGGGGACCCGATGGCAGGGAAGGCAGCCCGATGCCTTCCTTAGGCATCGGGCTGCCTTCCAAGGGAAGCCTGTGAGATCCAGCCCCCTAGATCTCACAGGCAAGAAGCTGTGTAATACACTTACAGCCAATGCATTACAATACAGAAGTATTGTATTGCATTGTGCAGGGGATCAGACCCCCAAAAGTTAAAAAAGTGGGGAAAAAAGTGAAAAAAAGTTTAACAAAAAATAAAAGTTTTAAGTAAAAAAAAGTGTCATTTTCCCAAAATAAAGTTAAAAAAAATTGTAAAAAATAGGGAAAAAAAAAACAGGCATATTAGGTATCGCCGCATCCGTATCGACCGGCTCTATAAAAATATCACATGACCCACCCCGCTAGGTAAACGCCATATTAAAAAAAAAAAATTCTGATCACCTTGCTTAACAAAAAGTGTAATACCAAGCGATCAAAAAGACGTATTAATCCCAAAATGGTACCAATAAAACCGTCATCTCGCCCCACAGAAAATTAGACCCTACCTGAGATAATCGCTCAAAAAATAAAAAAATATGGCTCTCTGAAAATGGCAACAAAAAATTTTTTTTATTCTGTTAAAAAATACATCTAATGTGTAAAATTTAACAAAAATGTTAGACATATTGCGTATCACCGCGTAAGTAACAACCTGCTCTATAAAAACATTACATGAGATAGCCTTTCAGGTGAATGCTGTAAAAAAATTTTTTTAAAAACTATGCCAAAACAGCCATTTTTTTCCCTCTTGCCTCACAAAAAGTGTAAGAGCAGGCGATCAAAAAGGCGTATTTACCCTAAAATGGTACAAACCAAACCGTCATCTCGTCCCGCAAAAAATTAGACCCTACCTGAGACAATCACCCAAAAAATAAAAAAAAATATGGGTCTCAGAAAATGGCAACACAAAAAAAAAGATTTTATTCTGTTCAAAAATGCACTTAATGTGTAAAACTTAACAAAAATAAAAATGTTAGACATATTGGGTATCACCGCGTCCGTAACAACCTGCTCTATAAAGATATTACATGAGATGGCATTCCCAGGTGAATGCTGTAAAAAATGTAAAAAAAACTATGCCAAAACAGCTATTTTTTTCCGTCTTGCCTCACAAAAAGTGTAATAGCAGGCGATCAAAAAGCCGTATTTACCATAAAATAGTACCAATCAAACTGTCATCTCGTCCCGCAAAAAATTAGATCCTACCTGAGACAATCGCCCAAAAAATAAAAAAAATATGGCTCTCAGAAAATGGCAACACAAAGAAAAGATTTTATTCTGTTCAAAAATGCATCTAATGTGTAAAACTTAACAAAAATAAAAATGTTAGACATATTGGGTATCAGAGTAATGTATATTGAAGTTTAGTTAGCTGTTAACCCTTGCTATGTTGCAAGAAAAAAATTATTAACGTGAATAATCTACCAAAAAATTTAAATTTCACCTCCATTTTCCATTAATTCTTCACCTCAAAAGGGTTAACAAAGTTTGTAACAGCAGTTTTTCATAATTTGAGGGGTGTAGTTTCTAAAATGGGGTCATTTATTAGTGGTTTTCATTAGGTAAGCCTCCCAAAATCACTTTATAACTGAATTGGTGCTCAAAAAAATGGTTTTGGAAATTTTGTTGAAAATTTGAAAAATGGCTTCTAAACTTCTAAGGTTTCTCACGTCCAAAAAAAGTTAAATTACATTTATAAAATGATGCCAACATAAAGTATACACATGGGGAATGTAAAATAATAACTATTTTTGGAGGTATTACTATGTATTTTGAAAGTAGAGAAATTGAAATTTTGAAATTTGATAATTTTTCCAAATTTTTGCTAAATTTGGTATTTTTTTATAAATAAAAATGAAATATTTTGCCACAAATTTACTACTGTCGTGAAGCACAATATGTGACGAGAAAACAATCTCAGAATGGCCTGGATAAGTAAAAGCGTTCTAAAGTTATTACCACATAAAGTGACACATGTCAGATTTGCAAAAATCGGCCTGGGATTTAAGGTGAAATGTGGCTTGGTACTGAAAGGGTTAATTACTATACAGTTTCTTTTGTGTGGCGGTTTGGTTAGTCCAACACATACAGTAGTACACATTCCTGAAAAGTAGAACAAGACACCCCATGAGAAATTATATGAAATCCACATTCGGTTTCTCCATTAAAGAACATTGAAGGCAGTTTTGGAAAAACAACTGAATAACAGGTTTCACAAACACTGTACATGTGGAGCAATTCTGAATTTGCTAAATGTTTCACTATCTGTAAACCGTAAACATGATCATTAAACCTACATCTGAAATCTAAAATATCATGGCAGACTGAATGCGATTGAAAGATCAATATAAAAACACACAAAGCAATGATAAATACATTTCAGTTCAACAGCTATATTTGTTCATGCCCCTCAGCAGGTTTTAACCCCAAGGTATTCTGAAATGGTTATGTATGACAACCCAGACCTGCTCACAGTAATTGCCATGGAGCACTTATCTAGTGTCTCTTCAACTGATAAGAAACTGATGACTGATATCATGTCTGTTACTGATCGGCAAGTATGAACCCACTGTGCCAACTAACTGGACTGGCTTTGGTCTAAACACTAAGGGCCTCATCCTGGCGCTTCACCGGTATTCACCCTTGTAACTGTGCAGGGATCTGGCCTTTGCTACAGGGAAGCAACTGGACTGCTACCCCTTGGATAGTATAGGTGTAGTTGGGAGCTGATCCAGGTACAAACACCAGAAGCTCAGGGTACAGAAAACACCAAAAAATGTAGGAAAACCACAGGGAACCTAAAACTCAGGCACCCTCCAGCTGGAGGGTATCTTAAATACCCAGGGACGACCTGCCATTGGCTGGGGAACTATTTGGAGGTGCACATACTAGTCCCAAAGTATAGCAGGCTGGGGTTGAAATTTAAAAAAGCTGGACAACCCCGTTAAAGTAAAGTGACTGATTAAACAGATACATGGCTTACATATCAAATAAAACATACATCCAGTATATATGTAATTTATTTACATTTAGAGCACAAAAAATCTAATTTATCTCAGAATGTGGTAATCCTGTACACATATTAGATTTTTTTTTTTGTGATTCGCCCTAAAGTTTGCAAGTGAGGGCTACATAAAGTGTGTATTTAAGTAGAAATAATGTATAGGTAACATTACTTTATCACAGATTTCAAAGGCATTGTTCAAAGTCATCTGCCTAATGATCAAGTCTTCAACATAACTTTGCATTTAAACTAAGAAATTTGCAGTGTACCCTGATAACAACAAATCATTTCTTTGCTTTCATTAGTAAAATGGTTGCCCAAGAGTTAAAAAAAGGTACTGGGCAGTAATCTACCAACCACATAGAGCTGAAAGGAGTGGAATGCGTGTCCACTGCTCCATTCAAACAGGAGAACATGGACCCATACAGTGTTCATTTTAGCAGGGTCAGGTATCACACTGGCATTATTTTGATACTTGACTCTGATATCTTACCATGTCCTAAAATGAACACTGTAGACCCGCTGCCGATCAGACTTATCCTCTATAGTCTGTGCATAGGGGATAAATTGGTGTAATGGGACAACCGTTTTAAAGGGGTTCTCCATGAATGATTAAATATGACCTTCAGCAACCTTTTCTAGCATATGAAAAGGACCTATACTTGTAGAGCTGCTTGGGGGGGAGTGGATGAGGCCTTGCTAAACACTACGTTTCGGCGCTGGCACCTGCCTTCACTTTACATTGCTGAGCTTTGCTGTTAGGCAGTACAAGCCGATGAAGTACCTCATGCACAAGCACGTCATTACTATCTGTTGTAGAGCAGGAACTCTCTATATGCCATCAGGGTGACACCCAACCTCACCCCCCTTCCCTTCTCTCGTCAAGCAGCTCTACAAGTGGAGGAAAACCCGTCCTGGTCACATTCCAGGATGGGCTGCTGGAAGCCCTTTTACTCTTTCTCAAACTTCTTCACTTTAATGTCATGTTATGTAAGCATTTTTTTTACATTTTCCTGACAGCATCACAGGTTATTCTTTTTAATAAAGAGAGGATTTCTATTTGCCTTCCTGTGCATACCAGTGGGTAATCATACTGTATATCATGATGTTCCTGAAAAAAATATACTTCCTACACCTTTATTACACTCTTTATTATCACCAGAATACAAAAATGTACATGAATGTTTCAGATGTTTTTTTTTTGTTTTTTTTCCAGAATAAGCTGCCACATACATGAGTTATAGTACTATACAATGGCATGCAAAAGTTTTGGCACCCCTGGTTAAAATTACTGTTACTGTCAACAGTTAAGCAAAGTGAAGATTAAATGATCTCCAAAAGGCATAAAGTTAAAGATGAAACACATGTTTCAACATTTTAAGCAATATTAGTTTATTATATTGGTTTTGTACTATTTTAGAGTGAAAAAGTAGAGATGATCGAACCAGTCGACATTTGTTTCGGGTCCGGTTCACCGAATTTTTCGGTTCAGACCCAAATTGATTTGGGCCAAAACAAAATAGCTTCATTTGCTCTGAAAGTTGGTATATAACCTCCTCTAGCCTCCTAGGACTTTTAGGAAAACGTATCTCTTTTCTTTATTTTTTATGAATTTTTTTCCCCTAACCTTTCACCAAGCTGTGGAACGCAATCACAGCATCAGTAAGTGACACTGACATATATAGCTATGGGTAAACGCATATTTCACAGTATTATCATACACGCTGTTTAAAAACACACCGCGCCAGCATGCCTCATCCTTTTTGATATTCCAAAGCTTTCAAAAATTATCCCTTATTGGACACTTGAACGTGATGGTTGGCAAGTGGCATAAGGCTACTTTCACACTTGCATTGCTAATTCAGGTACTGAGATCCAGCAGAGGATCTCTATACCTGAATTAAACTGATCCGTTTTGATTTTGCACATCAGGATGCATCCGTTCTGTTAGGATGCAGTTGTGTGATATCAAAACTGAAAAAAACGGATCAGGCACTAAATACATTGAAAGTCAATGTGTGACAGATCCGGTTTTTTAGTCTCTAAAAAAACTGATCCGTCACCATTGACTTACATTGGTTTCAGTACCTGATCAGTTTCTTTCAGTTTTTATGACCGGACACAAAACTACAGCTTGCTGCGGTTTTGTGTCCGCTCACAAAACTGAAAGCTGCCTGAACTGAAGACATCCTGATGCATCTTGAATGGATCTCTTTCCATTCAGAATGCATGGAGACAAAACTGATAATTTTTTTTCCGGTATTGAGATCCTCTTCCGGGTCTCAATACTGGAAAACCACAACGCAAGTGTGAAAGTAGCCTAAGTGGCATGATGCAGGCTACAGTATGCAGCAACCGAACACAATGTTATGGTACGTCGGCAGACAGACAGCGATAGTGACAAGATGGAGCACAGCCAGCAAGAAAAGGCCTATTGATCACATTCAGCCGGCCTGGACTGTGAGAAAAATTCTGTATTAATACAGTAATCATGTTCATATGCTGCCTCATGAAAACCCCCCTTCAAAAAATAAACAAAAAACCTTTAAAATTTCAACTGAGTAAACCACCCCCCCCCAAAAAAAAAAAAAAAAAATTCAACTGTTAACCCCCGCACCTGCAAAAAAAAATTACATTTCAACCGTGGGAAATAGAGTACATGGAAGCTGTCCCTCAGGCACTAGTGAAGTGATGCAGGCCCCAGCATTGTCCGGACTGTGAGAAAATGTCGGTATTGAGGCAGTAATCAAGTACATTTATGCTGCACCATAAAGAAATTTATCCCCCCCCCAACAAAAAAGAAATGTATAAAAGGCAAGTCGTTCTATTGCTGCAGGTCCATGTTGGAGTAGCTAAAAGTGCTTAGATGGTCTCTTGGACTTTGACAGCACCTTGCACAAGCCAGTGTATTTATTTAGAAAGTGCTGCACCACCGATGAAGTGCGCCATGCAGGGAGCATGTGTCATTTTGCTCAGGTACAGGGTGGCCACGATGTTGCGGCCATTGTTGTTGACCACCTTGCTCAGGTGGAGTTGACAGGGTGACAGCCAGCGGGATGTTTGCTGCTTGATGTACTTGAGCAATAGATATGAGAGAATCTCTTCGCCGCTTCATAGATTCGTATCGAATCCTCCATTTTTCCTACTCTGAAGCGAATCCGGATTTTTTCACATTCACTTCGTATTATTCATAAATGCTCTTAAAATTTTGAACGCTAATGCTAAGTACGCTATGCATTCTTCTTGCCCCCTCCCCCGGCCCCCTGAAGCGGTAAAATGAATATACGCCCACTCAAGAGCGGGAAAGTGAAGATACGCTCCCCTTAGAAGTGGGAAAAACCAGCCCGGCCCACCGGGAACTAACTATTTGCACGTATAGGGAGTAAAGACTCCTTCCTCATTACTCTGCCCTCCTCTCCAGTTCAAGCCAGCGCTGAACAAGATCCACAGTAAACAGCATGGTGAAAGAACTGCGACCAAAGTGGGAAGAGATGGTCTTTGGGAACGAGTACCCCGAACCACCGCCCGCTCCAGAGATCAGAGCGTCACAACTGTGCAAAAGAGTCTCACCAGCTCCTGAGTCGATATTCGCCTTGCCGGCTGGTGCTGCGGCTGTTGTGGCAGAGGCGGCGAAGTGGACGCTTCAGCCGCCTCTGCCACAACAGCCGCAGCACCAGCCGGCAAGGCGAATATCGACTCAGGAGGAGAACAACAACAACACTTTCCATTCTGCAGAATCCGATTGTGCCAGCATCAGTGATGGCCCACACCCAGACCCTATGGGACTACAAGAATGCAGTGGAGGACTGGGTCATCCAAGTACTGGACCATCCGAGGCCGGGAGACCCTACACTGGAGCGGCGAAAGGGAACCGTCCTGTGGTTTTCTGTGGAGCAAGGATGTGGTTTCCTGGCGGATGACGAGGACAGCAAGGAGTACTTTGTGGGCCACAGGTCAGTGAAATGGCCGTGCCTGCCCCAACCCCGTCACAGTCTATACGTGAGGATCAGGTGGAATACACCCCCATGGCATTCCTTAAAGGCCTCTTTACTGCTGGGGTTACCGTATTATCTAATCCCTAGTCCCTACATCACCACCTGAAGTTTGGCCGGAGGAACCACCAGACGAAGTACGCGTGTGCTGCCTTCAGGAGTCACCAGATGGCACCCTCCGTTTCAGGAAGAAACCACAGCCGGAGCATCTGATCCCTGGACTGCCACCGCCACCACCATCACAGTCCTTTCAGCTGGGTCAGCTGAAGACTTCATCTTTTACGTTCCAGTCCACGGTGATCCACCAGTACCAACTATTCTGGAAAATGAAGCCAGCAGCAGCCAGGGGAGCTGGGGCTTCTCTGGGTGCAACCTTGCCTCAACCGCTGCAGCCAGAAGTCCTTACCCCTGCTGTCTCGGCAGGAGACTCCGGAAAAGTAAAGGCGCAAGTGGCGTGACCACCACCCAGACCTGGTAAAGTCTGACTTCTGGAAGAAGAGGGCAGTGGAGCTCAACCACGGCAGCCAGCTTGGCCTACAGGAGGCAGGAGCTTCCTCTGATCTCTTTCAGTAGTAGTTAAAGAGAGGAGGACTTCAGGTCCCTCATCTGAGGAACCCTTCTACTGGCTGAGTGATTTAAAGGACACCTCTGGAGGACCTATGGGAGCCACACCATGGACTGCACCTGATGGGTGAGAGCTAATTGGCACTTGTTTAGTTTAGTTTGTATTGCCCCCTGTTTGATTTTCACCCAGATGGACATGGCTTGTCAGGACTCCCCCCCCCATTCTGCAGAAAATCCCCAGTTGCGCCTAAGCGTGCCTATTTTCCTTTCCCCCCCTTCTCAGGTTATTTGGGAGCCCCTTTTGCAAAGAGGGTTTTCTATTTGCTGCTATTTTATATTATCCATGTGGATTACACGTTACCTGTTTGAATTACAAAATTACCTCAAGTGGATTACAATTGAATTTTGGACTGTGTTCCAGTGTTTTATCATGCCAAGCAGCCACGAGGAGAGACTCAAATGTATATCTGAGCCTTTTATGCTTGCAAATGCGAAATTGCACTAAAATGTTTGCATAATTGCTGTATTTTAGCAATATAATATATAATGTTTTTACAACGTTCAAGCACTTTAGCCCATTGTGTGTATTTTCAGGTCCTATTATGCACTTATTGTATGGTGTTTTTTAGTAAATTATGCACTTAGCCGGATAGCTAGCACCTTACTTTTCTACCTCATATGGACTGCCTCTAAAGACTGTATGCTGTGGCCTAGCCTCGTGCGTATGACGCAATCGCGTGTCAATAGTACGCTAAGGATTCATACGCACTTTGTACACTAATGCTTACGTATTGCGCAAACAAAACTGAATGTATACGTAATTTGTGTAGGAATGTTCGCAAAACAACGATTATTTTTTAACGCAAATTCGACCGAATAAATTCGTATTAAGAACGAATCTTGTCAGAAATTCGGCGATTATTCGTCGAAGCAAATTTTGGATGATTCGCTCATCTCTATTGAGCAACTGTTCGCCGGTGTTGCTACTCTCTTCCAGGCCAATCAGCTCTAACAGGGCATGGAACCGCTTGACCTGACACATGTGATAGGAAGGAGGTGTAGTGCGAGCGACCCTGTGCCCTGCTGCTGTTGGGGATGAGACCACGTCTATTGAGGAGTAGGTGGAGGAGGCAGATAAGTGCCTACTGTGGGAGCCAGCCCCATGATATGGTGTGAGGTGGTCAAAAGGACCTGGCCATGTTGCTGGGGTGCTGCCATTGTCCGAAAAAACATTGACCCAGTGGGCCATGAAAGACATGTACTGTCCTTGCCCATAACAGTTGCTCCAGGTGTCCACCATGGAGTGCAGCTTGATTCATAGTAAGAATCACAAAGAGTGGCCCGCATTCTCTGCCACATGAGAGTACAAATCTTTACTACAATGGTACTACAGTGACTGCACCGCCTGCAGCGTGGCCAGATGGGGATTCAGCTTGTAGACAATTTAATTGCTGGTGGAGAAAAGTTTTTTCATTGCCAAAAGTTTTGCTATAGATGTCTCACGATGGAGCCAAGGACAAGTCTTAGAATTGTTTTGATTGGGAATGCTGACCATTTGTATTTTCCTAAAGAATGCAGTGATGCTATCCCATGTGCTACAATAGACCTCTGGTACCTATAATTCTGTTTGAAAGGCCACAGCTTATTTTAATCCTGCAGATCTTGCTCATGGCTGTGGTTCTGTGTGCCTGCCTTATGGAGAAAAAGCGCCATTGGGGAGTTGCTTGCATAGAGCTACATATAGCCAAGCTGGGCTTAGCTCTGGCGCTTTTTAGGACTAACCCACCAACAGCGTCAGAGGCATCACCAATTCCTGAAGCTGATGTTGCTCTGGCTGTTCTTTGGAAGGTACGTACATGGTCTTTGCTCTTTATTGCTGCCACCACCCCCTTCTCCACTGAGGTTGCCTCCTCTTCGGCACGCCACTCCAGCTCCCAGGTCCTGTCCAGCACACCGTTCATCATCGAACTCCTCACCCTCCCTGGTGGGCTCCTGGGCCTCCTTCCCCTGTTCTGCATTTTCCCTGACTGCCACTGTCACTGCCCTGAGCACTAATGCTGTGGTTACAGGTACCATTATTACCACCACTAGTGTTGAGTGAATTGGAGCATCCGAAGTGGTATTTGATCCAAAGTTTAGGAAAGATTCGATTCACCACAAATCTGAATTTCCTAGCTCTTCATGGTAAAGGATCATTTTATTTCTAAAATGGCTGCTGTACTTGTTACAAAGAGAAAGTAAGATGCCCAGGAACGCCATATGACCCATAATGCAGTGCAACCAATCCCAGGTAGCCATCCCCTGCAATGTCACAGCCCTATAAAACCATCATCCTGCACGGTCTCCACCATTTCATTGTGAGCTAAGCTTAGGGAGAGATGTGACAAGCACTTATGCACTAGGGACAGTGATGCTGAAAACTATTAATAGAAGAATATTGAATAGGGAGAGTGCAGGGACAGAGTAGGGGGATCGTAGGGAGAGTTTTTAAAACTGGTGAAAACTGTGCCAGTCGTTTAGTGTTACAGCATGATGAAGCAACTGCTGTATCTCCCATGGCCTGCACCCCCTCTGCAGCAGTGAGCAAAGGAAGCTGTCATTCCTTCCCATCAACTTCAATGTCGTCTATTGCTCCTGATGCTCCTCCTCCTCCTATTCACTTGTTTCAACAGCAATCAATAACTGAGGCGATTGTAAAAAGACAAAAGTATGCGTGTATTCATCCAACTGCGCAGAAGCTGAATCTGCACCTGGCCAAGTCGCTGGTCCTATAGTCCCTCCCTTTCTATGTAGCTGATTCTGCACATTTCAGAGAACTGATGGCTTGTGCCCAACCAAAGCGGAGAGTCCCAAGCCGACATTATTTTTCCAAAAAAGTTGTACCAGCCCTGCACACGAATGTTGAGCAGAAGGTGGGTCAGTCCTTGGGCCTTTCGAGTTCACACCAGGGCCGATATATGGAGTTGTAACTATGGTCAAGCACAATATATTGAAAAACTGATTTCAGATGTAAATGGCCAAAATGGATGCAAATTCAGCATAAAGACTCTTTCACATGTCAGTATTTTCTATCAGTATTTGATCGATATTTGTAAGCCAAAAGCAGGAGTGGGTATAAAAAACAGAAGAGATGCAAATATTTCTATTTCTACATTTTATCTTTTGGAGCCACTCCTGTTTTTTTGCTTACAATTACTGATCAAATACTGACCTTTTGAAAGAGGCTATATGGATGCTAAAAAAATACAGGCTTCATTTTTTGTTTTCTGTTCTTCTGACAGTTCAGAAGAACGGAAAAATAATCAGTAATGTGAACACAGCCTTACTGCCACTTCTGTTTCCTCTCCCTTCCCCACTCTGTCATGGGACCACTATTGTCACTGTTACTGCCACTGCTGCTACCCTCCCCACTCCCCCAGAAGGGATTAAAAAGCATGTGTTTGGACTGCCACAAAATGCATTAAAAGAACATTTCTTTTTCTTCACTACTTTATTGGTGCTGCCTCCATTTCTTTATTTTGTTCCACTAAGGAGCCATTGCACTGTAGGGGTGCGCACAGATTTTTTGCTTTACTAAAGAGTGCTGTATGCTTTTTTTTGTTTAACAGAAGGGATTAGCTATGTGCATTGCACAGTGACGTAGACAGTGACAAATTACACCTGTAATACTGAGTACCTACAGAATGGATTAACTATGAATGTGGGTGCACTAGAACGTAATGCACACAGCGATACACTCTCACTGCAATCTCCCTGCAGTTTAAGTTCTAAGCCTTCACACTGAGATTAGGCCACCAAGTCAAAGTATGATTAGGCAGATTGGTCTGGGTATACCTCATTTATAGCGATTCGTGACAAATTCATTCGGAATTAATTGAATTTCTTGTCAAAGTTTGGCAAATCGGCTGAATCAAATTTTTCAAAACTCATCTCTTACCATCACCACCAACACTAGTATCCATGGGGTCACCAGCCTCCTCACCAACCTCCTCCTCAGGGCAGCCCAAACAGTGAGGGCTCTCACACAAGTCGTGAACAGGAAGACTATCTTCACTGTCTGAGAGTGGGGTTTTCTTGCCATTTCCTAGGAAAAAGAAAGGCACCCCTCTAGAAAGGGGCAGTGAAGACTGGGAAGACTCCACTGTAAACCTTGTTTGGGGGTGCAAGGAGACGGAGCAGGAGGAATGCTGTGACCCCTGGCTCCACGGCACGGTGTTAGACTCTGAAGTCACCTCTACATCATCCTGCTGCAACTGAGAGAAGGAGTGAGCCAACCACTTCACAATCTCATTCTCTTCCTCAACTATAATGTTGCGCAGTCCAGCAG
Source organism: Rhinella marina (assembly GCA_900303285.1). Lineage (NCBI taxonomy): Eukaryota > Metazoa > Chordata > Amphibia > Anura > Bufonidae > Rhinella > Rhinella marina. The sequence continues at coordinate 40,792 of ONZH01017206.1, forward strand.
GAACAACTGCAGTCTACTACTAGTACTACTTCTGTCCAGATGGTTGGTGCTGCTACTACTCAAATTCTGGGTCCATAGCCGGACATTTTTGTGACTCTCAGGTGTAGTATTCATGTACAGTATATGTTGCTAGTTTGAATATAATCAATGACATCCCCCCCCAAAAAAAAAAGATTAAAAACTTGTAGTTTAATTAATTAAATTGAACAAGTCCCAAAAAAATTTTAATTGCGACTGTGTAAAAACGTAATATTAATGCTCAATTTTTTGTTAATACACATAGGTAGATTTGCTGCTATACCTTGTGTCTTGTAATAATCACATATATATGCTGGTTTAATTACATTTAACAATCCCCCCCCCAAAAAAAGTTTAATTCCAACCGTGTGGAAACTGAAAATACATAAATGGATGACTGTGGCGTGATGCTTAATTTCAACTTAACACACATAGGTAGATTGCTGCCACACCGTGGGTATTGCTGCAGTAATCCATATATATGCTGCTTAATTAAAATGAAAGACCCCCAAAAAAAGTAAATTGCAAACGTGCGGAAACTGAGTATACGTAAATGGATGATTGAGACGTGATGCTCAAATTTCAAATTTCAAATTAACACACACAGGTAGATTGTTGCCATACTGTGGGTATTGCTGCTATAATCATATATATATATATATATATCTATATATGCTGCTTAATTAAATTGAACGCACCCCCCCCTAAAAAAAAATGTAAATTGTGACTGTGTGGAAACATAAATGGACGACTGACGCTTCACGCTCAATTTCAAATTGACACACACAGGTAGATTGCTGCCACATCTTCCATATTGCTGCAGTAATCATGTATATACTGTATTTTTCGCCCTTTAAGATGTGGGAAACATTTCAGTGCTTATTATGGGGCAAATACTAATGAGTGCTTCCATTATGGGATAGCAAAGTTCCAAACTGGTTCGGTGCAAACTGGTTCACTCATCCTTAGAAAAAAGGGAAGGAGTAACATGCAAAAGTAAGAGAACCCAAGGAAATTTGAGCACTCACTCAACTTTGATCGAAGGTCTCAGACCTTAAATAGCCTGTTAGGGTTAAGACTTGTTCACAATCATCGTTAGGAAAGACCAGGTGATGCAAATTTCAAAGCTTTATAAATATCCAGACTCCTATAACCTTGTCCCAAGAAACAGCAGCAACGGTTCTAAGCAGTTACCTAATGAAAATGGATGAGGCTCACAATGCAGTAGAAGGCTATAGGAAGATGGCAAAGCGTTTACAGGTTGACATTTCCTCAATTTGAAATATAATTAAGAAATGGCAGTTAACAGGAATAGTTGAGGTCATGAGAAGGTCTGGAAGACTAAGACAAATTTCAGAGACAGCTGCTTATAGGATTGCTAGAAAGGCAAACCAGAACCCCTGTTTGACTGCAAAAGACTTCAGGAAGATTTAGCAGACTCTGGAATTGTGGTACATTGTTCTACTGTTCAGCAACACCTGCACAAATATGGCCTTCACGGAAGAATTATCATAACAAAACCTCTCCTGTGTCCTCACCACAAAATTCCACGTCAGACATTTGCAAAAGAACATCTAAGCCTGAAGCAATTTGGAGACAAGTCCTGTGGACTGATGATGTTAAAATAGAATTCTTTGGCCACAATGAGCAAAGGTATGTTTGGGGAAAAAAAGGGCACAGAATTTTATGAAAAGAAAATCTCTCCAACCATAAGCATGGGGGTGGATCAATCATGCTTTGGAGTTGTGTTGCAGCCAATGACACGGGGAACATTTCACAGGTAGAAGGAAGAATGGATTTAATGAAAGTCTAGCAAATTCTGGAATCAAACATAACACCAACTGTAAAAAAGCTGAAGTTGAAAAGAGGATGGCTTCTACAAATAGATAATGTTCTGCAATAGACTACCTCAAAATCCACAATAGACTACCTTAAAAGGCAAAAGCTGAATGTTTTACAATGGCCCTCACAGTCCTCTGATTTGAACATCATTGAAAATCTGTGGATAGACCTCAAAAGAGTAGTTCATGCAAGATGGCCCAGGAATCTCACAGAACTGGAAGACTTTGCAAAGAATCAGAATGGATGAAAATCCTCAAACAAGAATTGAAAGACTCTTGGCTGGCTACAAAACGCGTTACAAGCTGTGATACTTGCCAAAGGGGTTGCTACTACGTACTAACCGTGCAAGGTGTGCAAAGTTCTTGGGCCCTTTTCCTTTTTTGTTATTTTGAAAATGTAAAAAATGGAAATAAAACATTGTTATTGCTTAAATACAAAGGGAATATGTGATCTTTAACTTTATGCTTTTTGGAGATAACTTTAACTTGCTTAACTGTTCACATTAACAGTAATTTCGACCAAGGATGCCCAAACTTTTGCATACCACTGTATATTACCATTAAATGGCTTGTATCTAGCTTGTATTTAGCAGTTCATTTGCATTCTGAACCAATAAGTCAGTTGTTTGCTTATCTTTCTCTGCATTTGCTCCTTTCTTCTCCCCCTCCCCATTCCATACATTTCTGTGGGATGATGTAATCTGATTTTTCAGTGAGTTGACAGCACTATGAAACATAGAGAATACAGGACTAACTGCCTCTTACATCCAGTGATCTCTCCTCCTCTGATGTAGAGGTTCTCTAACCTAATCTTTTCCATTCAGACAAGACTGCCATGATGACTTCTTTCATTCGCATCTCCTCTCAGAGTTTGCTACACAGACATCTTAGGTTACTCACTTTCCATCATCCTCACCCTTCTAGTGTTAACCTGCTACAACCCCAATACTGTGTCTGCTGTGCTTCCCAATGCCCACAAACATTATACTGAAAAATAATAGTGTCACATAGATAGCCTCCATAGTAATAGTGCTTCTCAAAGCTTCATCAATATTAAGATTCTTTCCCAGAGTGCCCTCATTAGTAATACTGCCCTGTACAGTGCCCCCAATAGCGATAATGCTCCCCAACAGTGCACCCATTAGTAGCAGTGCCCTCCATATTGTGCCCAAGAATGATAATGTCCCCACAGTGCTCCTGTAGTAATATTTCCCCCATAGTGTCCCCAGTAGAAATAAAGTGACCCTGTAGTACCCGTATTTATAGTGCTCCCTGTAGTGCCCATAGTAGTTATACTGCCCCCTTGTAGTGCCCCGGTAGTTATGTTGACCCAATGTAGTACCTCCAGTATTTATAATGCTCCATGCAATGCCCCCAGTATTTAAAATACCCCACTGTAGTGTTCCCATTATTTGTATTGCCCCCTACTGTGAGAATGCTGCCTGTAGTGCTCCTAGTATTTATTATGGCCTCTTCCATTATAATACTTCCACTACAGTGCCCCCAGCCATTATAATGTTCCTAGGCAGTACACCCTGTAGTTATCATGCTCCCCCTATAGTGCTCCTAGTATTTACAGTAGCCACCCTGCTGTTATGTTGCTCCTCTTGTAGTGCCTTAGTATTTTTAATGCACCCTGTAGCTCTAATGGTCCTCTCAGTTATACCCCATCCCCCCCAATGTCCCAGACGAGAACTAAAACTTGGAAGCATCATTTCCCACTTACTAGAATTCTTGGGTATTTAGGTCAGTCTTTATGATAATATTAGTACTAAATGTGGAAAACTGGGGTCCCCAACACTATACTTTCTTGTGAGACGGCATTTGGCTGTTGTATACAGGTGGAGAATAAATGGATAGGTCACAGAGCGCCCTCACGCTGTGCACAGCCCTGCACAGCCAACAGCTGAGTGGAGGACCAGGAAGCGGTGAGTACAGAGTCTTCACCGCTTCCTTGTCCTCCGGTGCTAATGAGTGCTTCCATAATGGAAGAGCTCATTAGCATTCGCCCCATAAGATGCAGGGGCATCCCCCCCCACTGTTGGGGAAAAATGCGTCTTATAGGGCGAAAAATATGGTATGTCTTTTTTCAACCATATTAACTATGTAACTATATATATATATATATAGTTAACACTTTACTATATTTATAAATATTATGTGGAAGAAAAGAAAATGTTGAATGTTCTGGAAAAAGAGACTCACTGTTCCAGAGTGATAGATGCTGAGTACTACACAACAGTCAGTGGCCACAGGGTTATCATGCTTTGTGATATAGACGAGAATTGTCATAATGTCTATAAACAAATCAGCCTTGGAAGTTTCCATAGCACAGAAATGATTTGGCCTGCAAGCAAAAGATCTCTTGTAGAACTTTGCACTTTTTTTCCATTTCTTTTTATTTCTGGCATGGAAACTGGCAAACAAACTAGGAAGAGCTAAAGATTCCCAACAGTCCGGCTCAGTAATTACACCAGGGGATTTGCATGCAGCTGTACATTTCCACTACTGCTGGTGTATATGGTTATACAACATCTCACTGCACTAGATTGAATCAGCTTTGTTGGAAGGGCCTGGGCAAAAACAGATTCCTAAAATGTCCCTGCTCCAGAAACAGAGTCATACAATGTGAGGCTAGTATTGGTATTAGAATTGACTGAAGCAACTAAGTGGTTAAGGGAAAAATACAACGGAAGTGACCATTTACTTTAAGAGAACCTGTCACCGCTCCTGACTGCTTTAGTAGCTACTTGCATTCTCCATGTAATTAAAATTCTCAAGCATGTTTTCTTATGACTCTGCGTTGTGCCATTATTCTTCTATTCTTGCTAGAAGTTTATGGATAAAGGTACAGATGGAAGTTACCAGTTGGGGGGTGTCCCTGCACAGTCTGGATTAACCTATCATCTGCTGAACTGCCTTCTCCTGATTCTCCTGGCATTCTGACAGTGATTATTTTCTGGACTATCCCCTCGTCTGGTGTTTGGACTTATCCATCTCTCCTGGTTCTGACTCTGCTTGCCTACTACTTTTTTATTATTCAAGTCATTCTTGCATTCTTGTAGTTCTGCTTCTAGCAAGCTCACACCAGCTACCTTACTCTGCATATGTAACCTGGGTCCTTAGCAGCTAAGTCCATCCTGCTTTGCAGTAGGCTCTGGTAAAGAACCCAGGGGTAGCAGGCTTAGCTTCCTACCAACCAGCGTTGTTAATGGCTATGTACACCTTTGGGGGCATTTCTTTTTTAATTATTTAATTGTACTCATTTTGAGCTAAAAATAATTTTTAAATTGGTCTTTATTACAAATATAGAGCCCTTTTTCTGTATAGGGCTGAGATGATCTAATAGAGGGATCTGAATTTTCTCTCTCTTCCGTCAGCCATCTAATCTGACGGCTCCTTATTTCTGCTCTCTGACATTATAAACACGCATTATAGCTCAGTTCTTAATTAAAGGGGTTGTCCCACAAAAAATATTCTACAGTTTTTAAACCAGCACCTGGATCTGAATACTTTTGTAATTACATGTAATTAAAAATTCTGTATAGCTACTGAGTTATTCAATAAAATGTATCTGTATCGGTCCACTTAATTTCTTATTTCTTTGAACTGCTCCCTGAGAAGGCCACACATGCTCATTTTCACCATTCAGCTGCCTCCTGAGCTGTGATTGGGAGAGCTGAGACACACGAGAGCTGCAGCAGAAAAGGCACTCCCCTTGAGCTGCCAGCTTGATATAAATCTAGCAGAGCAATGAATGGGGAGATCTCTGCATCCATGTGAGGTTCAGGGCTGGTTCTAGCTTTTTTAGAAAGTTATTGTCATGTGCTATATGATATCTGATTTTCATTGTTTACATTATTTGTGGGATAACCCCTTTAACTGATAAGAATGTGGCTTAACCAATTTCCGTCCGCCCGTTGACTATAAACGTCCGGGAAGTGGTTATCTATCTCTGAATGGACGTTTCTGAACGTCTATTCAGAGATAGCAGCTGCACGCTAATCGTGCAGCTGCACAGTGGGGTACCTGCTGTCAGTGACAACAGGGTACCCCAAAGAGAAGGCAGGGACCGCTCCCAGGGGTCCCTGCCTTCTAGATCACTATATACACAGTGCTCAACGAGCTATTGCGCTTCCTGTTCCGGCCCGACGGTCACGTGATCGCCGGGGCCGGGAGAGTGCAGGAGCTGCCGGGTCTCTCATAGACCCGATCAGCCCTGCACTGAGGCTGTACAGCATAGTATTATGCTGTACAGCCTCTCTGGGGATGTATTTCCCCTGTAACTGGGGCTACTATGTCAGCCCCAGTTACAGGAGAAATCAAGTGTAAAAAAAAAAAAAAAAAAAGTGAAGTTAAATGTCCCCCTGAGGTCTTGTATGACCTTATGGGGGACACAAAGTGTAAAAAAATAATAAAAAATAGAGTATTATATTTTAAAAAAATCACATATATATAAAAAAAATAATTTACCCCCAAATATTTCATTAAAAAAAGTTACAAATAAAAATAAATAAATAAGATAGACATATTTGGTATCACCGCGTCCGAAACGACCGGCTCTATAAAAATATCACATGATCTACCCCAAGTGAACTGCGTAAAATAAAATCTAATAAAAATTATGCCAAAACAGCTTTTTTTGTCGCATCACCTACCAAAAAACATAATATCAAACAATCAAAAAGTCGTATGCATCCCAAAATGGCAGCAATAAAAATGTCACCTCATCCCGCAAAAAATGAGCCCTCACACAAGATTATAGCCCGAAAAATAAAAAAAATATGGCTCTTAAAAAATTGCAACACAAAAACATGATTTTTCTTCTAAAAATGCTCTTATTGTGTAAAACATAAAAAAAATAGACATATTTGGTATCGTTGCATCCGTAACAACTGGCTCTACAAAAATATCACATGATCTACCCCATCAAGTGAACGGTGTAAAAAAAAATATAGAAAAATGCCCCTAAACTGCTTTTTTTTTTTTAGTTAACCTCCCAAAAATTAGATTAAAAAGTGATCAGAAAGACGGATGTACCCCAAAATGGTGCCAATAAAAAGCACAGCTTGTACCACAAAAAATAAGACCTCACGCAGCTCAGTCCACAAAAAAATTTAAAAGTTATCACTCTTACAAACCATGACAAAAAATTCCATGTTAGAAAATGCAGATGCTGCTCCTGCCCTTCTGAGCCCTGGCATATCCCCAAATAACAGTTTACAACCACATATGGGGTTAGGGCTGGGCGATTAATCAAATTAATTCGATTAATTCGCCCATTGCAAGCCTCACGATTTCATTTTTTAGGAAAATCGTGAATTCGATTTTCCTAAAAAATGGCGACCGACATATAAAATAAAAAAAAAATCTCTCACCTGTCCTGCGCCGCGGCTCCGCTCCGGCGCTCCTCTTCTTTTCCGGGTCTGCGCCGTACTGTCCTGACCGCGTACAGCGTCAGGACGTAGTGCGCGCACTCTGACCTGACGCTGCACGCAGTCAGGTGACAGTGCAGCGCCAGGAGAAGAAGAAGGGCGCCGGACGTGGAGAGGAGCCACAGCGGAGGACAGGTGAGAGATATTTTTTTTTTTATTATTATGATGGTGGCAGAGTGGGCTGATCGGAGGTCTGAAGGGGGCACTTTGGGCTGATCTGAAGGGGGCACTTGGGCTGATCTGAGGTCTGATGGGGCACATTGGGCTAATCTGAGGTCTGATGGGGCACATTTGGCTAATCTGAGGTCTGATGGGGCACAGTGGGCTAATCTGAGGTCTGATGGGGCCACAGTGGAGTCTGATGGGGCACAATGGGCTGATGTGGGTCTGATGGGGCACAATGGGCTGATGTGGGGTCTGATGGGGCACAATGGGCTGATGTGGGGTCTGATGGGGCACAATGGGCTGATGTGGGGTCTGATGGGGCACAATGGGCTGATGTGGGGTCTGATGGGGCACAATGGGCTGATGTGGGGTCTGATGGGGCACAATGGGCTGATGTGGGGTCTGATGGGGCATAGTGGGCTGATCTGAGGTCTGGTGGGGGCACAGTGGGCTGATCTGAGGTCTGATGAGGGCACAGTGGGCTGATCTGAGGTCTGATGAGGGCACAGTGGGCTGATCTGAGGTCTGATGGGGGCACAGTGGGCTGATCTGAGGTCTGATGGGGGCACAGTGGCTGATCTGAGGTCTGATGGGGGCACAGTGGGCTGATCTGAGGTCTGATGGGGGCACAGTGGGCTGATCTGAGGTCTGATGGGGGCACAGTGGGCTGATCTGAGGTCTGATGGGGGCACAGTGGGATGATCTGAGGTCTGATGGGGGCACAGTGGGCTGATCTGAGGTCTGATGGGGGCACAGTCTGCTGATGTGAGGTCTGGTGGAGCCACAGTAGGCTTTTTTTTATTTTTATTTTTTTTATATATTTTCACTAACCTAAGAAAATCGAGATTTAAATCGTGAATCGTCCAAAATTTTAAAAAAATCGAGATTTTTTTTTTTGGCCATATCGCCCAGCTCTATGCGGGGTGTTTCTGCAAACTGCAGAATCGGGGTAATAAATATTGAGTTTTGTTTTGTTGTTAACCCTTGATGTGTTACAGGAAAAAAATTATTAAAATGGAAAATTTGCAAAAAAAGTCAAATTTTGAAATTTCACATCTATTTTGCTTTAATTCCTGTGGAATACTTAAAGGGTTTAACAACATTTCTAAAACCAGTTTTGAATAGTTTGAGGGGTGTATTTTCTAAAATGGGGTCATTTATGGGTGGTTTCTATTATGTAAGCCCACAAACTGACTTCAGAACTGAACTGGTCCTTAAAAAAGTTGATTTTGCAAATTTGCAAAAATTGCGTCTAAAATTCTAAACCTTCTACTGTCCTAAAAAAATAACATGACACTACCAAAATGATGCCAACATAAAGTAGACATATGGGGAATGTAAATTAAAAAGGATTTTATGGGGTATCACTATCTGTCTTAAAAGCAGAGAGATTGAAATTTAGAAAACAGTGAATTTTTTCAAATTTTTGTTAACTTTTGGATTTTTTTATAAATAAAATTAAAACTTATCGACTCAAATTTACCATTAACTTGAAGTACAATGTGTCACGAGAAAACAATCTCAGAATCACTTGGATAAGTAAAAGCGTTCCAAAGTTATTACCACATGAACTGACACGTCAGATTTGCAAAATTAGGCCTGATCAGGAAGGGGGGAAATGGCCCAGAGCTGAAGTGGTTAAATAAGTGTTTATGACGAGTGTTGATTGAACTTGTGTTTCCAAGTTTCGGGTTATCTAAGAATTCCATTATGGATTCCGTTAACACAGACTATAACTTATGATCCGTGGTAACTGAATCCATAACAGTATTCTTAGATAACCTGAACGCAAACCTTGTACATCGAACTTGAAAACACAAGTTCGCTCATTCCTATTTATGACCTCTTAGTAAATTAGAGATAAGGGTTATTAGATGACCAGCAAAAAGTGAAAGTAAAAAGTATGATTCACACTGCTAGACAGTTAACCCTTTGTGACAGAACAGCTCAACATTTTTAATAAAGACCAACTGAAAAAATTATTTTTAGCCCAAAATGAGTAAAATGTAATCATAAAAAAATTGCCTCCAAAGGTGTACATAGCCTTTAAAGGGGTGGTCCAAGTTATATTTATTGATGACCTATCCTCAGGATAGGATGTAAACAATGAAGAGGAGTACGGCGCGAGCCTCCTCTTCAAACCCGGGGGTGCCGGGTGTCGAACCCCCGCTGATCTGATATTGATGACCTATCCTGAGGATAGGTCATCAATAAATATAACTTGGAGAACCCCTTTAAGAAAGACTAGTTGAAGCTTCTGAGTTTGCTGGCTCTGGATGGTGGCCATACAATTTCTTTATACTGAACCTGCTAAATCATGTCTGATGTCTGCCTCTCTCTGTCTGGTTGTTTCTGTCTGCATGTCCTCCTTTCACCTTCCTCCTCTATAGATTTTTATGGGATGATGAAATCTGATCCTTCAGTGAGCTTCATTGTGGTTTTAACAAGACAAGATTTTTCATAACTTAGAGACAAAAATGGGAGGCAGCTGAGAGAACAAAGAATTTTGCTCTGATAATATACATTACAAAATTACTTATATTTTCCAACACTATTGATTTATGCAAATATGTGTAAAATGATAGTGAGCAATGAGAATATTAGGCACAGTCACTCCAAGGAGGCTTTTAACTTCCTTCAAACAGTCTCATTTTCTATTATAGAGATTACAATAATGTTGATAAGAGTCCCCAAAAAATGTTGCAATCTCTTGGAATCAGTAGTGATTTTCGGTGATTTTCAATGTGCAGATGGGAACAAAAACGGAAGCACCATTTCACTGTTACTGGAATTCATGGGTATCTAGAGAAGTACAAGTCTTTATATCAATATTATTACTAGAGATGGCAAAACTTGGGAAAGTTTGCATTGCCAACATTTTACAATGGTTGAGCTTCCTGTACAAAACCATATTTATACAGAAGTCATATTTCTGAACAACATAATATACTATATTACACGTAGGGAGAGATTTAATAAGAAAAACTTGCCCTCAATGGATGTATGTGGAGAACAGGGGTCCCCAACACTACTCAACACTACTTACAGAATAAATGGAGAGGTAGCCACACATGTGGCTCTGCCCTGGGAAAGAGACTGGCCCACCATTCATAATATAGGCCAGTAATAATAAACAGAGATGAGCCAAGTTAAGGAAAATTCGATTCAGCTGCTACGCCGAATTTCACAAAGAAGCTCGATTTGTGACAAATTAATTTGTCTTGGAGCTCAATTGAGCCTCTTAGATGCTGCATTCATCGCTGATCTGAGATTAAAAATGAAGGCTTTCAGAGGTTAATCAGTTAAAAAAAATTACTCACCTTATCCATTTGATCGCGAAGAACCCGCTGTGGCCATCTTGCTTGAAGACACTGCATCAAATCTTTTGTGGTGGTGACGTGATGATGTCATCACGCCAGGTGCCGTTGTGACATCATACGTCACCGTGCGTGAGATGTCGTGTGGTATCCTCAAACAAGATGGCCTTGGCTGGCTTTCCACGTGCAAATAGGTGAGGTGAGTATGTATGTTTTTTACCACCATTTCAGGGATAATCGATTAGTTACCACGAAGCGTGAGGAAATTCAGCTTAACGGCAAATCAAATTTTTCCTGAAATTTGGATCAAAGTTCACCTTGCATACTTTGATTCGCTCAACACTGATAGTAAATCTCCAACAATTTTCTAAAAACAACCACAGACTTTACATACCGTCTGTGCCATTGGATATGAATGTTTGCTCCCTCCTCCCTAAATGTTAGAACTCCACACTAGAGAAAATGGCTCCTGAAGTAGGAATGCAGGCATCATAGAGCATATCCTGGCACAGAAGAAGATGGACCAATCATTGTGTGGTCCCTCTGACTTGACCACATTTTCATCAAATGGACAGTACTGTACAGTCATGGCCAAAAGTTTTGAGAATGATACAAATATTAATTTTTACAAAGTCTACTGCTTCAGTTTTTATAATGGCAATTTGCATATACTCCAGAATGTTATAAAGAGTGATCAGCTTAACAGCAATTACTTGCAAAGTCAATATTTGCCTAGAAAATTAACTGTATCCCCCCAAACACATTTCAACATCATTGCAGCCCTGCCTTAAAAGGACCAGCTAACATCGTTTCAGTGATTGCTCCATTAACACAGGTGTGGGTGTTGATGAGGACAGGGCTGGAGATCAATCTGTCATGATTAAGTAAGAATGACACCACTGGACACTTTAAAAGGAGGCTGGTGCTTGGCATCATTGTTTCTCTTCTGTTAACCATGGTTATCTCTAAAGAAACACGTGCAGTCATCATTGCACTGCACAAAAATGGCCTAACAGGGAAGAGTATCGCAGCTAGAAAGATTGCACCTGAGTCAACAATCTATCGCATCATCAAGAACTTCAAGGAGAGAGGTTCCATTGTTGCCAAAAAGGCTCCAGGGCGCCCAAGAAAGACCAGCAAGCGCCAGGACCATCTCTTAAAAGTGTTTCAGCTGCGGGATCGGGCTACCAGCAGTGCAGAGCTTGCTCAGGAATGGCAGCAGGCAGGTGTGAGTGCATCTGCACGCACTGTGAGGCGGAGACTCTTGGAGCAAGGCCTGGTCTCAAGGAGGGCAGCAAAGAAGCCACTTCTCTCCAGAAAAAACATCAGGGACAGACTGATATTCTGCAAAAGGTACAGGGAGTGGACTGCTGAGGACTGGGGTAAAGTCATTTTCTCTGATGAATCCCCTTTTCGATTGTTTGGGACATCTGGAAAACAGCTTATTCGGAGAAGACGAGGTGAGCGCTACCACCAGTCTTGTCTCATGCCAACTGTAAAGCATCCTGAAACCATTCATGTGTGGGGTTGCTTCTCAGCCAAGGGAATCGGCTCTCTCACAGTCTTGCCTAAAAACAAAGCCATGAATAAAGAATGGTACCAAAATGTCCTCCGAGAGCAACTTCTCCCAACCGTCCAAGAGCAGTTTGGCGATCAACAATGCCTTTTCCAGCATATCCTTGCCATAAAGCAAAGGTGATAACTAAATGGCTCAGGGAACAAAACATAGAGATTTTGGGTCTATGGCCTGGAAACTCCCCAGATCTTAATCCCATTGAGAACTTGTGGTCAATCATCAAGAGACGGGTGGACAAACAAAAACCTACAAATTCTGACAAAATGCAAGCATTGATTGTGCAAGAATGGACTGCTATCAGTCAGGATTTGGTCCAGAAGTTGATTGAGAGCATGCCAGGGAGAATTGCAGAGGTCCTGAAGAAGAAGGGTCAACACTGCAAATATTGACTTGCTGCATTAACTCATTCTAACTGTCAATATAAGCTTTTGTTACTCATAATATGATTGCAATTATATTTCTGTATGTGATAAAAACATCTGACAAACACACATAAAACCAGAGGGCAGCAGATCATGTGAAAATAGAATATTTGTGTCATTCTCAAAACTTTTGGCCATGACTGTACGTCTAGCAATTCAGGGCTGGCAACCCTTCTTGGAGATCTTGAGCTGATTGAGATACTTATAGTTGTATAGAATATATCACTGGACCTATAATGTTAATAGTAGGTCCATAGTAGGTTGGTTTTGAGAATTGTTATTTATTTCTTCTATAGACAAGGAGCCTTAATCAGGTACAAGTGACACAGTAAATGCCTTCTTCCACCTACACAACATCTTCCACTTTTTCATACAGAATACATAAACACATTACCATTACAAGTTGGTGACATAAGAATGACATAAAGAATAATGCAATACATTTTCCTGGTTTAGTCATTGTGCTTGCAAGTAATGCCCATCCTGTCAGAAGAGATAATATGCCATGTCAGGTTACAATGAACTTAGTGACTGAATTACAACAGAAGAACAACACTATAGTGATGTACTTTTGAAAAGCACTTTAAAGGGTTTTCTAACTTTTTTATACTGATGATGTAATAACCATCATCAGTGTCTGAATGGTGGTGGTCTGACACGTGGGACCCCGCTGAGCAGCTGATTGAGAAGTCTTCTCGCACCTTACCCTAGTCCAGTGATGTCACATTCATTGGTCATTTGGCTTAGGTGCAGCTCAGTCCCAATTAACTAAATGATACTGAGCCGCGATACCAAGCACAGCCGCTATACAATGTACAGTGGGCTTAGTAGGCTGTGAGCAGGCAACGGCGCTTACTGGAGAGCTTCAACCTCCTCAAACAGCTGATCGGCGGGGGTCTCGAGTGTCAGACCCCCACTGATCAGGTACTGATGACCTATCCTGAGGATAGGTCATCAGTATACCAAAGTCAGAAAACACCTTTAAGTACCTTTTCCCATTCTATCTCTACCATGGCACTAAAGTGTTGTTCTTCTGTTGTGATTCAGTTACCAAGTTAATTCTAACCACAGGCCCATACAAGGCATGTTATCTCTTCTGACAGGATGGGCATTACTTGCAAGCGCAATGACTAAACCATGAACATGTACTGGATTATTTTTTATGTCATTCTTACGTCAGTAACCTGTAATGGTAATGTGTTCATGTACTCAGTATGAAAAACATACTGTGTAGGTGGAAGAAGGCTTTTACTGTGAAGCTTGTACCTGATTACTGTTCCTTGACTATAGAAGAAAAAATAGGAATTCATATAATCAACCTACTATGGGCATTTAACCTTCTAGGTCCTTTAGTTTAATTTCCCTCAATGACAACTGCAGCACAGAAACAATTGCCCAAACCAAGACCATCTCCTTCATACATTAATACAGTACGTGTTTTGCAAGTATTGAAGTTGCAGTGCTCATGCTAGTGTTCCCAGTGTTTGGAAGAGTGCCTGCTTGGGCAACTAAAGCTGTGTCCTTCCACTGTGGTCGCCACTACTTTGTCATTTACTAACTTGGTTTGGGTACCAAAAAAAGCCCTGAAGCTGCCTGGATAGTGCTGAAAAATGCTATGTAGCATTGCAAGCCAGGTGGATACAGGGCTTTTCCCAAAACAGGTTGTAGAATTGACTGCCACCTTAATATGGAGTGTGGAGAACAAAACATTCTCCACAGAAATAGAATACAATTTTACATGATTCAGTTAAAAATGTTAATAGTAATCTATAAAAGTTATATATTATTCTACTGTTTTGGGGTAATAACCTCACAGTGATACAGGGTATCCACAACATTCCATTTCACCCAGTGATACTGTATATCACATGCATTGGTGCTGGGGTGGTTTTCCTCACTGCACTCTCAAACATGTAATATGCCCTCCCTATGCTCTTGTAGCATCACCTTTGCTCAGTGAAGCCATCATTACTCAGCTCCCTCACAACACATGGCTGTGGAACCAGACACTCCAGCCTAAGAATCACAGAGAAGTAGCTCAACTTCTGACAGAGCACACCAAGTTATTCAGTCACAGCAGCATTATGAACTTGAGGACCTGCTCCTGTAATCACAAGTCCTTCTAACATGTAACACAATTTAATACAGTACATACTAATGGTGATCATAATCATCATTATCAACAACAGTGCACATAATATTATGCAGCAATAACAGCATTTAGCAGTGGTACATGAGCAACACATGTAAATCGTAATGTGACTGCATTCCCTTTTTACCTTGTGGATGCAAGGAAAACATAAAATGCATTCCATAAAATATATTCTCAAGAGCCACTTTACCGCGTTATATTTACATGGTTCTTACATACTTGTTTTTCATGAAGCTGTCCTGCAAACAGAGTCACTCTTGGTTTACACGCCTGCAATGACCCAGAGGGAGATTCACTGCTAAAAAGATTAGTTGTACTTTAAGCACTTTGTATCCTTAAAGGCTCTATATGGGGAGTAGAAGTAACATTTTCTGCACCCTTAGAAACAATTTCTGGGTATGGGCTAGTCCCACCCCTCTCTGTTGAGTGAGTTTAGTGTGCAAGTGGCAAGGGGAAGCAGCAGACTGAGATACAGCAGTGTTATCAGACCTGAACAAGTGCCAACTTCTGAAGAGATAAGATGATTCTAATAGAAGGTTTAGAGACCATACAAGGGAGAATTCATAGACAAGTCAGTGAAGGTAATGCATGTATCAGGCTATAGACTTTACTGCAAGTTGGTTGGGTTAGTAGCTTTACACCCTTCCATTCCCAGACTGGCCATCTGTTAAAGGACTACACACCATAGTTGAGGACTGCAGAATTATTGAGAGAGAGAGAGAATCCTCATCTCTTTGGTCAGACTGGGAAGACTGCTTTGCTATCAGGAAAGGGACTCAGAGAAGGCCAAAATACTACCTCTTTCACAACTCTATACACAGCCTGGGAGAACTGTTTGATGCAATTGACAGACAGCGTGCTTACCCTTGCAAATGCATGTATTTATGAAATGCAAAAGTCTACACTAAAACTGTTCAGTGTTTGCATTCAAAACCGGTTCCATAATTGCATGGTCACCGCATCACCTTAGGCTGCACTGCTAGGGACCCCTTCCTGCACCCTAAAATGAACCAACACCAAGGGTAACCCAAATCATCACCAGGCGGAAGACTGTCTAAGGGGAAGAAAGGTGCATCCATCCTACCAGTGCATGCACAGCCCAGGAGGCACTGAAGTAGGATTGCCACTGTGAGTACTATTACCCCCCATCCTTCCAACAACAACGTTCCTATCCTCTCTGCTGCCCCACGCCTCACCTGTGGGCCAGTACACTGCACACATTAATTAAAATGGGAGTTTCTAGATGTTTTGCAAGGATGCCTCATGACTTGCTTTTTAAAGGGCCACTGAGTTTTCAGCAAACTTTTGATATGTCATACAGGTATATCAAAAGTTTTGATTGGTGTCTAAATGCTGAGACCCCCATCAATGCCTAGAATGAGGAGAGAGAAGCGCTTGCATTTCACATGCTCTCTTCTCACACAGGAGTGAGATGGGCTTAATAGAAAGTCTTTAGGCCTGTCTAGTCTCTGTCCCCTGCAGTGAGGAGAGAGCGTGATATGCAAGCGTTTCTCTCAATTTAGCAATTGTCAGGAGTCCCAGAACTCAGACCTGCATTGATCAAAACTTCTGATATGTCTCTATGTTCTAGCCAAAGTTTCATGAAAACTCAGAGACCCTTTAAAGGCTATGTACACCTTTGGGCATTTTGTTATGACTACATTGTACTCATTTTGAGCTACAAGTCATTTTTTTTAAATTGGTCTTTATTACAAATGTGGAGCCCTTTTTTCTGTACAGGGCTGAGATGCTCTAATAGAGGGAACTGAATTTTCTCTCTGCTCCGTCAGCCAGCTAATCTGACGGGCTCCTTATCTCTGCTCTCTGACATTATAAACACTCATTATAGCTCAGTTCTTATCTTACATAAGTGTTTATGACCTCTCTGCTCAATATTTTTAATAAAGACCAATCGGAAAAAGTGATTTTTAGCTCAAAATGAGTAAAATGCAATGATTAAAAATTGGCCTCCGAAGGTGTACATAGCCTTTAATTATTGATAAATGTCTGTCTTTATTTGACAGAAGTTGAAGGGAACGGAAAGAGGAAAGACCCTCTGCAGAGTATCCCAAACATTTCTTTCAGCCTTTTAGTGGTAACTGGAGTTCCCGGGTCACTAATAAATGTGGAATGACCAAGTGTACAAAAAACATTATTAGAGATTTAGCCAAACTGGTGCTCATAGCACCCAAATAGCTCTCATTTTTCTGAGTCTTCTTTGAGCAGCAATCTGAATTGTTTCCATGGGTAACACCTCCACTTTCCCTTTGTGCAGGTTTGAAAAATCTCCCTCCCTATAACAAAATTAAGGGCCGGTTCACACGGCCGTGGTATTGCGAGTCCGCAATAATAACCCGCAATACTATGGAAAAAGAGACTCACGGTTCCAGATTGAGGGGTGGTCAGTACTGCAAAACACTCAGCAGCCAGCGGGATTATCATGCTTTGTGATAAGAATTAGGCATAATGTCTATAAACAAATCAACCTTGGAATTTTCCATAGCACAGAAATGATTTGGCTTAAAAGCAAAAGATCTCTTGTAGAACTTTGCACTTTTTTTCCATTTCTTTTGTTCTTTCTAGCATGGAAACTGGCAAGCAAACAAGGAAGCGCTAAAGATTCCCAACAGTCCGGCTCAGCGACTACACCGGGGACTTGCGTGTGGCTGCACAATTCTACATGTCCATTGCTGCTGGTGTATATGGTCACACAACATCTCACTGCACTCATAGAGCAGAATCAATGTTGGTGGAGGGGCCGGGCAAAAACCTCATACAAATTGACATGGTGTGTACATGCATCCTGAACTTGGTCATAGGGAGTGCCTAGGACTAGAAGACACAGTATACTATTACTTCTAGTATATAAATCTGTATACCTTTAGATGTGCTATAATTTGTTTTATGTTTTTTTTTTTTCACAAGGAATCTGTGTATAAATATGTATAAAATAAGTATAAACTGAGGTGGACACAAAATTTGAGCCTATAGCAGGAGGGTGGTCATATTTAAATATTACACATCTGTACAACACACGTCCTTCACCCCTTTTCTCATTATCACATTCATATAAGTCAAGAGAAGAGTTCACCATTTTGACATACATGTTTATGATGGTAATCATGTGGGGCACAGAAGATGTGTCCATGTGATCATCCACTGTAGGATAGCTGCAACTAACCACCAGTTTTCCCTTTCTGCATCGCAATGTCACCTCCCTTCCAGGGCTGTCCAGAAAAATCTTGTCAGATGGTATACCCTATACTTAATTTAAAAAAGTTTAAAGAGAGTTTTCAGGACAATATTTTGAAAAAAATTGGCAAAATCCGCTACAAAATAATTGCTCACCAATCCCCCACCACTGCCTTTCTGACACTGCCCCTGTCCCCATCCCTCTCCACATACTGTTCCCGACTCAATAGGAATAGGCTTGGACTACTCACTGACTGAGGAGGATCAACACTGGGGCACACCAGTATAGAAATTATATATTTCAATATTCAATTATGAAATATGCAGTATATGGAGAGAAGTATTGGGACACAAGTCTTAATCATTGAATTTTGGTGTCTCATTCAGCCCCATTGCCACAGGTGTGTAAAATCCAGCCCCTAGCCATGCAGTCTGCCTTTACAAGCATTTATAAAAGAGTGGCTCATTCTAAAGAGCTCACTGAATTTGAGTGTGGTCCTGTAAAAAATGTGTCACCATTGAAAAAAGTCAATTTATGAAATTTTACTTGTTCCTAGATATTCCATGATCACCTGTGAGTGGTATTACTGCAAAGTATTAGTGTTTAGGAAACACAGCAACTCAGCCATGAAAGGGAGACCATGAAAAGTTACTGAGCGGGGTCATCTAGCGTTGAGTCCAAACCGCCCTTGACATTTATATCAGCACAAAAACTGTGCAGCGGAAGCTTAATGGCAGGGATTTCCATTGCCAAGCAGCTACGTGCAAGCCTTACATTACCAAGCACAATGCCAAATGTCGGATGTAGAACTCACCACCACTGGACTCGCCCGGGGCAAACCGTTCAATGAGGGCCACGGTAGCCTATGGCTCCCGTCCCCTCCGTTCTTCAACATAGGATTCAGGCCAGGCCTGAAGCCTATGAGGCAGTACAGTCACCGTAGTGATTAGAATGGAGTTGCTCCTTGTAGGTGTCAGGAAGAGGCGGAGTCTCGTCATCCAGGGGGCGGGGCCTTACAGTGCACGTTGGAGAGAGGAGCAGAGGCTGCAGGTCAGTATATGGATAAGAAAAAATATTGTTATTTTTTGTATATTACATGGGACTGTATGTTGGAGGGGCTGAAGGCCGGGGAGTGATGTATTTTATGTGGGACTGTATGTTGGAGGGGCTGAAGGCAGGGGGAGTAATGTATTTTACATGGGACTGTATGTTGGAGGGGCTGAAGGCAGGGGGAGTGATGTATTTTACATGGGACTAAATGCTAGATGGGCTGAAGGCCAGGAAGTGATGTATCTCACATAGGACTGTATGCTGGAGGGGCTGAAGGCTGGGGAGTGATGTATTTTACATGGGATTATATGCTGGAGGGACTGAAGGCAGAAGGAGTGATGTATTTTACATGGGACTGTATGTTGGAGGGGCTGAAGGGGGCCATAATTATTGGTATAATACAGAGGGGGCCATTATATTATTTAATAATAATAATAATAATACAGAGGGCTTTTACTTATGGGCACTACGGGGGAGGGGATGTCTGTTATCTGAGGATGAAAGTAAAGTGAGGAATCTAAACATTATTCTGTGAAACTCTGCAGAGACGAAAGGCAGCTGAAAGAAGATATCATGGCGGTCTTATCTCTGAATGAAGACGCTGAGAAAAGAGTCTACATCACAGGAGACGTCACTAGATGTAACAGGTATGTGGTGCTGTATTATCCTGTATATTTCATAGCAATGTATGTAATGTTCATCCAGATTTCTGGGGTTTTTTTGGGGGGGGAGGGGTGGATATAGAATTTGGCCCACACTGCCGAAGCCTGGCCCCAGACTTCAGGTCACACTGTGTGTGTTCTGAATTCTGGGGCTATACACCCATCTACTACAATATCTGTACTCAGAGAGTTATCACTGTGTTATCTGTGGTGTTACATAGGACTGCAGGTGACATATATTATATTATCTGTACTCAGAGAGTTATCGCTATATTATCTGTGGTGTTACATAGGACTGCAGGTGACATATACTACATTATCTGTACTTAGAGAGTCATCACTGTGTTATCTGTGGTGTTACACAGGACTGCAGGTGACATCTACTACATTATATGTGCTCAGAGAGAGCGTTGTCACTGTTTTCTGTGGTGTTACATAGGACTGCAGGTAACATCTACTACATTATCTGTACTCAGAGAGAGAGTTATCACTGTGTTATCTGTGATGAATCACAACTCTCCTTCTGGCAGTCTGATGGATGAGGGGTTGTCCTAGGACCCTTAATTTCAGTGAAGGGAAATATTCATGGATCAGCATACCACAACATTTTGGACAATTGTATGCTTCCAACTTTGTGGGAACATTTGGTTGGTCCTTGGGTGAACCTGACTGACCCACACAGAGTCCTGACCTCAACCCCATCGATCAACTTTAAGATGAACTAGAATGGAGATTGAGAGCCAAGCTCTCTCCTCCAACATCATTGTCTGGCCTCACAAATGCTCTTCTGGATGAATGGGCAAAAAGTTCCACAGACACTCTCCAAAGTCTTGTAGAAAACCTTCCCAGAAAAGTGGAAGGTGCTTTAGTTGCAAAGGGATGGGGAGCAACGTTATATCAAAGGGGTTGTCTGGCCTTGGAGTCAACATCTCCTAAAATCTGGACCTGTGTCCCTGAACATAAAATAGCAGATTCATGGTCCTGGCGCTGATCCGTTTCCAGATGCTTCTGGTCCTCACGGGACCAGGAATCAGCTGGGTCCTGTGTCCGCTGTAGACAATCACAGACCTCAGCGGTCACATTGGCTTGAACAGTACCTCACTGCTGTGACTGCTGAGGCCTGTGACTGGCCACAGAGGTCACGGGACCCAGCTGTTTCCTGGTGCCAAAGGGACAAAAAGTGACTAGGAACAGAGCAGTGGCGGGACCGCAGGAAGGTGATTCTGCTTTTTTATGTACATGAAATACTGTAAAAGTAATATAGGGTGAAAAGAGGAAGCTGAATTCAACTTTTGTATTAATTATATGTACCTCATAAATGTAAAGCTATGTACATTTATACTTAAAAAGGTATGGCTAATTGAATACTGGGAGGCAAAAAATAACAAAGATAGTTCAGCATCAATATCAAATCGGGGGGGGGGGGGGGGTCTGACTCCCGACTATTGCCCCCACTCCCACCCCAATCTGCTGTTTGAAGTGTCCGCAGTGCTGTGGCTTCTTCCTAGGCCAGTGATGCCACGTTCATCGTTCACATGGCCTAGGTGTAGCTCAGACCCATTTAAGTGAAAGGGGCTGAGCTGCAATTCCAAGCATCTCCACTGTCCAATGGACAGTGATGTACTCAGCAAGCTGCGAGGAGGCCGCGGCACTCACAGGAGTGCCACAGTCTCCTCAAAAAGCTAATTGGCAGGGGTGCTAGGAGTAAACCCCCCACCCATTTGATATTGATGACCTATCGTAAGGAGAGAGGATAGGTCATCAATAGTAAAAGCCCAGACAACCCCTTTAAGTCCCTCCTGAGCAGCACCACACATGTAGAAGTCTGGGTGACTCTTTAAAGATGATGTCCGCTCCAGAACCTGTGCTATGAAAATATAAAAGTATGCATCCCGTATAGTGAATGCCGTAAAGGAAAAAAAATCGAAATGTTCAATTTGCCGCTTTTTCGTCTTTTAACCTCCCAAAACAATTGATTAAAAAGCAAACAAAAAATCGTATCATTTCAGTAGATGCAGATTGTCCCACAAAAAATGAGCCCTAACAAAGCGCTGTAAACATAGCCGTTAAAATGTTATGTGGGTCAGAATATGATGATGCAAACAAAGTAGGGGTGCAGCTATGGAGGACAGCATCAGTGCTAGTCCGGAAGAATTTTATAAGTAGCAGGGCACCAGATATGTCATCTGCTGATCCTTCCTACCCTGATGCCTGCTGCTGTGGTCATTCACCCAGCCAGGTTCTTGGCGCCAGGTTTCTGCTGGATCACAAGACATCAGAAGAGGTTGTGGCACATTGATCTGGTGATTACTAAGTGTGTGGAATCAGTGATGAATAAACGATGTCCCTGACACTTTCACGTACTGCAATCATTACCAGCACAAAAATGTCCCAAGTGGCTCCAGCCCTTCCTTCCAGGCACTTCCTTCCTTATTCACCGCTCTAGCCTATAAAGCTCACTACAGACGTGTGTGTACCACTCCGATCTCACAGGCTGCTGCCCCCTCTGCCAGCCTGCTGCCAGCAACCCGTGCCATGCAGTTGTACCACTTTACCTGGAGGGCGCTCCTACTGGCGCAGGTGGCGCGGGTGGCGCTCCAAGAAGAACTTGAGCCGGAGTTCCTCTGCTCAGACAACAAGTGCTATTCTGTTCTCTGGGACAAGAAGCGCTTTGCTAAGTCAAGAGGCGCCTGCACTGAGAAGGAGGGGGACCTGATGACCGTGCAGAGCTTCACACAGGCTAATGCCATCGCTAAGCTTATGGACCAGGTGCAGAAGAATGACACCAGGGTGTGGATGGGGCTGGAGCTTGAAGAAGGGTGCACTGACCTGCAGCTGCCCCTGAAGGGCTATACCTGGGTGACAGGTGAAAGCCACACCTATTACACCAACTGGAAGAACCAGGAGCAGAAGTGTGGTGCCCAATGTGTGACTGTGCGCAAGGATGGCTTTTGGGAAGAGATTCCTTGCAACACCAAGGCTGATGGCTACTTGTGTGAGATAAGTTATTCTTCACCCTGTCCATCTCTTCAGTTACCTTTCTCCTACAGTGCCATTTATTACCATCTTAACCTTGGAATGGCCTCCTCTCAGGGTACTGAGTTCCCACCTGGTACCAAAGCAGACATCTCCACATCCCCAGACAATATCAAACTATTTTGTGAAGAGAAAGCTGATAGGACTGTGGCTTGGAGCAGTGAGAGCCCAGGTGCCTGGAGCTGTCAGATTGTGAATGGAGGCTGTGAACATGAGTGTGTAGAAGAATCTGACATTGCACATTGCAAGTGTCCTGCAGGATCAGAGCTGAAAGATGACCACAGGAGCTGCACCAAACCTTGTGACCCCAGTCCCTGCAGCCAACAGTGTGTTCTGGTTTCTGACCCACCAGGGTTCCTCTGTATGTGTTCTGAAGGCTTTACACTAGGGGCTGATGGAAGAACCTGTGAAGATATTGATGACTGTGCAGTCAACCCCAATATCTGTGAGCACCTTTGCATTAATACAATTGGAGGTTTTGACTGTGGCTGCAAACCTGGTTTTAAGAAGCATGTATGTGATGCTCTGGATGACTGTCCAACAGATTGTCAGGACATTGATGAGTGTGACACTAGTATGTGTGAACATAACTGTGAGAATTTTCCAGGGGGGTTCAGATGTGTTTGTCATGAAGGATTTGTCATTGATGAAAATAATAGGAACAAATGCAAACCATTCTGCAACACATCGAAGTGCCCGGCTGACTGTACAATGGGCAGATCATGCAGGTGTCCTGAAGGCTACATTCTGGAAACTGAGGATGGTGCAAATGTTTGTACTGATGTGGACGAGTGTGATACATCTCCTTGTGATAGTTTATTATGTATCAATACATTTGGTTCTTTCAAATGTACCTGCCCCCATGGATATGCTATACACAATGGTGTATGTATTCGCCCGACGGAAGCACCTTCAGATGTACCTTCAGACATATCACCACCTACCAGCAGACCAGAAGATGTCTACAGTCTTCAGCCCACTATAATGTGGGGTATCTGCACTGGAATATCATCTATGTTAATTGTCTTGCTAGTAATGTTGTGTCACAGGAGGAGAAGGCACTACATATACCAGCATGATCTGGATTATAACTACAAAAACAATGACAAGAATGTAGTACTCAAGAACATAATGATGGAACCCCAATGGCGGATTTAGTTGTTAAAATCCAACATGTATCCAAGGTATGTCCAGGACTAAACTATGCAACACAGAGTACTAAGACTACATACAGTATGTGACTATGACTTCACACTGGAGACACATTTATACAGTGGCCATCGTTAACTGGGGGGTGGGGGTAATGTAATTATGGTAGCAGTTGTTCAGATTTACCTTAAAGGGGTTGTCTCACTTCAGCAGATGGCATTTATCATGTAGAGAAAGTTAATACAAGACACTAATGTATTGTGATTGTCCATATTGCTTCCTTTGCTGGCGTGATTCATATTCCCATTACATTGTACACTGCTCTATCAGGGGTTACCACCACCCTGCAATCCAGCAGTGGTGGCCTTGCTTGCACACTATAGGAAAAAGAGCCGGCCTATGTGCACTTCCGCGACCACTGCTGTAACCCCTGGGAACGAGCAGTGTATAATGTGGTGGACAAATGAATCCAGCCAGCAAAGGAAGCAATATGGAGAATCACAATACATTAGTAATTGCCTTGTATTAACTTTCTCTACATGATAAATGCCATTTGCTGAAGTGACACAGCCCCTTTAAAGGGTTTCTGTCATCAGGATTTACCATAGTAAACCGAGTGTCATTTGCAATGTGCAAATGACACCTGATGACAGATATGTATTTTTTATACTGCTCAGTAAAGTAGTTTTTGTGAAAATTGCGTTTTTATAATATGTAAATTACCTCCCCTAGGTGCAGTAGGCGTGAACCCTGCACCTAGTAGCGGCCGTCATTCCTCCTCCGAACCCTCCTCCGTAGCGTTGATTGACAGGGCCAGGCAGCCAGCTCTTTCGGCTCCCGGCCCTGTTCGAGTTCCAAATCCCGCGCCTGCGCACTGCGATCAGCAATCCACGCAGGCGCGTTGAGCCGCCGGCCGCCCGTCTCCCGGCTTCCTCAATGCGCCCGCATTGCTGATCGCAATGCGCATGCGCGGGATTTGGAACTCGAACAGGGCCGGGAGCCGAAAGAGCTGGCTGCCTGGCCCTGTCAATCAACGCTACGGAGGAGGGTTCGGAGGAGGAATGACGGCCGCTACTAGGTGCAGGGTTCACGCCTACTGCACCTAGGGGAGGTAATTTACATATTATAAAAACGCAATTTTCACAAAAACTACTTTACTGAGCAGTATAAAAAATACATATCTGTCATCAGGTGTCATTTGCACATTGCAAATGACACTCGGTTTACTATGGTAAATCCTGATGACAGAAACCCTTTAAAGCAACCCTCTGGTTCCAGAAAAGAAATCATATTAACTGGAAAATAAACAGAACACTTACATGGTGTCCTCCTTTTCAGGAGGACACCCATTTCCAGGATCCTCTTCTGTCATCCAAGATGGCTGTGCCACTTCTTAAGCTACCTCAATCACACTGTACATCGGTAATCCAAGACACTTCCTGCTTATCCAGGTCTGCTCTTGGATTGGTCAGCATTGCTTCCGTGAGCAGTGGTGACCAATCTAAGGGCAGCAGGAGTGTCTTGGATTACCGTATGAACAATATGTATCAGATAGCCTGAGAAACAGTACCGCCATTTTGGATGGAAAATTGGAGCCCAGGAATTGGCAGATCTGCGGCTGAAAAGGAGGACACTAGGTAAGTGTTTGGTTCGTTTCCCAGTTAAAGTGAATTTTTTCCTTGAACCAGAGTGCCACTTTAACTGAACCTATACCAACATAGCATGGAACAGCAGTTTCCTTGATATTAGCAGTGCTGTTTTTCAGAATCACTCTAATGACAGAACAGGTGAGGAGGTGCATATCTAGCGGATTTCTACCCAAAGTGCGTTATTTTACCACTTGATGACAGGCATTGTTAAGTGACAGCTAGATGTACGGCTATAATTTGCTATGATGATGAGTTATCACCTTCTCAGCATGTACTATTAATAATAAAATGGCAGCTCCTGATTGAGGTAGTCCTGTCAGCCAGTATGATGGGGATCTGGCTGATTTTTCAATGACACTATGAAAAGGATTTCTAGAAGACGATTTGTTCTAACGTCTGATTTACTAATAATGGACATTTTAGAGTTTTGCTAGAAATGTACTAAATATTACATTGGTTTCAGAACAGAGGCTGCTGAAAGTGATCTGTGTCTCTCCCTTGTCCCTTAACCAACCACCATCAAGGGGTGCTGGCTGCTAAGGGGTAGCGGTGAAGAAAAATTTGATCTGTGGCTCTAGTTAGACTCGTCATAAGACACTAGACTTAAAGGGGTTGTCTCACTTCAGCAAATGGCTTTTATCATGTAGACCAGAGTTAATACAAGGCACTTACTAATATATTGTGATTATTCATAGTGCCACCTTTACTGGCTGGATTCATTTTTCCATCACATTATACACTGCTCATTTCCAGGGGTTACAACCACCGTTACAATGCAGATATGAGGTGGCCCGGATAGGAGCTGCTGCGCATGTGTCCCACAGTCCCGGCCAGTAGAGAGGCCAGCCTTTTTTCCTTCTACAGTGTTCAGGCACGACCACCGCTGCTGGATTGCAGGGTGGTCGTAACCCCTGGATAAGAGCAGTGTATGAAGCCAGCAAAGGAGGCAATATGGACAATCACAATACATTAGTAAGTGCATTGTATTAACTTTCTCTACATTATAAATGCCATGTGCTGAAGTGACACAACCCCTTTAATACATTTCAGTTGATGGGCACTTGTTCCCTTTTAAGAAGTGTCGAAGTGTTACTGAGTTTATGCTGCTCAGTCTGAGGGCAGTCACAGGAGAAATGCTCTGTGTATCACTTATGGCCACAAGTTCAGGTGTTTTGATGCAGTTTTTGGATTCAAAACCAGGAGTAGATCCAAAAAAAAGAGGTGAAATAATTATTTCTCTCCTTTTATGATTTAACTCTATTTTGGATTCACAAACGTTATAAAGAAAACCTGCACTTGTGGCCGTACCCTGATGCAGGACAGACACGGCTTTACGTACCCTGACTGGGTTCTTGCTTTCTCACAGCAGGAGGAGCCCAGCGTTGAGTCCTGGAATTCATAAGCTGAGGTTCCCCCTGCACCCTCACTACTGCTTGACAGCATTTTCCCCATACTTACCCCACAGTGGCAGATGGACAGGGGGAGCCAGCAGATCATGAATCAGAGTTCTTTATATGTACAGAATGGACACGTCTCCAGCGCTTGGCTCCTTTGGCTGTGGGTGATGTGGGCTTTTATGAGAACTACAGCAAGAACACCAGAAAGGGATACACAGATGGATCAGACCCCCTGTCATTAATTTATGCAGTATACGGCTGCCTTCACACGCTGCAGATTTTGTTGCAGAATTTTCCATGTCTAAAAATCAGTTCTAGTGTTGAGCGAGCATGCTCGGCCGAACTCGCTGTTCAGCCGAGTATGCCTGCGCTCGGGTCCGCTCGGTGTTTGGCCGAACACCGCATGTGCTCGAGTGCGATGCTCGAGTATGCTAATGCGTACGAATTTGTATGCTAATGCTACGCATTGTACACTAATGCGTACGAATTTGTATGCTAATGCTACGCATTGTACACTAATGCGTACGAATTTGTATGATAATGTTATGCATTTTACGCTAATGCGTACGAATTCAGTTAATTAGCGTACTTTAACGAGTGAAAGAGGAGAATTAGCGATTCTGACCTTCTCCTATGAACCCGACACCCTCCCCTCATCCGAGCAGGGGGTGCCTGGTCTTCTCCCATTGACTTACATTGTGATCGGGTGCTCTGTAGAGCACTCGAGCATCACCAAGTGTTCTACCAGAGCACACAAGCACTTTGGTGCTCGATCAACACTAATCAGTTCCAGTCATTTGAATAGGATGGCAAGAAAATGGATTTCTAAAAGCCTCATTCAGGTGAATGGAACTGATTTTCACTAGCCGAAACACTACACATGAATATAAGCCAGCAGCATCATAGGCATGGACATCACGTGCACTGATACTTATACATGTGCACAGTGTTGGTAAGTTCATTATCAATTGTTACTTTGGCTGTTTGTTAGTTAGGGCTCATGCAGACGAATGTAAGGGCTCTGTGCCCGCAAATAGCAGTCCCCAATGCATGAGCACCGGCCGCGTGAACTCCTGGTGCAGATGCAAACACATTGACTTGAATGGGTCTGCGATCTGCAAAATAAGGCTACTTTCACACGAACGTTGTGTTTTGCAGTCCGCAAATTGCGGATCCGCAAAAAAAACGAATGAAGTCCATATGGCATGTTCAGGATACTAGCAGGATTTAGGTGTGGATTCTGCAACTGAATAGTGACAGAATCCAGAAATAATACAAGAGGGTATATTATACATCCCTTCACATGCAGCAGAAAGAATCTGCAAGGAATAATGAACACATTGTGGGGTATTAAAATCTATTGCATATCCAGTATTTCCATGAATTCTGTATGGAAAAGCTGCAGATCAGTCCCATGTGGGGGTCTGCTGACACACCCAGGGCAGAAATCTGTGTCTCAGACTTGGATTTCTGCTTTGGAATTACTAAAAAAAGACCACATTGAACTTGGCAAATCCGTTACATCTGAATTATACCAATGTGACTTCTCCCACGGCTGGGAGTTTGCTACAGTTGTATCAGCATAGGGGAGCTCTATGTGGACTCCAGGATGATACAGTTTCCCTCCGCTGATACACTGTAGCAAACTGTCAGGGCAAGAGACAGATTTGTGTTGCTGGTGCATTGTATACATTGAATTGGAAGACTCACGTAAACCAGAAACCCTCTTAAAGCTGGATTCTCACATAGCAGCTGTGGGACAATAGTGTGCCGTGCAGTATGGAAAAACCACAGTGGTTTGCTATGAATTGCCACAGGTAAGGCTTCATGCATGCACCCATTTTTGGGTCCTAGTCTTGATTGCTTATGCACACAAACGTATTTTTTTTCTGTGTCCGTTCCTTTTTTTTTTTGCGGACCGTATATGGAACCATCCATTTCAATGGGTCCGCAAAAAAAATGGAAGTTACTCCGTGTGCATTCGTTTCCATATGTCCGTATTTCCGTTCCGCAAAAAAATAGAACATGTTCTATTACTGTCCACATCACGGACAAGGATAGGACTGTTCTATTAGGGACCAGCGGTTCTGTTCCGCAAAATACGGAATGCACATGGATGTCATCCGTATTTTTTGCTGATCTGTTTTTTGCAGACCGCAAAATACATATGGTCGTGTTCTTGAGGCAAAAAAATTGTGGTCCGCAATGCACCGGCACCGACCGTGGGGCTTACGCATGCAGATCGCAGACCCATTCACTTCAATGGGGTCCGCAATCTGCATCCGACTGTCTGCACCGCGAAAAACTAACGCACCGCATCTCCGGCATTGCGAACCCATTCAAGTGAAAGGGTCCACGATCCATGATGCGGGGTGCACATGGTCGATGCCCGTGTATTGTGGACCCGCCATATGCGGGCTGCAAAATGGCCACGACAGGCACACGTTCGTGTCCATGAGGACTAAGTCTGTAAAAAATGCAGACTCCGTGTGCTGTCCGCATCCCTGTGGCCATTCAGAAGATGATAGAACACGTCCTATTCTTGTCCGTTTTGCACATAATAGGCGGTTCTATTAGGAAAATATAGTATGCACACGGCGGGTATGCGTATTTTGTGGATCAGCGATTTATAGACCACAAAATACCAACGGTCGTGTCCATGAGGTCTAAAGCATGCAGTTTTTATTTGCTTGACCTGTGTTTTCAAGTAACCATGGTCCTGCAGCTGTTTGTGAAACCCCAGCCTGATAATATTTGCTTCTGTATACTCATGTGATTTTTATTACATGTATCTTCATTTGTTGGATCGTTTCTATCACATATTGGAATCCATTTTACTGTCTTTGTGTGAATAATTATTTATTTCTAATTCTTTATACCTGCTGGGCATATTATGTGAGCAGCCGGAAAATACAATGCAGTTACTTTTTTGTAATAAAAGTGTTCAATAAAAAAATATTTCTTACCTTTGTTGTCTGAAATCTTTGGGGTATTCTGACATATGATAAAGAGACATATAGGTAAGACATATAATTCAAGAACAGATTTTGTCTTTTGTTTACAGTGCCCATGCACATGGCCTTATTATGCTATGGGCCAATACTGTCTTTATTTGCACCAATTTTTCAACAACACACATTATATTACAGAGAAGAGTTCAGTGATGGGAAGGAGCCCTTCATAGCACTAATTGTACTTCTCATACCTACTCATGTCATAGTGACAAGCTGCTATTCCACTAGGGGGAGCTCACTGTATATAGTTCCATACAGCTCTAGTACTAGCTATAACTTAGGCAGGGTGCTAAATCTACTAAAGACCAGTCCTGTATGAAGACTTATTAGCAATGCTCTATGGCAGGGACGCTCAACCTAAAGCCCTCCAGCTGTTGCAAAACTACAACTCCCAGCCTACCCTAATAGCTGTAGTCTGTCCAGGCATGCTGGGAGTTGTGGTTTTGCGACAGCTGGATGGCCACAGGCTGGGCATCCCTGCTCTATGGGAATAAAATATGCAGAGAGATATCTCCTAAGGAAAAGAACCATCCCACTAGCACCACCTCTTTGAAGTGGCTCCCTATGAGTCAAAATCCAAGTTTCCAACAAGCCTTGGGATTTGACTAGGGCATATAGCCAAGCCAGATATCCACTCGTATAACAGCTATATTAGGGTTTTCACCCCTCAACAGTACAGTGAAGGATTCTGGCTGGATGCCTTGCATTGAATGCAGCTGAATCTTCTTAAAGAGACCAGTCCTGTATAGAGACTCACTGGAAGAACTTTATGGTATGTAGACTTATTGGCAATGCTCCATGGGAAATGAATATGGAAAGAGGTATCTCCCACGAAAGAGAACCATGTCACTAAGTGGCGCTAGTGAGATGGTTCTCTTCCTTGGGAGATAGAACTTTTACACTGACAGGTGTATAAATCAATATACAGTTGCTTTTGCCCAGAGTGGTGGCACCATTTAGCCAAAATTAAAGTATCTCATTGAATAAAAAAAAAAAAAAACTATAAACATATATAGATATAAAAGATATACAGAACTATTAAAGGGTTATTCTCATCTTAGACAATGGGGGCATATCGCTAGGATATGCCCCCATTGTCTTATAAGTGCGGGTCCCACCACTGGGACCCGCACCTATATCGAGAACGGAGCCCCCAAAGTAAAGGAGGGCACACTGCGCATGCGCAGCCGCCCTCCATTCATTTATATGGGGCTGGCTGCTTCCATCAGCTACATAGAAATCAATGGGAGCGGTGGCCGCGCATGCGCGGTACGATCCCATTCATTTCTATGGGAGCAGCGGGGGAGCTGTGCCTGGTGGTGGCCGGACCCCGGGAAACCTTGGGTCCTCCAAGCGCAGCGCTCCCCTCTCTGATCTCTATATAGGTGCGGGTCCCAGCGCTATCCAAACGATCTGCGCCCATTGTCTACGATGAGAATACCCCTTTAATATCCATAAGAACAGAACGGTATACCATAAAATAGAATCCTTGACATTAAAAGGGTTGTCTGTCCATTTACACTTTTTTTTATACAAAATACAAAGCTGAGAATTCTTTAAAAAAAAGGATCCCCACTAGTCTCTTCTTTCTGCTCCCTCCTCACCATGTATATATGACCGCTGCAGCCTATCATTGGCAATATGACATGTCAGCATCAAAGGGAAACAGAAAGTAGAGACTGGTGGGGGACCCCGGCAGCATCAGAACAGAAGCGGAGTGAAGAGGTGAGTATTTTGGGGCACATTTATTAAGGTGTTAATAAAACCCTGCATCGGTGGTGGATCTAACACAGTTATGTAGAGGCACCAGCCTCTACATAACTTCCGCGGATCCACCGCCGCTGTCTTACATTTAGACCATTACCTATGCCAACCCTTCCCCGCCCACGCCACGCCCACTTTTTTAGACCTGGCCTGAGCAGGGAAAAGCTGCAGATTGTGGCGCAAAGGACCTTTGTCTTTTATGTTTTTTTTTTAAAGCTTTCCCAGATGGACAACAATATAGATGTAGTACATTTGGCAGACCACACGACTGCTACAGGACAGGAAGAGGGGACCTGCCACCAGGGAGAGCTCAGTGCATTACATTATTACAGCTTCCATTACACTGTATAACATTATTACATTAGACATTATTACAGCTTCCATTGCACTGTATAAACTCCTATGCACTGAGCTCCCCCTAGTGGTAGCTGCAGGCAGACAGCTTTGTAATATATGAAGTGAAGCTGGAGAATTAATGTGGTGTGAAATATATTCTGACATTTGCACCATATTTTTTATGCCACTTCCACTTTTCTGATGCAAAAGTCATATAAAACAGGTGAGGCTGCAAGCAACTTTTGTTTTAATTGAAATTTCTGTGACCTAAAAAAAAAATCGTAAATTTGTCGGAAATCTGGGGAACTGTGCTTTGCATTCCCTATTGCCTAGGAGCGTTTGATGCACACATACTGAGAAATTGGTGGCGCAAGGGTGTGGCCATATTCAGTTTTACTATGGGCCCCTATGAGATCTGTGTATGCTCCGATAGAGGCCGCTGTTGCATTGAAATGCAAAAATAGATCTATGGGCCACACAGTGACTGCTGGTAATCAAAAGGGGGTCCCACACCCAACCAGACTGCAGTCCAGGGAGTAGTACCTTCCCTTACCTCATTTTTTAGGAATACAGCCTGGGATCCATAACACAGACCACAGATGCACAGTGCCCCTCATATATCCTCCCTCCTCATATAGGCTGTTTATTGAGGAGACTAAGGCTAGTAGTTTCACACTGCGAGTGAACAGCCTGCCAGATCAGTGCTGCCGCTAATGCATGCGTGCCGACATGTCGTAGTTTTATTCCGACCGCCTCAGTGTGTTTGCCGTGCTGCAGCCAGAACTCCAGCCCGTCCCCATTATAGTGAATGAGGCTGGAGCAGATTTCCGGCGGCACGTGTGCATTAGCGGCAGCACGGATCTGGCAGGCTGTTCACCCGCTGGAACAGCCTGCCGGAGAAGGCTGTCGCTAATGTGAAAGTAGCCTATTACTGTACACAAGTGATATAGACATGCTGTACAACGACAGGACAATGAGCCTCTACAGGACTGGCCGTCCAATCAGATTTCTGCTTTGATTTTGTAAACTGTAGTAGAGAAATGACAGCTGTAATGTGATTGGTTGCTACTGGCAACAGTCCCCCATTTTGTCTGCATTGCACTGTATTTCACATTCTTGCAGTATTTTCTCACTCTCCTGTCATCTTTTCTGAAGTATCTGTAATATAACCACATATGTAACCGCATGTTTGAGTTAACCGTATATCTTCATGCTTTTCTGCTGACAGTGAAATGCCTTATTGCTCTTCAACCGCTCAGCATGGATTCTAGCATTCCTCCTCACCAGAAATGTTTCCTGTTCCTTTTTCATAATTAAAGAGCAATTACTTCCCTAAGACAAGCCATAATTCTGTCCAGGTGCCGTCCAGGTGTAGGACGGACAGCAAGCGGACGGAACACTGACCAGCTAAATTCAATGGGGCTCTCCACATAGGTGATTTTCCACACCGACCATGGTTCCATGCAGAGAAAATTAGTGGGAGAGATTTATCAAAACTGGTGCAAGGAAAACCGGCTTAGTTGCCCATAGCAACCAATCAGATTTCAGCTTTCATTTTCCAGAGGAGCTCTGCAAAATGAAAGGTCGAATCTGATTGGTTGCTATGGGCAACTAAGCCAGTTTTCCATTACACCAGTTTTGATAAATCTCCCCCGTTGTGTTACATTGTGGTCCAATTTTTCCACAATTCATGTGAGTGGCCTGCAGGACAATAAGACCACATAGGGATGCTACCCATGTACAGTGCATTTAACCGCCTTCACCATCCAGAACACAAGAGCGGAGTCACACAGCGTTTTTAGGAAAAATGATACACTTTTCAGCGTTATTCTGCTGCACAATACATTAGGTGATTGTTTGAATGACAATTCCCCAATAAAATTTAATTCTTATTATAAAAATGAGGGGTCCGAAAGTCTGCAACCTGATGATCCCTGTCCCTTTAACTGCCACTAATAGGCCCAGTTCAAACTTCACTTTTTGGTCAGTTATTCCCATCATTTATTGCCAGCCAAAAACAGGTGCGAGTCAAATGTACATAACAGTTGTAGATCTATTCATGATACCTACAGTAATCCAATAGTAGACTTGGCTGCTGAATGTCAATGTTAGAGCCAGGTCTAAATTATCGGCGTGGACTGAATCGTGCAGTAGCTTCATGGAACTGTGCAGATTGAAGTAGTGGCCCTATGACAGTGAAGTGGTGTCAGCAGTACGGCTGTGTGCGCATCACTGTTTATTTTTCCCTTCTTTAGATCCATCAAAAGAATAGGCCAAAAAAAGTGGACCCTGTAGTTTTGAGCATCCACCTTCAAATCATCAGTATTTGATCAGCATTTGATCAGTATTGGTAAGGCAAAAGCAGGAGTGGGTCCAAAACAGAAATAACATGTGATGTAAATGTTTGCATGTCTTCTGTGTTTTGGACCCACTCCTGTTTTTGGCTTCCAAATCATGATCAAATCCTGATGCAAAATACTGACCATATAATAGAGGCCTTATGGATACTCAAACAACAGGACCCTTTTTTTTTTGTTATTTTTCTGTTCTGTTGGATCAGAAGAACAGAAAAATAAAATGTGATGTCAACATGGCCAAACAGGGTCCCAGTTGTCCCCATAATAGACTAGTGAGGGTGGCAATAGCATGAACAAGAGTCACAATAGTGGCCCCGAAACGGAGTGGTGAAGGTGCCAACAGCATGAAGAGTCACAATAGTGGCCCCGGAACAGAATGTTGAGAGTGGCAACAGCATGAAGAGTCACAATAGTGGTCCCGGAACAGAGTGGTGAGGGGGGCAACAGCAGTGGCAGTAAGAGCACAAGATGGTGGCAGATCACAGCAGGAGCAGATGGCAGTAGAGGCAGTAGGCGTGAGGCATCAGGCAGGTTACAGCAACAGAATAGTGGCAGCAGCATAAGTAATGGGCCATTTTTCACAATGTTCCAGTGTGGCCGCATACTACAGTCATTACTCAGTCCATAATTATAATACGTGTTCATCTGATAAAAGGTTACCTTTAATAGGTTCCGTAGACGGGTACCAAATGTGAAAATAAAAAACAAAGATACAAAGAAGGAGACCAAATACATGGGGCCGGGATTGATTTTTTATCCCTATAATGCCCTGATTCTGGACTCAGCCCAGAGGTGTCCCCAGATGGTAGGGATCCTCTGTCCTCGTACCTAGAGCCTAATCAGTCTCCTATAAGGCCCTACCGAGCAAGTTGTCATGGAGGGAAGGCTAGGCAATATATAACCCGCCCCCCATCACAATACAAATAAATTAATCAACTCAGACCCCGACGCATTTCTCCAAACAAAGGGTCCTCAGGGGGTGATATTAAATATAGAACCAATGCGTAGGGAACTCTATATAGATGAAAAGAGTATACTTATCCCCATCCTTCAGTGGGTGTTGGCTGTGATGAAGCCTAACGATGCAACCCAACGCGGATGACGGGGATTATATCACGCTGTCTGCAGTGATAATGCAGCAATAAGCGTGCATACGACCGTACCTTAAATATCGAGGCCGCCCCAGGCATCGTTAGGCTTCATCACAGCCAACACCCACTGAAGGATGGGGATAAGTATACTCTTTTCATCTATATAGAGTTCCCTACGCATTGGTTCTATATTTAATATCACCCCCTGAGGACCCTTTGTTTGGAGAAATGCGTCGGGGTCTGAGTTGATTAATTTATTTGTATTGTGATGGGGGGCGGGTTATATATTGCCTAGCCTTCCCTCCATGACAACTTGCTCGGTAGGGCCTTATAGGAGACTGATTAGGCTCTAGGTACGAGGACAGAGGATCCCTACCATCTGGGGACACCTCTGGGCTGAGTCCAGAATCAGGGCATTATAGGGATAAAAAATCAATCCCGGCCCCATGTATTTGGTCTCCTTCTTTGTATCTTTGTTTTTTATTTTCACATTTGGTACCCGTCTACGGAACCTATTAAAGGTAACCTTTTATCAGATGAACACGTATTATAATTATGGACTAAGATTTTCTGAGTAATGTGTATGTTATCAATATTTTTGAATTTTTTTCTATTTCTACAGTCATTACTGCCAGAATTTTTTAGTCTGTTGCAACAGGCACCGGTCTCTGGAAATCCTGGTTGATCCAGGCCAGATTCATCTTTATAAAGGTTAGTCTCTCAGCATTTTGTGTTGAAACGCAAGTTCTCTTTGGGGTTACTATGCCACCTGCCGCACTAACCACTCGCTCTGATGCCACACTACTGGCAGGGTAGGAAAGCTTGTTCAGGCCAGTTGTGGCCACAATTAAAGTTGGGCTGCACAGTCGTCCAGGGGATCTTGGATCGAGTATGCCACCGCCTGCTGGTTCAGGTTCTGCTCCGCGTCCTGCTGCAGGGTGTTTTATTCAGTAGGCGGGTGAAGAAAACTGCTTACCAGAGACTCAAAACTTAAGTTGCTGCTGATGGACCTGGTGATGCTGCTACCACCCACCTCCTCCATCAGTCATTGCAGTGAGACCTTTGTGAGGATGGGACACGTAGGCAGTGAACAACCAACTACAAGTCTTGGTAGTAGTTAAAGGGTTTCTGTCACCAGTTTTTTCAGTATGAATCAGGCTGACATTAGAGATGTGCTAATGTCACCTGATTCCAAATGTATATCTGTTTTATTTACTGGTGCCCCCATTTTTATATAAAATGAACTTTTATTTTATGCTAATAAGGCTCCTAGGTGCAAGGGGCGTTACCTCTGCTCCTAGAGGCTCTGTTGATTGACAGGACCAGGCAGAGAAGAAACACTCAGTTCACCATAGATTTTAAGGACCTTCAATGATGTCATGACCATGTGATCAGTCACATGGTTAGGATCACACAAACAGCCTGTCTCCTCCTAAACCATGTGACTGATCACATGGTCATGACATCATTGAAGGTCCTTAAAATCTATGGTGAACTGAGTGTTTCTTCTCTGCCTGGTCCTGTCAATCAACAGAGCCTCTAGGAGCAGAGGTAACGCCCCTTGCACCTAGAAGCCTTATTAGCATAAAATAAAAGTTCATTTTATATAAAAATGGGGGCACCAGTAAATAAAACAGATATATATTTGGAATCAGGTGACATTAGCACATCTCTAATGTCAGCCTGATTCATACCGAAAAAACTGGTGACAGAAACCCTTTAAGTTTTTCATCCTTCTCAGAAGGCGTAAATAAGGACCCGACCAGTAGCAAAAGTCTAACACTGTGGAAAGCCAGTAGTCACCCCTCTGCTGAATGGCCATTTGTGCAAGAGATTCAGAGGGATTCCTTGGCTTCATCTCAACTGCATACTGCCATGGTCTGTCGGGGTCATCGGCATTGTTGCCCCCTAGCTCCTCCTGCTCCTATCCTGTCGCTTAGGCATATAAACCACCTAGTTCTGTATAGAATTCCTGGGCATTTAAGTCCTCTTCCTTCTCTTCCTCCTGTGCTAGTTCAGCCTCCAAAGGGATCAGGTGGCCTTAAGATGTAGGCGCCATGTCTTCTGTCCCCTCGCCATTCAGATTTATCAGCATCCCCTCTACGACATGAAGGAGTGGAATGACGTCATTCATCCCATAGTCCTGGAGACTGATAAATAAAGTGGCCTCCTCAAAGTGCCTGAGCAAACGGCTGGTGTCAAGCATGAGCTGCCACTGGCTAACGTCGAAGTTAAACTGGAGAGTAGTTCTGTCCATCTGCATAATCAAGAAATCGGTCACAGGTTTCCTCTGCTCATATAGTTAGTCCAACATATGGAGCGCGGAGTTCCAACGTGTGGAAGCATCGCATATGAGGTGATGTAGGGGAACACCATTCTGCCTTTGCAGCTCAATGCAGGGTATGTTTTGCACAGTAAGAGTGGCTGAAGCACATGCACATTTTCCTTGATATTTTCAAAACATCATGCAGTTGGGTGGAAGACTTTAGGAACTGGGTGATAACCACATTGAAGACGTGAGTCATGCGTCAGGCCTCCCTTACCTAGCGCAAACAGAATGTTCTTCCAATTACTGGTGACAATGGTTCCTATCTTCAGTTGCCCAGGTGATAGCCAGGATTCAATTTCTTTGTTAATGATGCGGATCAGTTCCTCCCTGGTGTGACTCTGTTTGGCCAGACTAACCAGGTGGAGAACTGCATGACAATGTCATGCTTTGCATAGGTGGTATGCTGGAGGACCAATCTGATGTGTCCACAGTGGAGGCTGAGGTCAAAGTGGAGGATGAGGAGGCAGAGGAGGACATTGGAGAAATCCCACAATTACAACCTGGAGGCGGCATTGCCAAGTGGCCAAGTTGCTTGTGTGCCTGGGCTGGAACCACATTTACTCAGTGGGCTGTAAAGGACATATATTGTCCTTGGCCATAGTTATAGCTCTAAATGTCTGCACTGGCATGAACTGTACCAGACACCTTCTGCTCTACATACATGTGCAGGATTGGTACAGCTTTTTTAGAGAAGTAATGACATCTTGGAACTCTCCACCTTGGGTGAGCACTAGCCATCAGTTCTCTGAAATGTTCAGAGTCCAAAAAATGGAAATGGGAGGACTGTAGTACTAGCAACTTGGTTAGGTGCACGTTCAGCTTCTGCGCCGTTGGATACGTGCATGCATGCTGTTGTCTCTTTGCCATTGCGGTGGTTGAATTTGGTGATTAGGAGGAGTATCAGGAGCAATAGATGAAGGGAAGGAATGACAGCTTTCTTCTGCTGAGTTGAGGAGCCCTGACTGCTGGAGAAGGTGTTTGGGCCGCTGGGGGATGCAGCAGTTTGCACTTTGTGGTGACGCTCCATGTGTTGACGCAGGGCCGTGATGTCAATATTAGTGCCCTAACTGCGCTTCACTTTCTGCCCACATATCCTGTATATCGTCATGCTAACGTCCTCCAGCGCCTTAATAAAAAATTCTCACACTGCCGAGTATGGCATTTTACCCCCACCACTCCGTGCTGACTGCCTGCTGCTGCCTTTATCACCCTCACCAGCCTCATGGCAACATTCCTGACCGCTTGCAACACATACTCCCACCGACTGTCATCATTGCTACGTGCATGTCTAAAGAAGGACCCAGTGGACCTCTCCACCAAGTCTGTGCTAGCCTGTAGCTGCTTACTGTCCTTACTAAGCTCGTCCTCGCTGAAAAACGGAACAGAGCCGGCAGCATGCATTACTTCCCGAGCAGAAGGAGCAACAAAAGAAAGAGGCAGTTGCAAGACAGGAGCTGGGCCATGCCAACTAAATGTGTTGTCAGAGGAACCCACCAATTTCTGGCTGTGTGTTTCTGTTGTCACCTGAGATGATATTGAAGAGCGAGTCAACCATTCTAGTACAACTGGATTTTTGGTCAACCACTGGATGGCAGTGGCAGCTCTGGCCTGTTACTGTGGCTGCTGCTACCACCACTCCTTCTGATGCTATTTGTGCTGCCTACAGCAACATTTTTGCCCCTGACCATTCCTTTTGAGGGCCAAGGCAAAGGTCTGTTAACCATAGTGAACAGTAAAATGAATCAATAAAGTAACAGATTAAGTATGAATGGCACAGCAAGTGTACTAAATAGCAAGTCTGATGCACAGTAAGTCTATTTGTAACAGAACAGATTAAGGCGA
Organism: Rhinella marina; assembly: GCA_900303285.1. Taxonomy (NCBI): domain Eukaryota; kingdom Metazoa; phylum Chordata; class Amphibia; order Anura; family Bufonidae; genus Rhinella; species Rhinella marina. The sequence continues at coordinate 80,587 of ONZH01017206.1, forward strand.
ATGGTGCAGCAGGTGAACTAGATAAACAAGCCTATATTTTAGACCACCTGTTGACGCTGAGTCTGATGCACAGTAAGTCTACGTTATGTATAACAGAAGATTTTAAGTATTAATGGTGCAGTAATTGTACTAGATAAGTGCGCCTATATATTAGACTGCCTGTTGAGACTGATATACAGTAAGTCGATTTATAACAGAACAGATTCAGTATTAATGGCAAAGTAAGTGAACTAGATAAACGTGCTTATATATTAGACCACCTATTGACACTGAGCATTATACACAGTAAGTCTATGTATAGCAGAACTGTTTTAGTATGAATGGTGCAGCAGATGAACTAGAAAAATGTGTCTATATATTAGACAGCCTGTTGACAATGAGTCTGATGCACAGATAGGTCTATGTATAACAAAACACATTATTATTAATGGGGCAGTAACTGTACTAGATAAACGCGCATATATGTTAGACTGCCCGTTTACAATGAGTTTAACACACAGTAATTCTATGTATTAACAAAAAGATTAAATACAAATGGCACAGCAGATGAACCTGAAAAATCCACCTATTTGTTAGACCGCCTGTTCAAAATGATTCTGGTGCACAGTAAGGCCATGTATAACAGAACAGATTAAATATAAATGGCACAGTAGATGAACTAGAAAAACACGCCTATACATTAGACTGACTGTTCACAATGAGTCTTATGCACAGTAAGTCTATATATAACAGAAAATATTAAGTATGAATGGTGCAGCAGTTGAACAAGATGCACAGGGCAATTACACAGGGCACTGTCCTTGCAGTCTCCTATGCTCTCCCTACAGTGAATCAAAATTCTCCCTATAATCTCCCTATAGTCTCCCTATCCACATCTGTAGCTATGCTCTGCTCACAGTACAATGGCAGAGAACGGATGTGATGAGGCTTTCATAAGGCTGTGATATCACAAGGGATGGCTATCTGCTGACTGGCTGGCTGCATAGCATTATGGGTCATATCATGTTCCCGGCTTCTTACTTTCACTTTGTAACATGTGTAGCCACCATTTTAGGGAAAAAAAACAATTTGTTGCCATGAAGCATGAGGAAATTCGGATTCACAGCAAATTGAATTTTTTCTGAAATAAGGATTGAAGTCAATTTGCTTCACTTAGATTCACTCAACAATAATTTTCAGCACTGAATTTAGATTTCTCATTCAGTCCCCTTGTCACATATGTATAAAATCAAGCACAAGCCATACAGCCTTGCCTTTACAAACATTTGCAAAAAAACAGCAAGGGGTAATAATGCCTGTAAAGCTATGTGGAATATGTCATATACGTGAGTCAAATAAAAACGTGAATGAAGATTGCGAGCCAGGCTCCCTCATCCAACATTAGTGTCTGAGCTCACAAATGATCTTCTGCATGAATGGCAAAAATTCCACAGACACACTCCAATTCCTTGTAGAATGCCTTCCCAGAAGCTGTTTTTATCTGCAAAAGAAAGACTATGGATTTAGAATGTGATGTCATAAAAGCACCTACCCATGTAATGTGTAGGTATCCCAATACATTTGTATTGGCAAATCTTCAGTTTCCTTTCACATAGTATATTATAAACCTGTCTGCTTGCAGCCACCACTAGGGGGAGCTCAATGCATGGGAATGTATTCAGTTACCATAGATATCAATAAAAACTCTAAATAAACTGTTTGTACTGAGCTCTTACTAGTGGTGACTGCCAGAAAATGCAGAAAAGCAGTCATATGGTCAGTACTAACCTGGAATTAAGGAGATCCTGTTAGTTGCAGCTGCAGGTAAAAATAATTTGATAATTCTAGGTCCCCATAGAAACTGCTATGGCTGTTGTTATGCCCATGCTTCAATGTGATTTATCATCTTCTACACCAGATAACTGATCTTGTATTAATAAAAATAAGCACAGCCTATAATGTGATAGGGTTGCAGTCAGGAAGCCAAAATTTCTCCAACTCTGTTTTTAAACATTCCAGATCCAGATTCTTGACTCCAACATAAATGGCTTGTCTAAAATAATAATTAGTAATAACAAATTTACTGTAGCAAAATGGTTTTGATCAACATAAATAATAAATAGTCAAGTTGCTTAGATAGAACATAAAATATAGCTTTTGAATTTCTCTGAGTTGTAAATATGCTACACACCATGCATTTAATAAATTAAAAAAAGGAGCATCACTACTGAGCATGTGCAGATACATTTAAGGGCCTTGGAGCAGCAGCACGAAGATACTTAATCTAAGGGGCCAGTTATTAAGGTCCATTTACATGCGCCGATCGAGTAGGCAGTTATCAGGAAGGGACGGTTCCTTTCCGATAATTGCCTGCTTGTCAGTGGATTAAAGAGCTGCATTTACAATCACCTTCACTGTAGGGGATGAGGGAGGGTTACCACTATCGCTCATCCTCATACAGGTTCAGTGTTTCGTGGCATTAGATCACTGTTTACACAGCACAATCTGCTGCCCAGATTTTGTGCCGAACTGTTGGCACAAAATGAGCATTTCATCCAATGAACGAGTATTTGGCTTGTTCATTGGGTGATCTGAGACACCTTTAAACCGCCGATTATCAGGAATGAGCGTTGGTACTAACAATTGCCTGTGTAAACCTGCCATTACACTGGAAAAATTTTCATAGGAACACTTGTTCCTGATAAATGGCCCATGTAATTGTATTTCAAATCACTCAACAAATGAGTAAATGCTTTATTCCGCTGATTGCATCTTTCTGTAGCATAGAAAGTAGTCAATTATAAGCAGCACCTTGCCCTCTGTATTCAGGGATCTGCTGCCTAATCAATACAAATGAAAGGGGTATGAACGATTACGGGGAGAGAACAAGGCAGAGGTGATAAATGCTTTTCATCCTGTTTTTTGAAACAGGGGACCCTAGCTTGGCAGGACATGACATATATTTATATGATAGAAATTTCTAATCTTTCCTAAATTCCTTTGAAAGTAAATACACAATTTTTGGATTAAATAAATCAATTATACAAAAACATATAATATTTCATATATTTACTTTGAAGTCAGAGTCGGCACATTTCTACCGACTTTAACTTCACCATTACTACTCTGTCTACACAGCCTGATGCCTCTTTCACACGTCCATTATAAGATGTTCAGTGATCTGTGTAGATGTCCTTGAAGGATCCGTGTTTGGTCCGTCTGTCCGTTTTTTGCCCTCCGTGTTTCATCCATGTTTAACAGCTATTGCACAGCAGAAAATTAATTTTTGTAGCATGTCCTACTAATGGTCCATGAAACATGGATGAAATACAGATAACATTCATGTAGTATCCGTGTCCACTATCCACTATAATGGGTGTATTGGATCTGTGAACACAGACAAAACAGAGCATGCTTCCGTGCTAAAACCATGGCTCCATGGACTGTGCTAAAACATGAATGTGCGAATACATGCATTAAAATGGGTACATGTACTGTCCATGGAGAACACGTACAGCACATGTCCATGAATCGCTGGCATGTGACTGAGTGCAATGCCAGTTATAGTATCATGTACAAGCTATAGACTGATTTGAGCTGGTTATGTATGTGCAGGGTAAAACCACTTCCACTTTATTAGATCCTCAATAACCACCGGAGTAATCATGTGTTTAGTATAAAGGGGAAGTCTCTATAATGCTGAAGCAAATGGGAGACTTTCTGACTGTCATCCATTCCCTCTGCTGTGAGAAGCCAGAACTTCACATGATAATGACTTCCAGGTTCAACGCTGTGGGAAGTCAGCACTGCAGCCTGTGACTCAGAGTACACTTCTGGCATCCCTGTAGGAGCAGCTAATTAATAAGACGATCCTTAACCCCTTCGCGCCCGGAGCTTTTTTCGGTTCTGCATTTTCGTTTTGCGCTCCCTGCCTTCAAACAGCCATAACTCTTTTATTTTTCTGTTCACATAGCTGTATGAGGGCTTGTTTTTTGCGGGACAAGTTGTACTTTCCAACGCCACCATTTAATATTGCATACGGTGTAGTGGGAAGCGGGAAAAAAATTCCAAACCGGGTGAAATTGCAAAGAAAACGCTATTCCGCTACAGTTCTACGGGTTTCTTATTTACAGCGTTCGATGTGCATTAAAACTGATCCGTTACTTTCATTCTACTGGTCAGTACGAATCTGGCAATACCTAATATGTATAGTTTTTCCTGCGTTTTCATAGTGATAAAATAATTAGAAAGTTGCCCCTTTTTTTTTTTTTTTTTCCTTGTCAAATCTTGACCCCTATAACTTTTTGGTATTTATGTGTACAGAGCTGTATGGGGGCTCATTTTTTGCGGGACGATCTGAAGTTTTTATTGATACCATTCTGGGGTGTGTATGACTTTTTGATCACTTTTTATTAAATTTTTTTTAGAAAAAAAAAGCGACAAAAAACGGCAAATCGCCATTTGGACGCTTTTTTCCGCCACACAATTCGCCATATTGGAATTTTTTTTTTTATATTTTAAAAGTACGGGCGTTTTCGGTCACGGTGATACCCATGATGTCTATATTTATTGTTATTTAGGTATTTATTTTTTACTTATACGGAAAGGGGGGTGATTTGAACTTTTACATCTTTTTTATTTTTTATATATTTTTTAACATTTTTTTTAAATTTTTTTTTTACTATTAGAAAGCTCAAATATGGGCTTATATATTGTGGCTTTTTTTTTTTTCTTTATGAGCAATTCTGGGTTTTATAGACTCAGAAAGCCATGAATTGCTCATTTCTTATCCTGGCCTGCCATCTAGTGGCCAGAATAAGAATTGCAGTTTGAAAACTGTAATCCTCACCAGCGAGGATTACAGTTTTCATATGGTGTACAGACACCCCGGTTGGCCACACTTTTCCGGGTTTAGACGCAACTAGATGCCGTGATCACGTGTGATCACGGCATCTAGTCACCCCGGAAGACGCCGCCGACACAGTAGGTAGCGGCAAGTCTCTGCTGCTAGAAACAGCAGAGACTTGCCGGCCATGACGCCCGCCGCACCCGTGAGCGGGCGCCATGTGCCCGCATCGCCCCAGCGCCGTACATGTACGGCGCTGGTCGCGAAGGGGTTAAGGTCACAAGTTAGAGGCGGTTGTACGGAGAGTTTGCAGAAAACAAAATTTTACGTCCTCCTCCCTGTTTTACTTGGTCTTGGTTTTGACAAAAATAACGTAACGGAAAGCAGATGTGCTACACTGGTGTTAGCCTTCTTTCTACTAATCCCATTCATCAGTTTCTATAAGGGTGCCTTCACATGGCGGATTTTGTTGCAGAAAATTTTCTATGATTGAAAATGAGTTCCATTTACCTGAATGAGGCACATCACCTCTGAAGCTAGTCATTGGCTGTAGCAGAGCATGTGCCATGCCCATGCTGCACCGGATGTAAACAGTCTGTTGGCCGGAACATGGACACACCGGAGCCTGCATGGAGGACTGGAGCAGCAGGGAGCAGGTAAGTATGGATCTTCTGGTCAGAGAGGTGGGTTTGCAATTGCTAACCATGCCATCATTCCTGAAGAGCACCTTTAAAGGCTAATGTACCTGGTAGAACTGTGTACATGTTGTCTATATGACATTGCATAGTGTACAACCACACAGCACAGTCGTGATCCAGTTGAGATTGCAGATTACTGTGCAAAATTAGCTTTCTGAAGAATTACTGTATTTTTCGCTTTATAAGACGCACCCCCCCCCCCAAAAAAAGTAGGGGGGAAATGGCCGTGCATCTTATAAAGCAAATACTAGTGAGCACTTCCATTATGGAAGCGCTCACTAGTATGTAATGGGTGCCGGGAGTGGGGAAACATACTTACCCTCCTGCGCTGCAGCAACGCTCCAGGTCCGGCGCTCCTCTGTCTTTTCCTGGTGATGCTGCACTGTCCTGAACACGTACAGCGTTAAGACGTAGTGCGTGCACTCCGACCTGACGCTGCATGCAGTCAGGTGACAGTTCAGCGCCAGCAGAGAAGACAGAGGAGCGCCGGACCCGGAGCGGAGCCGCAGCGCAGGAGAGGTAAGAGAGTTTTTTTATTTTATTCTGTTGGGGCTGATCTGAGGTCTTATGGGGGCACAATGGGCTGATCTGAGGTCTGATGGGGGCACAATGAGTTGATCTGAGGTCTGATGGGGGCACATTGGGCTCATCTGAGGTCTGATGGAGGCACAGTGGGCTGATCTGAGATCTTATGGGTGATCTTAGGTCTAAAAGGGGCACAATGGGTTGATCTGATGTCTGTTGGGGGCACAGTGGGCTGATCTGTGGTCTGATGGGGGCAAAGTGGGCTGATATAGTGGCACAGTGGGCTGATCTGAGGTCTGATGGGGGCACAGTGGGATGATCTGAGGTCTGATGGGGGCACAGTGGGTTGATATGGGGCACAGTGGGCTTATATGGGGGCACAGTGCGCTGATATGGGGGCACAGTGGGCTGATATGGGGGCACAGTGGGATGATATGGGGGCTGAGTGGGCTGATCTGAGGTCTGATGTGGGCTGATATGGGGGCTGAGTGGGCTGATTTGAGGTCTGATGGGTGCGTGCACTCCGACCTGACGCTGCACGCAGTCAGGTGACAGTTCAGCGCCGGCAGAGAAGACAGAGGAGCGCCAGAGCCGAAGCGGAGCCGCGGTGCAGGAGAGGTAGGAGAGTTTTTTATTTTATTCTGATGGGGCTGATCTAAGGTCTGATGGGGGCAGAGTGGGCTGATCTGAGGTCTGATGGGGGCACAATGGGCTGATCTGAGGTCTGATGGGAGCACAATGGGTTGATCTGAGGTATGATGGGGGCACATTGGGCTGATCTGAGGTCTGATGGGGGCACAATGGGCTGATCTGAGGTCTGATGGAGGCACAGTGGGCTGATCTGAGATCTTATGGGGCACAATGGGATGATCTTAGGTCTAAAGGGGGCACAATGGGCTGATCTGATGTCTGATGGGGTCACAGTGGACTGATCTGAGGTCTGATGGGGCAAAGTGGGCTGATATAGTGGCACAGTGGGCTGACCTGAGGTCTGATGGGGGCACAGTGGGCTGATCTGAGGTCTGATGGGGGCATAGTGAGCTGATCGGAAGTCTGATGGGGGCATAGTGGGTTGATATGGGGCACAGTGGGCTGATATGGGGGCTGAGTGGGCTGATCTGAGGTCTGATGTGGGCTGACATGGGCGCTGAGTGGACTGATTTGAGGTCTGATGGGGGTCCATTTGATCCTTGGCCCGCCACCGCCATCTTGCTCAAAGATCTGGCGCGACATCTTACACTGCATGGTGACGTCATACGTCTCCGCACATGGGATTTTATGCAACATCTTCAAGCAAGATGGCGGCGGACAGCCCATAAGCAAATGGAGTAGGTGAATATGTTTTTTTTTTGTTTGCTTTAGACACCATTTCAGGGAAAATCGATTCGCTACCACGAAGCACAAGGAAATTCGTCTTTGCGGCGAATCATATTTTCCCTGAAATTTGGATTGGACGATCCAAACGGAAGCACAGATCGGAACCCCACAGAAGCACTACAGAGTGCTTCCATGGTGTTTCCACCTGTGCCTCCACACAGCAAAAAAGAAGTGCATGCACTACTTTTTTGCGGTACAGACTGTGGGATGCGGATCGCGGACCCCATTCAAGTGAATAGGTCCGCGATCCGAATTTGCAGTCCACAGCACGGGCACAGCCGGCACAAGTTTGTGTGCATAAGCCATATATTCCTACTCCACCATCCTCCTGGAGTGAGATTGCAACTTATTTGCCACTTTTTTAAAAAGTCTCAATGATAAATCTGGAGTGAAGATCATTAACATAGCTAACCACACCCACTTTTCCACCAATATTATATTATATAATATAAAACTGGAATAAGCGGTGTACACATGTAAAAAGTTGCAAATTTTTGAGCAAACGCATAAATTTTGCACAAGCGAGTGCAAAAAAGTCACAAAAGCCCTATTTTGCAACTTTTTGATGCCAGAATTCTGGATTGAAGGTATGATAAATCAGGGCCACAGACTTTTGCAAGCCCCATTTAGGTACATGGAACTGATCTTTATTTGCAGAAATTTTCAGCATAGAAATCTGCCTGTCTGTCTGAAAGCATGCTAAAAAGACTGAAGTTTGAACCTAGAGCATCTTTACAATCCAGAAAACTGCAGGACTTAACAGTTTTGCTACAATTATCTTCCATCCAGATACTGTAGCTCATTAGTGCAGTCACCACTTCCAGCACCACCAGTGAGAGGGCTGAGATTCAGGGCACTCAGCTTTTCACAGGCACAGTAATTTGCATCATAATTCACATCACTCCCTCCTGCTTCCTATTCACACAGCAGCAGGGAAAATTCTGCACAGCTTCTTTGCTGAACTGAAATTACAAAAAAATGCAAAGTTCCTTAGTTCTTTGCACTTTTGGAAAAGTTGCTGAACTTCTCCAAAGTTCTTTGGGTTCTCAGATATGAGCTAGTGGATGTTTCAACACAACTCCTCCCAGATGATGAGTAGTAAGTGACTCTACTCGTCGTCCACCCCCTTCCCCCTCCACCCCTATCCTATTATACACTTTCACTGATCATGATTTACAAGCAGCTCCCTGCAATGTAAATGAACCGTGTCCAGGTCATTGCCTACAAGTTGTGCAGAAATCACTAAGCGCTACAAGCAGATCATCATCATCATCATCATCCCAGGCGGCTCCAGCCCTTCCTTCCAGGCACTTCCTTCCTTCCTCTCTTCTGGAGGGCTGGGAGAATATAAACTTGGGTACAAACTTAGAGACATGACACAGAGCTCGGAGAGTTGTGGACCTTTTAGGACTTCCGAGCTGGGGAACTTGCACTTTTACAGCTGCCATTCAAAGCTCTGCTCTTCTGCCAAGACCACGCTTTGCTCTTGGCTGCACATCCAGGGACATGATGCTGCTGTTCCACATTATCTGGAGTGCTCTTGTCTCCACGCAGCTAGTGCAACTGGCTTTACTGGATGAAGTCACCTCAGAGTTTGTCTGCTTAGATCAGGCTTGCTATTCTGTATCCTGGGATAGTCAACGGTACACCAAGGCGAAGAAGTCCTGCAGAGTCAAAAAGGGACAGCTATTAACGGTGAAGAACACAGTGCAGGCTGATGCCATCGCTATGTTTATGGCCAAGTCTCACCAAGAAGATGTCAAGTTTTGGATAGGATTGGAGCAACCATATAGCAACCGATGCACAGACCTGCAGCTGCCCCTGAGGGGCTATACCTGGGTGACAGGTGACAGCCACACAGATTACACCAACTGGAAGAAGGAGGAGCAGAAGTGTGGTGCCCACTGCGTCACTGTGCGCAAAGATGGCACCTGGGATGAAGATCCTTGTGACTCCAAGGCTGATGGCTACTTGTGTGAGATAAGTTATTCTTCAACCTGTTTTTCTCTTGAATTACCTTTCTCCTACAGTGCCACTTATTACAATTTAGCCCTTGGAATAGCCTCCACTGGGGGTACTGTGTTCCCACCTGGTACCATTGTAGACATCTCCACATCCCCAAACAATACCAAACTATTTTGTGAAGAGAAAGCTGATGGGACTGTGGCTTGGAGCAGTGAGAGCCCAGGTGCCTGGAGCTGTGTGATATTGAATGGAGGCTGTGAACATGAGTGTGTAGAAGAATCTGACACTGCACGTTGCAAGTGTCCTTCAGGATCAGAGCTGAAAGCTGACCAAAGGGGCTGCACCAAACCTTGTGACCCCAGTCCCTGCAGCCAACTCTGTGTCCCAGTTTCTGACCCACCAGGGTTCCTCTGTATGTGTTCTGAAGGCTTTACACTAGGGGCTGATGGAAGAACCTGTGAAGATATTGATGACTGTGCTGCCAACCCCAATATCTGTGAACACCACTGCACTAATACAATTGGAGGCTTTATCTGCGGCTGCAAACCTGGTTTTGAGATGGTTGAGACTTGTGAACCTGGAGAAAGCTGTGGGTCACTTTGTCTGGACATTGATGAGTGTGGCATCCCAACAACTCTCTGTGAACACGGATGTGAGAACTTCGATGGAGGCTACAGATGCTATTGTGATGATGGGTATGTCACTGATGAGAAAAAACCCTATAAGTGCAAACGGTTTTGCAACACGTCTTTCTGTGAGGCTGACTGTGACATAAATAATAATGATAGCTGTCAATGCCCAGAAGGATACATAGTGGATCAAAATGAGGATGGAGTCTATATCTGCGCTGATGTGGACGAGTGTGATGCCTCTCCTTGTGACTGGCCAGACTTATGTATTAATACTTTTGGGTCATTCCTATGTACCTGCCCTGATGGCTACACTGTCCACAATGAAGCATGTATCCCACCTGAGGAGGGATCAGGTGGAGCAGAACCCACATCAATGCCACCTTCCCAGACCTCACCACCCACCACAAGACCTCCAGATATCTACAGTCTACAGCCAGCTATGTTACTGGGAATATGCATAGGAATAATATCTATGTTAACTGTCTTGTTAGCCATCCTGTGTCATATGCTGAGGAAACATTACATAGAGGAGCATGCCCTGGACTATAAATGTAAGAACGCTGAGAAGGATATGGTACTCCAACAAGTCATGACAGAGCCCCAGCACAAACTATAGTGAGCACTATGATGTACTGTAGACAATCTGAAGCAATCAAAAACTCCAAGTGACTAGTTTGGGACTTGGACTTGTAGTCACATTGGAGTCACAGGCTACCAATTGGACCAGGACAGATGGATATCTGAGCTTCTTAAAGCTGTGTACACCAGAGTAGTAAACTACCAATGTTTGACAAGTAGTAGTGTAAATACATGAAGTGAATGCAGATGAAGTATATGGTACACAGGAGGGAATCCCTACTGCAGGCATTCTTTGTCCCCTTTTAGAACCCCCTCTACATTGTTTCCTATTTACACATTTTGTGTTACATATATATGCAAATTTCTTCTCATATTTTTCTCTTAATCTTATTATCTTTCTTTCTTTCTTTCTTTCTTTCTTTCTTTCTTTCTTTCTTTCTTTCTTTCTTTCTTTCTTTCTTCCTTTTCTTTCTTTCTTTCTTTCTTTCTTTCTTTCTCGATATATCTGTAATTCTTCTTCTATTTGTCTCCCTTTTTATTATCTTACTTTTTCTTTCTTTCTTTTTTATTTTCTCTTATTTTCTCTCTTTTATTTTTCTCTTTTATTGCCTCCCTTTCTCTTTACATTCTTTTTCCTCACTGTCTATTTTTTCTATTTTTCCACCAATGTTTCCCTCTTTTCATACTCGTTCCCTATTCTTTTTCCATCTCATTTATTCTTTCTAGGAAACTCCAATTTACAAAACCCAGCAGCTGCTTTGTTGTTTTACAGGTCTTTGGGGGTGATAACTATTGCTCAGTCTATCCCCGGTATCTGTAAGAACTGTAACTATATTTGAGTTAACCCAGCAGTTTACTAATATTGCATAAACCTGATACCTATAGAAAGCTTCAGCATCAGGAAACAACCCTCATGTGACATTGGCTTGCCTGGTGCAAGAGACACAATGTCAATGCTTTACTTATTATTTAAAGGGGTTCTCTGATTTTATTAAAAAAAATAAAACTTAACAGAGTAAGGCAATTTTCTGTGGTTTGCTTAAAAGACTTTTCCACTTTTTCTGGCTTACAAAAGCTGATGTCCCATCAACCATATGATGAGTCTCCAAGAGCAGATCTGGGCACCATGGCAGCTGAAAAACTGCTGGCACAGTGAGTTATGTGTACATATGGGGAGATTTAATAAAACTGGTGTAAAGGAAAATTGTCATAGTTGCCCATAGCAACCAAACCTTACATTACATTAGGAACATGGAAAATCCGAAGTGGAATCTAATTGATTGCAATCAGCAACTAAGCCAGTTTTCCTTTTTACACCACTTTTGATAAATCTCCCCCATAATGTTTAATGCAGTCATATGTCCAGGGGTAAGTGGGATGTAAGGAGATCTGCTCCTAGGGAGCAAATGCTCAATTACATATATTACAAAGTGAGCTTATGTAATACGCTCCATTCTGTTAAATCTGGAGAACCCCTTTAAGCAAAGATTTGCACCCTGAAGGTCTTTTAGTTTAATTTCATTGTGCACTGGTAATAATAATAGCCAATATTTTTTAGATGTCCAGCCACTAAGAGCTGGATAGGTGACAATTCAGAAGAGTGATAAAAACAATTCAATGAATTATTTGAGTATGCATCCCCTTTACAAATCACACTAATATACGTAAATTAGCAAGCAAGCGGTGTGTGATCAGTCACTGAATACTGTCAGACGGATGCAGAAATATGACTGTTTCTGTGAATACTTCTTATGAGGCTATCTGCTACAAACCAGAGTGATGGACTGCTATGTTATTCTTCACTATCATGTGAATAATTATTTATTATGAAGACTTTGTACAGCTATGTACAGTATGTGTGGGTGTGTAGAATTATTTGTGGATTGAAAAAATGTGATTTTTTTCACCTCAATAAATAAGTTTGTGAACTGAATGTTACCTTTGTTGTGGTGGTATGTGCTCTGTTTATGAAATATTGATAAAATATAATACTTTACTATACTATACACAGAATGCATTTTACATATAGGCTCAATATGTAGTATGCAAGTATCCTGGGAAACCATTCACTTGTGCTCTGATTATTAGGGCTCATGTACACAACCGTATGTATTTTGCTGTCCGCAAAAAACGGATCCTTAAAAAATATGGATGACGTCAGTGTGCATTCCGGATTTTGTGGAACGAAACAGCTGGCCCCTAACAGAACAGTAATGCAGACAATCATATGACATGTTCTATTGCTTTGCGGAACAGACACACGGAAAAAGAACGCAGGTGGAGTAACTTCCTTTTTTTGTTGCGGACCCTTTGAAATGAATGATTTCACACACGCAAAGAAAACTGAACGGACACGGAAATAAAATATGTTTGTGTGCATGAGACCTTATGCTGATAATTTTTACAAGGATGTCTGTACTTAGATTACTATGCAGAGAATACATTGTAATTGTTATTAATTATTCTTTTTGTTAGGTTTGCAGTATAATAACATACTGTCCGGAAAACATGACAAACATATCCACATAGATACATTTATTAGTGCCTTAATTAGAGTGCACGTTACATGGTCTAAGATGTTTGCTGTGCAATATTGGCTTTCTATTTTACATTACTTTCTGTCTCTAGAGCAGGTCTTGTCATCCTGAGGCTCTCCAGCTGTTGCAAAACTACAACTCCCAGCATGCCCACACTGCCTACAGCTATTAGACTACAGCAGGGCATGGTGGGAATTGTAGTTTTACATCAGCTGGAGAACCTAAGGTTGGTTATCCCTAGTGGATAGTAGATATAATGATATGTTTTGTTTTCACTTCCTCATCCTTTAAAATCTCTCCTTGCTGTCAGTGAATGGAAATGTTTTTGTTTACTACTAAAAAACTGAAAATGGTCACAGATTATACACTTCTAACAGCTGAACATTTGCTATATATGTATCCGGTCTGTGCAGTTCCCTGTGAGTTAGGCCACTTTCACACAAATAGTACAAATTTTGCAGCAGATTTCGGTGGGGGAAATGCATCAGATTTGACGCAGATTGAACCCTTTGCATCAGAAAAGGTGAAATCTGTTGCAGAAATCTGTAAACTGACACCATGTTATTTGTGGATTTCATTGCAGAAAATCTGCGATGTTTATACTACACATGGCCACACCATAAAAATGGTAGGAATTGAAAAAAAGTTTGTTGCAAGTGCCAGTTTGTGACATTTGTTATTTAGCTTTTGTCGCGGAGCATTTTCCCCATATGTCTGCTTTCACACCAGCGTTTTTGCTGGATCTGTCATGGATCAGCAAAAATGCTTCCGTCACAAAAATACAACCGTCTGCATCTTTTCTGAACAGATCCGGTTGTATTATCTGTAAAATAGCCAAGAAGGGTCCGTCTCTAAAACCACTGTAAGTCAATGGGGGACGAATCCGCTTTCTTTTGTGTCCGAGAAGATGGATTCACCACCATTGGCTTGCATTGTGTGTCATGACGTTATTCTGTCCGCGATGGGGACGCAACCAAATGGAACGGAATACATTCTGGTGCACTATGTTTAGTTCAGTTCAGTTCTGTCCTCATTGACAATGAATGGGGACAAAACGGAAGCGTTTTTCCCGCTATTGAGATCCCACAAGTGCAGATGTGAAAGTAGCCTATCCTTGCCACGTTTTAAAAATTGAAAAGGGTGTGGGTGGGACCGCTGTGGCCCAACACATTTAGCAACCTGAGCTCCAGAAACATGGCGCACATTACATCAGAAATCTACTCTTGCCCTTGGCTGTAGTAGATTTTAACAGTGGCACACGCAGCAGAAAATGTGGCAAATATATTAAGAGGCGTGCACCTGTTAATAAATTGGTTAGGTCATCATCTAGTGGGGTTTTAACTAAGGCTACTTTCACACTTCCTGTGGGCAACTATGGCATGGCCGCTCCAGCAGACAAGCAGAGGATTGGCCGGACACAAACCACAGCATGCAGCCATTTGTGTCCAGGCCGGTTCTATGCTTGTATGCCAACAAAACGTACAGACATTCAGTCCGAATCCACCAGTACCGTATCTGGAGAATTGCGTCAAGCTGCCGAAACAGGCGGCCAGAATTCAAACCAGAGGTGTATATATATATATATATATATATATATATGTAGCTTTAGGCTATTTTCACACTAGCGTTTTTGCTGGATCCGGCAGGGTTCAGCAAAAACGCTTCCATTACTGATAATACAACATCTGCTTCCATTATGAACGGATCCGGTTGTATTATCTTTAACATAGCCAAGATGGATCCGTCATGAACTCCATTGAAAGTCAATGGAGGACGGATCCGTTTTCTATTGTGCCAGATTGTGTCAGAGAAAACGGATCCATCCCCCATCCCTGTTGACTTACATTGTGGGTCATGATGGATTCCTCTTGCTCCGGACCCCAGGACAGAAAGCAAACCTCAGCATGCTACGGTTTGCTCTCCAGTATGGGAACGCAACTAAATGGAACGGAATGCATTTTGGAGCCTTCCGTTCTGTTCAGTTACGTTTTGTCCCAATTGTCAATGCAAATAAATCCACATGGAAATTTTTGCAAATTTTATGTGCCTTAAAGAGGACCTTTCACCACTCCTGGCATGCCTGTTTTAATAGCTTCATGCATTCCCCATGTAATAACAATTCTGGAGCATCTATTCTTATGTCTCTATGTTGTGCCATTCCTTTATTATTTCTACTAGAAGTTGTGAATGAATTGCTATTAGCCCTCAGTAAGGGTAGAGAGGGATGGTAACCAGTTGGGGGTGTGTACCTGCACAGATTTATAATGGTATCTCTGATTGGACAGAATGAGTCAGTGCAAGTACACACCCCCAACTTGTTACCTCCCCTCTGTACCCTTACTGAAGGCTAATAGCAATTCATTCATAAATTATAGTAGACATAATACAGGAATGGCACAACTTACAGACATAAGAATAGATGCTCCAGATTTGTTATTACATGGGGAATGTATGAAGCTATTAAAAAAGGCATGTCAGGAGCGGTGAAAGGTCCTCTTTAAGGAATTCTCTCACAACAACAGCCTCTGTTCACTGGCCTATTCGGGCTTATGGAAGTCAGAGAGAGAGAGAGAGTCTCCTGTTAAGGACCCCCTACTATGACCTAGAAGAGTTCTGTGGCAATATGTTTCCTGGCCGTCTATAGCAAATTATCCCGATCTACAGTATATACTAAGTTTTGTTTATTGGCATTTTTATGATTTTTTTTTCTTCAATTGATGTCAGTAGGCTGTTCAATAAACCCAACTAAACAAATTACAGAAGGAAAAAATAAAAATGGCAAAATGGCAACGTTTTCAAATGTGAAAAAGAAACCCTGTGTGAACCAGTCCAGTCCTTTTTGGTAAGCTCTATAATGATTTGCTCCTAAAGGGTTTTCCAGGACTAGAGTATAGATGTCCTATCCTCAGGATAGGTAATCAATATTTGATTGTTGGGGGTTTGACTCCAGTCAAGGAGAGCTGTGGCGTGTTCATGGGTCAGATGACCTAGACGCAGCTCAGTCCTATTCGAGTGAATGGGCCTGGGTGGCAATACCATGCATAGCTGCTATACAGTGTACGACACTGTACTTGGTAAGCTGTGCGGAGGCTGCAGTGTTTACCAAAGCACCACGGCCTCTTCAAACGGGTGCCGGGAGTCGGATCCTGACTGATCTCATACTGATGACTTATCCTAAGGATAGGCCATCAATATCAAAATGATGGACAACCCCTATAAACCACTTCACTACAGCACCTTATACACAGGTATGCAGGAATCCTGACCCCATATAGTTCAGCTCGGCATTACCAAATTATATGGAATAGCTATATATTGCCACCTAGTGGACAAAAAGACACTTTCAAGCCCCATTATTACCAGTGACACATGGAGATGAATTATTTACATAAAATTCTCACTTAATATGTATTTAACTGGGTCCTGGCTACTGTTTTTAGTCAGTGTCTCACGTATACAATAAATCTGTTTTTTATACCAATTCTTACCAAGTCTTACCTTTCTTTTCAGATGGTTATATCCCAGGCCGTCAGCTATATTGATGCATTTATTACAACCATGTAGGATGAGAAACTTCTTCCACCCTGACACATGTAACCAGCATTCCCTTCTTAAAAACAAAACCTTGTAACCTTGTGACTTAGGATAATGACTTGTATGACACATCCCCAGTGGACAAATAAACATTTGGATCCTGTTTCACTCTCTACGAGATTCATCTATCAGCACTGTGACTGACAATAAGGTCTGAGAGAAGGAGGAAAATGATCCCCTGCGGATTGGGTGATGGAGAAATTAGCCCCATTACAGCTAACATGGCTGACAATGGTAGCTAGGCAGTTATGGTACTTCCTACCCCAGAAGTCTGGTGTTACAATAAGCCAAGACAGAAAGTGCACATGTAAAGGAGAAATTGGCGCACTCCAAGATTACACATCCAAAAAACATGATTAAAGCCCATTAAAAACAATAAAAAACAACAATTCATAAGGAGTGTGTTCAGATATGGACACAACTCCCTCCTTCCACATCGTACACACACCTGCTATGGTCCAATCCATATGTGAGACTTTGTCAGTTGAATCAACTCTAGGGGCCCACAAATGTATCTTCTTTCTGTGTCTTTTCCGTTTTTTTGTGGACTGTATACAGAACCATTTACTTCAATGGGTCCGCAAAAAAAAAAAAAAAAACGAAAGTCACGCAATGTGCATTATATTTCTGTATGTCCGTTCGGCAAAAAAATAGGACATGTCCTATTATTGTCTGCATTATGGACAAGGATAGGACTGTTGTAAAGAAAAAGAATACCAGCAAAATAGTAAGCAAAAATCAGGCACAAAATGAAGACCTTGACAATAAAATAACAGTAATATAAATCGTTTCAAATGTTGTTGAGGGACTCAAAGTCCCACGTGTATCTCCGCTCTTGCACCTTTGTCTGGGGTCACTGGATGTTACAATGACACCCAACAACAAATATGTTTTCCCAATGTAATAAAACGGAACGGAATACATTTATTATGGTGAAAAAGCGAATTCCACAAAATATCGTTGTCATAGTGATATACCCAAGATGAGCTAAAATTTCTCGTTACTCGTGTGTATTTGCATTTACATAGGGATGTGTTATCAAGTCACAGAGTAATTCTTGTAATGGTGTATGGATTATTAGCAGTGTCAGGGGGGACTGTTTAAAGGAGTTTTCCTGAATTACTGATGGCCTATCCTCAGGATGAGTAATCAATATTAGATCGTGAGGGTCCAGTCAGCTGTTTCTGGCAGCTGCCTGCACTCGAAACTATAAAGTAAATGAAAGGCTCCATCCACTAGCTCAGCTTCCACTTGATTGGGGGCTGAGCTGCAGGACCATGGCACGGCAAGGTCAATACACTATGGACAGAATATTGTGCTTCTGGCTCTGTCAAGTGTATACTTTACGACTCTGGTGGCTGCTCAAGACAGTTGATCGGTGGGGGTACTGAGTGTTGAACTAGCTGGTTCACCTACCGATTTTTTTCGGAAGTCCCATAGCAGTGAATAGAGAAGACACTGCTCATGCACAGTGGGACCCTGTTCTTGAAATAGAAGTGTATCCCAGAGATGAGACCAGGGGCGCACCTCCAATGAGGCAAGGCGAGGCGATTGCCTCAGACAGCATAACCTGGAGACAAGTGGGGATGGCAACAGGGCCAAGGGAAAAAAGTACTCATCTCTCTATATTCAACTGTATCGCTGTCCTAGTGCCTGTAGGAAGTCAGCATAGGCAGAGCAATCATGTAATCATCATTGCTATGCCTGATCTGGGGAGAATATATCTCTGGGCACAGGTCAGCATTGCTGACACCTGAATGGAGGTATTTATTTTTTATTTGGCACCATGCTGTTGGGCCACTATGGGGGGAGAGAAGCCTATGGGGACATTGTTTCTACTGACAGCACTAAATAGGGGCATTTTGTACTGACACACATAAGGGGGCATATTTTTATACTGGTACACACTATGGGGACATTGGCTCTACTGGAGGCATTAACAGGGGGTATTTTTTGTACTTGCACACAGAAGGGGGCATTTTTTTGTACCGGCAGACATTATAAGGGAGCATTTTTTGTACCGGCAAATTACACTGGAGGAAGATACAGTTTTTTTTTACAGTGCCTGCTTGGGTTGAAGTCATTTTTGCAACAAATTTGCAGGTACCTATAGATTTTTCAATCTAAAGTCTAGTCATATTACAAATGCTCTGTCGGTTTATACTCCACTAAAGGACTGGAGTAACTTTTGAATTTTTGTGTGACTTGATTATAAAAGGTTGCAATGATAAATCGGCTAAAAATGTAGCTCCGCTGCAAAACTCCACTTTTCTGACACACTGCATTTAATGAATTTCCCGAAAAGACATGGAGGCATGCATCTCAGTAAAAAAAAAAAAAAACATCTGCCGTGTGTATTTATACTACAGCTTGCCTTTGGGTGGGAAGGATGCACAGTGTGTTCACCTCAGGAAATGACCCCTCCTAAATGCAAGACACTGGATTAGAACGTTTGTGATGGTATTTTTTTTTTTTTTTTTTACATTTAGGTGGGGTCATTGTTTTAAGCCTGAGCTAAACTTTGACTTTTTGTAGCCCTACTGATTGATTTTAACTATCGAGTGACAGCTCCAGTCGATGCAGCCTAATGCATTTCTTTGGACTGTCACTCAATAATTAAAATCAATCAGTAGGGCTACAAAAAGTCAAAGTGTAGCCCGGGCTTAAAGGGGTATTCCGGTAGGTACAAGTTATCCCCTATCCACGAGATAACTATCAGATCGGTGGTGGATCCTCTAAAATGACCAGAGCAGCTGGTCGCACATGCGTGCGGGTGCTGCATTCATTTCTATGGGAGTTCCAAAGATAGATGAGTACAGTGCTTGGCTATCTCCAGAACTCCCATAGAAATGAATGAACGTGCATGTGCGAAAGGCAGCTCTGGTCATTTTAGGGGAGCAGCAAGGGGCCTGCAGGGGGTATGGGGCCCCCGTTCTCGTGATCGGTGGGGGACCCAGCATTAAGACCCTCACCGATCTGATAGTTACCCCCTATCCTGTGGAAGGGGGATAACTTGTACGTTTCCAGAATACCCCTTTAAAACAAGGACCCTCAGTCTCTGTGTAGCCCTAGCCCAAAGAACATCATCTTTGAGATTATAGCTGCCCAAGCAAGCTACTCTACTACAGAAGTGCTCTAGAGAGAAAAGAAAGTAGAAGGTCCAGAAACTAGAAGGCCATGCTTTGGAGTCATTAAGCAAAGTACTATGCTTGTTTATGGCAGACCTTGCTCCTGTGAGAGAGAATATTGCTAATGCATCATTCCACACTTTGAGACAGTTTGGCCAGCTGTAATTTAATTCTGTACCTCTCAGCTCGAGAGTCACAGAACATATACCCAGAACCTCAATTGCCTGCCTAGGATCCTACAGAGACTTTAGATTGACAGAGAGGCGTACCATTGTTGCTGTTATCTATACATTGCTAATGGGGAGGAATTGCACTGGGATTTGCTTGGACCTTTGCCTTCATACTGTTGGATGTGCTATTACTCCTATTCTGGATTACTGTAAAGAGAGACTTAAAGTAGTTATTTGTCCCAGCTAGCCTGATCAGTAACTCCATCAACATTTGAGGGCCATTGCATCTGCTTCCACACTCTTGCCTTGAACCCTGCCAAAAACACTGAACACCAAGAGCACCCCCACTACCACCAGGCAGGAGCCCCAACACTAGGGTGCGCCCTTAGAGAAGAAAGGGTCCTCTCACTCCAAGGCCCTACGGGGTATTGGTGTGAGGATTACCACTGTGATCTGTTTGTTCATTTACCAATGTCTGAGCTACTACCACTCCTATCCTCCATGTGCTCCTCCTTGTCCTGATGCAAATAGTCACACTCATTGTTTAGACAAGAGTTATTCAGGTTAATCCCAGCTTCTTCCTGGCTCATGTGCACTAGTATCAGTATCAGGGGGAGATGGAGGGCGAGAAGACATGGCTGCAGCCTGGGAGAACTATGCACTCTAGTTTCTTTTTTATGGTCTGCAATTGTAATATCTGATGAAACAAGAGCAGATAACAATGACACACAAGAAGATTATGTTACACGTTTTAGTTGTTAGTTGTTCCCATTTTTTTGTTTGGATTCTGGGTTTAGTGGCCCTTTAAGAAATTTTTAGGTACAGTCCTGACACAGCTTTCTTCCTCGATGAAAAGAACATGGAACCAGAAATCCTTGATGCATGGTAAATTGCAATTGGTGTACAGTATGGACTGTTTACATGTCACATGTCCTGCTGTTTTGTTGTTATTCCTTGTTTTTTAGCCCCAAAATGCCAACCACAGATGCCCCCATTGTGACAGCCACAAATCCCCTAAAGTGCCTGCAACAGAATGCAAACGGTTGGAGAAGTTATTCATCTCTGAGGATGCCCAAAACTAGAAATACTTGTCCTCTACAGGATGCCATAAGGCTGCTGTCCTATGAATTAAGTGGCCCTGCCTTAGGTAGTTGAAGGTGTGTAACAAGGCGAGGGCACTCATACTTACTGACAGGGACATGATAGGAGAGGACAGGATGGAGGAGAGTCTAGGGAACCTGCTTATGTAATATCTCACTTGTAGTGTGAGTAAGGAGACCATGTGTTAGATAGAAAGTTTGACATATTCCTTTTGATGCCTCTTGGTTTTTGAATAACTGTACAGTGAAACGTGCTGGCTTATTTAATATCCGATTCATGTCTCAAGGCTTATTTAAAGAGCTGAACATTGACTTACAGGATAGCTGCCTTACATCTGGTGGCATTTAGAGGCAGAGCTTGTTAAGAGCTCATTTGCATCCCTTTTTTCTTCCCAGAATTCCAGAGGAGCATGAATGGCCGATTAAGGCACTCTCTCCCCAAGGAGAGATAGTACCCCCCGACCCTGACAGGCCTCTCACCCAGTTAAACCAGTACTCTCTGCTCTGCACTGATGAGGGGCAATCACCCTGAAACAGCAGTCTGCAGAAGAGGTGCTGGCTTATTTAATAGCTGAGTCATGTCTCAAGGCTTATTTAAAGAGCTGAATATTGACTTATTGGAGAGCTGCCTTACATCTAGAGGCATCAGAGGCAGAGCTTGCTAAGAGCTCGTTTGTATTCCCTTCCTCCTGGAATTCCAGAGGACCATGAATGGCCTATTAGTCTTCACACGCCGATTAAGGCGCTCTCTCCCCGAGGAGAGATAGTACCCCTTTTATCAAGAAAAATTCACCATGTAGATTTTCAGGTAAGGCACAATGTTAATATTTTACTGGATGTATGCTTTAAAGAGGTTGTCCGAGAGTATATGTTAAGTGTCTGATCCAACAAGACGTGTGTCTTCCACTCCATTCGACTCTAGTGGGCTGCTGGAGATAGTCAGGGGCTTGTACTTGCTATCTGAGGCAGTCCCACAAAGTTGAATGGAGTGGCAGATACGCGTGCATGAGCCACCGTTCTTGTGACATTCATGCATAGGCCCCTGTTCTCATGACAAACCCTTTAATTAATGTTATTATTTGGATATCCAATTAGTCCCATTCCCCCACACCTTGCTATCCACATATATTTAGATTGCCCCTGTACTAAGCATACTTTTGTGTGAAGAATGAGAAGAATAAATGTATTAGGTTGTCCAGGCAATATTGTGACTGGTCTAGAGAGCTGGAAATCACTGCATTGGTCTCTGCGTGCTGTCTCATTAGATGCAGAGTGAAAAATGTGTCTCATGTGCTGAATATTATATATTGGATAATTCCCTGCCTAGATTTCCCTAATGATCACATTATGTCGCCTTCTATCACTGTCAGTAGCATCGATGTCTGTCTCATTTGTTATACCTCCATTTTAGTAGTACAGATGTATCAGGCTGCAAAGTATGATTTTTCAATCGAAGGCAGGCAATATTTTCAGACTCCCTTTTATTTAATAAGTACTAGACTAAAATTAAGGGTCTCGATTAAACGTTCACAATTATCCATTCTCACTCAGATTCATGAATTAAATGTAAATATATGGAACAAAATATTATGGATGAATTGAGTGCAAAGCACCAGTTTTGTGACGTCAAAATGCAGGAATTTTTGGTGCAAGTCCTATTTGCACAGAAATTTTTAATTGCCTCTCACGTGACTTTTTGAAAAAGTGGGCAGGGCTTAGCCAAAGTCGGAGTGGCCACTACAGCCTGAATGATTTATCATAATTTACACCCGAAAACTCATAGCTGGTACAGATTTTGGTTTCTTGCACACAATCAGCCCAAGGATGAGCCACATTTATTAAAATATCCACGCCTCTTAGGCTACTTTCACACTAGCGTTTTTGCTGGATCCGGCAGGGCTCAGTAAAAATGCTTCCGTTACTGATAATACAACCATCTGCATCTGTTATGAACGGATCTGGTTATATTATCTTTATCATAGCCAAGACGGGTCCGTCATGAATACCATTGAAAGTCAATGGTGGACGGTTCTGTTGTCTATTGTGTCAGGATTAAAGGGTTATTCCCATCTTGGACAATGGGGGCATATCGCTAGGATATGACCCCATTGTCCTATAGGTGCGGGTTCCACCGCTGGGACCCGCACCTATATCGAGAACGGGGCCCCGAAAGTGAAGGAGGGCGCACCGCGCATGCGCGGCCACCCTCCATTCATTTGTATGGGGCCGCCGAAAATAGCCGAGCGCTGGCTCAGCTATTTCCATCGGCTCTATACAAATGAATGGGAGCTGGGCCGGTGCTCAGCTATTTTCGTCGGCCCCATACAAATGAATGGAGGGTGACTGCGCATGCGCGGTGCACCCTCCTTCACTTTCGGGGCCCCGTTCTCGATATAGATGCGGGTCCCAGAGGATATGCCCCCATTGTCCAAGATCAGAATAACCCTTTAAACAGATCCGTCCCCATTGACTTGCATTGTGGGTCATGACGGATCTGTCTTGCATCCCAGGATGGAAAGCAAACTGCAACATGCTGCGGTTTGCTCTTCGGTATCCGTATGGAACGAAATGCATTTTAGAGCACTCCGTTCTGTTCAGTTACATTTTGTGCCCATTGACAATGAATGTGGACAAAACGGAAGTGTTTTTTTCCGGTATTGAGACCCTATGACGGATCTGAATACCATGAAATATTAACGCTAGTGTGAAAGTACCATTAATAAAGTTATGTCATCTTACTCCAACCCACTTCTGATTTCGGGAGAAATTGATCATGACTTGAACTCTAAAATTCTGGCTTTAAAAAGTCACAAAATAGGGCTTTTGTAACTGTTTTTGCATATTTACACAACTATTTACAACTTTTTTGCTTTTTTATATTTCTAGTTCTGAAAAGAAGGGGGAAGTGGAAGTGGTTAGCTGTGTTATTTAGTTTCACTCCAGATTTATCACTGCAACTTTTTAAAATTCACAGAAAATGTTGCAAACTCACTCCAGTGGAGGAAGGAAAAATGGAGTAGCATTTCTAGACAAAACTGAGACTGATAGATATGAAACAGGCACCAAATGTATCAAACAAAGGACGCCAACACAGGCTAGCATTGCAATAAAGCTATCATCTGTCAATGACAAAACCCTTGTGACTGTGTCCTAGTCTACACAGCAAAGCTGAACATTAAGCTGAATACACATACAACTGTTAGTCTTGTTTGTTAGCTAGTGTGAAAATTTGAATATTTCAGGATTGTTTATAAGGATAATCACCTAAAAAGATTTTTAAAAGGCTGCAAAAACTAAATGACACATTTATCATTTATTTTTAAGGCACTAAGCCCTGGTATAAAAAGCTACACCTTGTTTTACTT
This sequence comes from Rhinella marina, assembly GCA_900303285.1. Lineage (NCBI taxonomy): Eukaryota > Metazoa > Chordata > Amphibia > Anura > Bufonidae > Rhinella > Rhinella marina. The sequence goes on from ONZH01017206.1 coordinate 105,082, forward strand.
CCTTTCCATCAGCGGCTATTGCTAAATTGGATTTGTATTGACACTATTCTGAGGCCTCATGCACAAGGACAATTTTTTCTTTTATTATGTACCAAATTCTGAATGCCTTCAATTTCTTATGGATGCATACAAAGGGGTTCTTTTTTGTGTGAATTGTGTGAACAGAAAATTGTGGTATGCACCACTGAACAGTGTATTGCCACACTCAAATGAGTATATTACTGTGTTGCACAGAATCCTTGGGCTACAGTGACCGTGACGAGGGGACATCCTCTGCGCCTGGAGGAAAGAAGGTTTGTACACAAACATAGAAGAGGATTCTTTACGGTAAGAGCAGTGAGACTATGGAACTCTCTGCCTGAGGAGGTGGTGATGGTAAGTTCACTAAAAGAGTTCAAGAGGTGCCTGGATGTATTTCTGGAGGGTAATAGTATTACAGGTTATAGTTACTAGAGAGGGGTCGTTGATCCAGGGAGTAATTCTGATTGCCTGATTGGAGTCGGGAAGGAATTTTTTCCCCTAAAGTGAGGAAAATTGGCTTCTACCGCACAGGGGTTTTTTGCCTTCCTCTGGATCAACTTGTAGGAAAACAGGTCGAACTGGATGGGTAGATGTCTTTTTTTAGGCCTTATAAACTATGTTACTATGTTACTATGTTACAGAGCACTAAAGAGCAGAATGGTCCTTGTGTGCTGCAATACATAGGAACAGTGTATACTTTATCATATACACAGTACCCAAATGAGCATAGTACATGTGCATGAGACCTTAAAGAGGTTTTCTGGGAGCAAAATATTGATGACCTATCCTCCAACTCCCAGTATTGCAATGGCGGCCTGTGCCTGCCACTGACCCATTTCTATGTGTTGGCACAGGCACCGTGTCACTCGCCTAGCTTCTTGCTTTGCTGTTCCGGCGGTCGAGACCAGCTTGCCCTCCTCTAGACCCAACCAGTGTCCCCTGTGCTTCCATGTAAGGTCCCCTATGTCTATTTCAAGTGCATGCACTGCTCTTCAGCTCTGCTCTGACCTCAGGCTAGTTTCATGGATTGACACGAACTCTGCTTGCCCTGACCTCTGCTTGTTTCCTAACTATGAGTATTGCCTGACACCTCGGTGCTTTGCACCAGTATTTCTGAACCCCTCACAGTAGCCAACCACACCGAGACTATTGCAAGAGAAAGCAGCCTGGTGGCTCCCCTACAGAGAATTCCAGATAACCGTATAGGACAGGGGTACTCAAGTACTTTTGGTAAAGGTCCACCTACCTGAGTCTGCTGTAGGAGGAAGTTCCGAGCTGCAAAACAAAAAATATATAAGGAGGGACAACACCAGTGGCGTGTAGCCTTAATAGTAGTAATGCCCATTGTGCCCCCTTCACATTATCAATGCCCATTGTGCCCCCTCCAGAGTAGAAATACCCATTGTGCCCCCTTCACATTTCTAATACCCATTGTGCCCCCTCCAGAGTAGAAATTTCCATTGTGCCCCTTTCACTTTTGCAAAGCCCATTGTGCCCCCTCCAGAGTAGAAATTTCCATTGTGCTCCCTCCAGAGTAAAAGAGCCCATTGTGCCTCCTTCACATTAGTAATGCTCTCTGTGCCCCCTCCAGAGTAAAAATGCCTATTGTGCCCCTTCACACTAGCGATGCCCTCTGTGCCCCCTCCATAGTAATGAAGTCCTGTGTGCCCTCTCCATAGTGATAAAGTCCTGTGTACCCCCTCCATAGCGATAAAGCCCTGTGTGCCCCCTCCACAGTGATAAAGTCCTCTGTGCCCCCTCCATAGCGATAAGGTCCTCTGTGCCCCCTCCATAGTCATGCCCTCTGTGCTCCCTCCATAGTCATGCCCTCTGTGCCCCCTCCATAGTCATAATGCCCTCTGTGCCCACTATGTATTAAAAAAAAAAAAAACACATCACCTACTCACCTTGTTCCGTTCCTGAAGCTCACAGTCCTCCTGTCTTCACTGCAGGCACAGATTGCTCTGAAGCACTATGTGGGCAGAACTTATGCAGGCTGAATAGTGAAGTCTTCCTGCATCATCATTCACAGTGCAACCGGCCTGAAGGAGGGGAGGAGCGCGGGGAGCAGAGCGGTGAGTGACATTAGCTCCCTGCGCTCCAGCAATGAGCGCTTCCATCTGTATTGATGGAAGCGCTCATTGCTTCTGGACTCTGGCACCCGGTGAGAGCAGGCACCCGAGTGCATGCAGGGGTCCGGACAGCTGCAGATTCGGACCGTGGTCCGCAGGGGCGTAGCTAGAACTGACTGGGCCCCACAGCAAATTTTTGTATGGGGCCACCCGCCAAACACACACTTCTTGGCAAATCCCTCATCACATGAAAACCCCACTCGTGGCTATTTTGCTCTTTCTCAAAATGTATTTACAGTAATTTTTAGCGTCCATTTTGACAAGTGGCACATGACCGCTGCAGCCAATAACTGGCCGCAGTGGTAACGCGTCACCTGTGTGGCACAGGACCCATTTACAAGCTTAATAGGTGACACATCACTGCTGCAACCAGTAATTGGTTTCAGTCGTCTAGTGCCCTGCTGTTTGGGTCCCAGGACCTGCACAGATGGCAGAGATACTAATTATGGCACACTTACATATGCACACACCCAATGCCAGCCCAGCACTATCCTAGCACCACTCTTCCGTAAAGGAAGACCAAGATTCACCTCTGCTGTGAAGGATAAGTTCATCCAAGTCACCAGCCTGAGAAATCACAGGTTAACAGCAGCTCAGATTAGAGACCAGGTCAATGCCACACAGAGTTCTAGCAGCAGACACATCTCTACAGCAACTGTTAAGAGGAGACTGTGTGCAGCAGGCCTTCATGGTAAAATAGCTGCTAGGAAACCACTGCTAAGGGCAGGCAACAAGCAGAAGAGACTTGTTTGGGCTAAAGAACACAAGGAATGGACATTAGACCAGTGGAAATCTGTGTTTTGGTCTGATGAGTCCAAATTTGAGATCTTTGGTTCCAACCACCGTGTCTTTGTGTGACGCAGAAAAGGTGAACGGATGGACTCTACATGCCTGGTTCCCACCGTGAAACATGGAGGAGGAGGTTAATGGTGTGGGGGTGCTTTGCTGGTGACACTGTTGGGGATTTATTCAAAATTGAAGGCATACTGAACCAGCATGGCTACCACAGCATCTTACAGCGGCATGCTATTCCATCCGGTTTGCGTTTAGTTGGACCATCATTTATTTATCAACAGGACAATGACCCCAACCACACCTCCAGGCTGTGTAAGGGCTATTTGACCAAGAAGATGACCTGGCCTCCACAGTCACCAGACCTGAACCCAATCGAGATGGTTTGGGGTGAGCTGGACCGCAGAGTGAAGGCAAAAGGACCAACAAGTGCTAAGCATCTCTGGGAACTCCTTCAAGACTGTTGGAATACCATTTCAGGTGACTACCTCTTGAAGCTCATCAAGAGAATGCCAAGAGTGTGCAAAGCAGTAATCAAAGCAAAGGTGGCTACTTTGAAGAACCTGGAATATAAGACATATTTTCAGTTGTTTCACAATTTTTTTGTTAAGTATATAATTCCACATGTGTTAATTCATAGTTTTGATGCCTTCAGTGTGAATCTACAATTTTCATAGTCATGAAAATACAGAAAACTCTTTGAATGAGAAGGTGTGTCCAAACTTTTGGTCTGTACTGTATATATATACACACACACACCTATGCACATGCATGTATATAGACACACAATATATCACACAAATATGATATATATATATATATATATATATATGTAGAGAGATACGCACACATATCTCTCTATGTATATATATATATATATATACACACAGCTATATAGAGACACACATTAACATGCATGTATATATACACTCACCGGCCACTTTATTAGGTACACCTGTCCAACTGCTCGTTAACACTTAATTTCTAATCAGCCAATCACATGGCGGCAACTCAGTGCATTTAGGCATGTAGACATGGTCAAGACAATCTCCTGCAGTTCAAACCGAGCATCAGTATGGGGAAGAAAGGTGATTTGAGTGCCTTTGAACGTGGCATGGTTGTTGGTGCCAGAAGGGCTGGTCTGAGTATTTCAGAAACTGCTGATCTACTGGGATTTTCACGCACAACCATCTCTAGGGTTTACAGAGAATGGTCCGAAAAAGAAAAAACATCCAGTGAGCGGCAGTTCTGTGGGCGGAAATGCCTTGTTGATGCCAGAGGTCAGAGGAGAATGGGCAGACTGGTTCGAGCTGATAGAAAGGCAACAGTGACTCAAATTGCCACCCGTTAAAACCAAGGTAGGCAGAAGAGCATCTTTGAACACACAGTACGTCGAACTTTGAGGCAGATGGGCTACAGCAGCAGAAGACCACACCGGGTGCCACTCCTTTCAGCTAAGAACAGGAAACTGAGGCTACAATTTGCACAAGCTCATCGAAATTGGACAGTAGAAGATTGGAAAAACGTTGCCTGGTCTGATGAGTCTCGATTTCTGCTGCGACATTCGGATGGTAGGGTCAGAATTTGGCGTCAACAACATGAAAGCATGGATCCATCCTGCCTTGTATCAATGGTTCAAGCTGGTGGTGGTGGTGTCATGGTGTGGGGAATATTTTCTTGGCACTCTTTGGGCCCCTTGGTACCAATTGAGCATCGTTGCAACGCCACAGCCTACCTGAGTATTGTTGCTGACCATGTCCATCCCTTTATGACCACAATGTAACCAACATCTGATGGCTACTTTCAGCAGGATAATGCGCCATGTCATAAAGCTGGAATCATCTCAGACTGGTTTCTTGAACATGACAATGAGTTCACTGTACTCAAATGGCCTCCACAGTCACCAGATCTCAATCCAATAGAGCATCTTTGGGATGTGGTGGAACGGGAGATTCGCATCATGGATGTGCAGCCGACAAATCTGCGGCAACTGTGTGATGCCATCATGTCAATATGGACCAAAATCTCTGAGGAATGCTTCCAGCACCTTGTTGAATCTATGCCACGAAGAATTGAGGCAGTTCTGAAGGCAAAAGGGGGTCCAACCCGTTACTAGCATGGTGTACCTAATAAAGTGGCCGGTGAGTGTACATACACAATATATCAAATCTATATATACTGTACATACATACGTACACACAGAGATTATATATAGACAGACACGCACATATAGAGACACATGCACACACACATTATATACAAAGAAACAGACAGGCATATATCACATATACTGTCAGGGTTGCCAACCAGAATTATTCTTTTTTCTGGACAACTTATCCCAAAATCGCGGACAGCCAACATTTTTTACGGACAAATTGGAAAACCATTATGAAGGATAAATATTATAAGTAATACAGGTCTATAGCTCAATATACTGATCAGAACTCATTGCCAGCATTTACTGGGAGCTGTAAAATGATTATATTTACCACCAAAATAATCTAGCCAAGTATCACCAGCCTCAAAAAAATCATGGACACCTCTATTTTTTTTCACGGACTGTCCAGAAATTTCTGGACGGTTGGCAACCCTGTATACTGTACATATATAGATACACATGTTTAGACATACAATATACACACATGTGCACATCACACACAATTTACACAGATGCAATGAACACATTTCACATATAAACCTACTATTTTGCAGGGGGGATTTCATCAGATAAAGCTCCAGCTCATTAGTAGCAGGTATAGGTCAGGCCCAGGGTTCTCAGCAGCTGCAGACATTCTTCCCTCACCCTCCGTCTCGACGCAGCAGTGAGGAGGGAAGTCAGTTGCAGCGTGTGTGGTGGGGGGGGGGGGCAAGCACTGGTTAAGGCAGCACAGTAAAGGTGGTATTAGCAGGCTGCAACTGCTAAGCTTAGGGAAAATCGAGAACATCAACACAGCTGCAGCCTGTGCCTTCTTCCTGATCTAGTACTGCTTCGGGGCCCCTTCTGAGCTCGGGCCCCGAAGCAGCTGCTTCCCCTGCTTCCCTGGTAGCTACGCCAGTGGTGGCGTAGGGGATCCTTTACATCCCAAGTCACTATCTGGGGCTCAGGCTGGCTCTGCTTCCCTTTAATTAATGTAGGACCCTCCCCCTTTCATAGTTCGTGTCTCTGCCCACAGTCCAGCCCTGCCCGCAGTCATAGCCAGTTCCCACTCCCAGCCTAAGAGAGCACACTTTTCTATCTGCTGGACTAACTAATCAGCATTTAGTAGTGTTATCAGAGCCTTCTGCTGATTGGCTAACCTAGTGCTGCTGGCACGTGTCGCCACTGGCCTGACCAAGGATGAGGAGGGGACACCCTAATCTACCCCAGTCCAGTAGATGGGTGACTCATCACCAGTCGACCAGCGTTGCCTTGGAAGAGCTGTCTGTCTGGCCACAGTGACACTGAGCAAGCTCTACCATGCATTGCACAGCCACAGACAGTTAGGCTTGTATTACACCAATAGATTATCTGACCAATATCTGTCCAATCAGACCAAAAGTTGATGTGTATACAAAACATCTGTATGTGTAATAGGCTATCTGACCAATGATTGGTCAGAAAATCTGTCAGATAATCTGTTGGTGTAATACAACCCTAAGTCATAAGCAGCAGTTTTCAGTGTCTACTAAAGTTTCAAAATAAAGGTAATGGTGGAGAGGGTTGCCTGAAGCACACACTATCCTCTATATAATAAGCATTAGCAGCAGGCAGAATTCATGGGGGCGGGGAAAAAGGGGGGGGGTGCCACTATATAATAAGCATCAGCAGGTACTGTCCATGGAGGTTTGGCACACTATGTAATATGCAGCATGTAGCATGTACTGTCCATTGGGGGTATACCTACCTTTGAGGGAATGAAACTGCCTACCTGTTAAGGAATGAAGTCCCTAATAATGCCGATATACCTGGGTGTATATAAGATCCTTACAAGTGTTAAATCATATTCACTATCAATATTAGGGTCCATAATTTCTATGATGTTTGGCAGACTACGCTGTCTAAGTTCCAGGACATGCGCACATCTTCCGATTTGGGAAAGGCTTTTATTAAGTGAATTGACATGCGCAGTAAGCCAACACGATTGAGTGGAATTAGCGCTAAGTTCTAGGACATGCGCAATACCTTCTGAGCTTGGATATTTTTGTCCAAGTTCGGGGACATGCGCAGTAGTTGAATCCATCTGAGCGATATCTGTACTAAGTGTTGGAGCATGCGCAGTAGACCTTACCGATGTCTACTGAGAACTAAGTCTGAAGACATGCGCAGTAGCTGCATATTTCCTAGCGCTGTCATAGCGGCTATGTCCAATCGGAGGACCCAACTAGTGAGCTAATAGCATCCACAGGTGAGCGATCTATTGGTGACTGGATAACAGTAATATCATTTAACCCTGCCTTTGATGGATTGGTTGACGGCTCAAATGGGAAGTATCAAAATCATGTTAAAAGGACACTGTTTCCAAGGCCTCAGGTTAGCTGCTCCTTACCCCTGATGAAGCCACATACGTGGTGAAACATGTTGGGGGAGCATTTTTTGTTATTTTAAATTGCTACATCACTCTCCATAGACTGTAGGGCGGCGCTAGGTGCCCAACATACGGTCTAGGCAGGCTATGCAGACCAAGTAAGGCTCTGCAGTTTAGGACTGACTTTTGATATGGCTGGTGTGGGGTCAGGGTGGAATTGATACTTTGATTACCACCATACTACTAGGACTGCTTTGAGTAATCTAACACAACAGTTACTGGTGGCAATAGCCAGTCACTGGATGTGTAATATCAATAGATGCACTTGGTACAAGGTAGTACCATTTATAAATAAATGGGCATGAAGTTAATGCCCTAGTGATTAACTAATTTTACTGACTGCAGTCTATTATCATTTATAACAACTACAATTGTATACAAACAAATGGCCCTCTGATCCTTGTCAGTCAATAAAGTAACATCTATAACTGAGCAAATAAATAATAATAAATAATAAATAAGCCGGACCTAGGAGGATGGTGTTAGTGTTTTTAGTGACACCACATTTAAGGTTCTTTTACACTTTTGTTATCAGTAAGTTTTAAAAGAGGTAAATAAAAGTTACATTTTATATTATAGGGGCCCCAAAGGGATCATTATAGCCTATGGCTATCCTTGTGTTGTTGTACTAGTAAAGATTCTGGGCCAAGGGCCGGTTATTGTTTTTTGAGCACACCATATAATACGCAGCAGAAGGCATAGTTCATGGGGCTATGTTACACTATATAATAAGCAGCAGACACAGTTCATAGGTGGGGCGGGGAGGGACTAGGGCACAGGTGGTGGGAGGGAGGGACAAGGGATGGGTAGCAGGAGGGGCTAGGAATGGGCTTGAGGGCTCAATTCAGATTCTTGCTGTGGGAACCACAGCTTTTTATGTATATCCCTGTCTGTAGGTCTAGTCAGGCATGGGATTCAGCCAGTTCCCTCAGGTTCTCCAGAATCTGGCTGGCAGCTGGAGATGAGCCCTTTTCATTCCATAGTTTAGCTCATTAGGCTATTTAAAAGTTGGGTGGTATGTGTGTGTAGTGTATATGTGGTGTATTTGTGTATGTGTACCATGATTTTTTGTTGCACTTTTGTCGTCACATGCGTGAAATTCATTGTTTTCAGACACTTTTTACCTATAGAGAAGGATATGGAAAAACACCAAGAAGAAAATGCTCAAGATGGATCATCAGTATCTGATTGGTGGGGGTCTAATTCCTGGCACACAACCGATCAAGCGTTGCAGGCTCTTCTTAGGCCATGTTCATTTGTCACATGGTCTATGTGCTGCTCAGTAGTGTTGATCAAGCACCTGGAGGCTCGTATGCTCGGGTGCTCTGGCCGAGCACTAGGGGGTGCTCGAGTGCTCAGCCGAGCACTCGAGCATAATGTAAGTCAATGTGTGCCTGGTTTAAAAAGGTCCCCCAAGTAAAATAAAAAAAATGCCCCAAATGTTTAAATAGCCCTCAAAAGGACTTTTATTTGTTTTTAACACAAAATCTATCCTTGCCTAGGCATTTCTGTCCCACTTCCTCCTTGCGGCAGCTCTCCCTGACTAATACTGGCCAGGAAGGCGTCACCGGGTGCTATATAGCACCCGATGACGCGTTCCCGGCCAGCCAATCAGTGTAATGCCAGTAGCTAAGATGGCTACTGGCATTACACTGAATGCCATCCCTCCCCGCACGCTAATTAATTAGTGTGCGGGGAGGGGACTCGAGCATGGCGCTCGAGTACATCCGGTGTTCGGCCGAACACCGAGTGGACCCGAGCGCCAGCATGCTCGGCCGAACAGCGAGTTCAGCCGAGCATGCTTGCTCATCACTACTGCTCAGTCCTGTTCAAGTAAATGGACTTTGGCAGCAATACCGAGCAACGCACTACGCTGTACTTGGTATGCTGTGAGGAGGCCGCTGTACTCATCCAATTGCTGCAGCCTTTCAAACAGCTGATCTTTAGGGGTGATGGGAGTTGGGCACCCACCAATCTGATATTGATGAGCTATCCTGAGGATACGCTGTCAATACTGAACTCCAGGAAAACTCCTTTAATGAAATATGTGTGGTGAGGTTTTACAATAGCTAAAGCATAGAAGGCGAGGATGAGAATAGGGATACATGTGCCCCCACCCAAACCTCTTTGCATTCTATTTGTAAAACAATATAAAGAGGGAAACTTATACTCCTTTCCTCATCCATTGTTTTGCTGCACTTGGAGACTTCACACCAGAGGGTGGTTCTGCAGCTCGCTCAAAGTAATGACAGGGAATGTTCACTTGCTGGTTTAGAATTGCTTCCAGTAACTCCCAGTGAGGAAGAATGCAAGGAAATCAATGGTGTGGTTGTGCTGGCTAAAGAAAAAGACTCCCAGGTGATGTCATGGTATTTTCAGATGTAACTGGAAGACATGGGGAGCAGGGCATTGTCATGCTGTGATAGTTCTAGGAAATGACCTTCTTTTATGACACGTGTTCTCACTTATACCCCCATGCGGCTTGGGCTGACCTGTACTGACAGGAGGGGAAATACCAGCTAGGAGAATATATACTGTGAAAGGTCAAAGTGATAATCTAGCATATAGGGAATGATGAATGAAAGCAATGTGGGATAAATACGTGAAATCATGATTCTGTTAAATGCAAACATATGGCAGCTATGATCGAGGGATGCCAGTAGCAGAGCAAGTTTCTGATGTATGTGTCGGCATAGATTGTGTCTTCCATAGATACTACAGCCTGGATGTGATTTATTTCTTATTTACTCGATAGAATACATTCTATTCACAAGTAATATGGCTGCAGCAACCAATCACTACCACCCCATGGCCTAGCCTCAATAGAATCAGACCACACAGCTGCTATGGAACCCGGGGAGAGAGAACCCAGTACTGAACTTTTCCCAACAAAAAAACACACAGCATTTTCATGCAGCCACCACTAGGGGGAGCTCAATAGAATTAGACTATTTCAGCTTCCATTCCAGTAAATTTACAAATTCCTATGCACTGAGCTCCCCCTAGTGGTGGCTGCAGGCAGCCAGCTTTGTAATAGAAGGGAAGCAGATTTATCAGTGCATTTTTGCCAGTTGTCCACATTGTGCTCAGAATGAGTTTCATATTTATGAAGCACATATTCCATTTTTTCCAATGCAGAAGTCAGATAAAGTGGGTGAGGTGGAGGGTGTCTTTTTTTATTACTCAGTTGTTTTTTTTTTATTAAAACTTCTTTTGCTTAAAAAAAACAACATACATTTGTCAGAAATCCTGGGAGTTGGACTTATTTGCATTACCTTGGTGTGATTTCTGAAAAAGTACTGGGAAATTAATTGGGGCAAGGGGCCCATACTAAGTTTTGCTATGGGGCCCAATGAAATCTGTGTATGGTTATCCTATCACCACAGCATAATGGGTATTTATGATATGACTTATGATGTGTGTTACTCTCATGTAAGATTAATGACAGTTCAGTTTCCATTTTTTGCCTTTTAGGGCTCATGCACATGGCCAATATCAGTCAATGAGGCCTTTATATTAATAATTAATAATTAATTAATACAGTAACATACATAGGCACTGCTTGCTGCCACTTAGTCGTGTGCATGAACTCTTCAAAGTCCTTTTAGCACATAACAGAACTTGTAACATTTACTTTTTAAGGGTGGTTTTACACCTAGCAAACTATTGGGCCCATATATTAGGTCTGGCGTTTCAGACCCTGCACTGATGCTTGATGAGCCTAAGTTATGTAGATATGCTGGCCTCTACATAACTTAAGCGCTGGCTGTGCGACTTACTTAAATCTATGCCAGCTCCCTTACTGTCGTAGATTTAAGTCATTTTGTATGCCAAAACAGGAGTAGAAAAAGATCCAGTCCGATGCTATACACTGCAGGTGAACTTTTAAACCCACACAATATGTCTTACAATGGAACATGAAAGTTTATGAACCCTTCTGAATGATAAATGATGCAAATAACAAAATCAAACTAACGATTTAAAAATATTAGACTTTGTCATTTATTTATTGAGGAAAATGATCCAATATCACATGTCTGTGACTGACCTTTAGGATTAGCAGTTAATTTGAAGGTGAAATTAGGGTCAAGTGTTTTCAGTCAATTGGATGGCAATCAGGTGTGATCAGTCATCTATCAAAGTCTAATCTTCACAACACATTTGTGGAAATGTATCAAGGCACAAACAAAGAAGATTTCTGAAAACCTCAGAAGAGTTGTTGATGCTCATCAGGCTGGAAAAGGTTACAAAACCTATTTATAAAGAGTTTGGTCTCCACCAGTCCACAGTAAGACAGATTGTGTAAAAATGAAGGAAATTAAAAACTGTTATGGCCCTCACCAGAAGTGCTCGACCAACCAAGATCATGCCAAGACCAAAGCGTGTATGGCTACAACCACACGGTACAGTTGTGAGCTATTCGGGGAGCTGCAAACTGTGGTTGAGAACTGTGCGCCCAGTTAGGCCACTGCTACCTCATATTTAAAGGGATTTTGCAGTTCTTTAAAACTAATGATTAGAGATGAGCGAACGTGCTCGAAACGAGCACTGTACCGCTCTGCTCCCCTGCGGTCGGCATGGGCGCAGGCAGCCGCTTCAGTCCTCCTCCTGGAAGCGGCTGCCTGCGCCCATGCGAGCGCAGGGGAGCCGAGCGGTACAGTGCTCATTTCGAGCACGTTCGCTCATCTCTACTAATGATCTATCCTCTGGATAGAACATCATCATCTGATCGGCGGGTATCCAACACCCGGGACCCCCGCTGATTAGCTATTTGAGAAGGCAGGAGTGCAGCGGCCTTCTCTCTGTTTCCCTCAGGCCCAGTGACGTCACGACTAGTATCACTGGCCTGGGCTAAGCTCTGTTCACATAAATGGAGCTTAGCCGCGCTCAGGCCAGTGATACTAGTCGTGACGTCACTGGGCCTGAGGGAAACAGAGAGAAGGCTGCAGCGCTCCTGGAACATGGCTGCCTTCTTAAACAGCTGATTAGCCGGGGTCCTGAGTGTCAGACCCCACCGATCAGATGCTGATGATCTATCCAGAGGTAAGATCGTAAGTTCAAAAGAACTGCAGAACCCCTTTAAATAATGAAGACTGTTCTGCATAGACGGTCTGAATCCTTAATGGCCGCATGGCATTAGAATGTGGCCATTAGGAATTCAGACTGGCTATATAGTGCGGTCTTCATTAGGTAAATATGAGGCCACTGTGGCTTAATGGGCTACGTGGTTCTCAACTGCAGCTGGTCAAGCCCCAAACGGCTCACAAGCCCATGTGGTTGTACCCTAATGGTCTGCAAGTTCAGGAAAGAACCCAAAGTAGCCTCACCTGGACATGCCAGAAGGCTGTTGGAACAATGTTTTGTGGACATATGAGACCAAATTAGAACTTAAATGAAAAGTGTTATGTTTGGAGAAAGCAAAACTTTGCATTCCAACATAAAAAACTCATCCTATATGTGAAACACAGTGGTAGTAGTACCAAAGTTTGTAGTATCATGCTTTGGGCCTGTTCTGCTGCATCTGGACCAGGACAGCTTGTCATCATTGATGGAACAATTCTAAATTATACTAGCAAATCCTAAAGGAAAATGTCAAAGTTTTGGAATGGCCAAGTCCTGACCTTAATACGAAAAAAATGTTTAAGGACCTGAAGCAAACCTGAAGCAAGTTCACGGTAGGAATCCCACCAACATAACCAAGCTTAATCTGTTTTATATGGAGGAGTAAGCTGAGTTTTGTCACTAATAGCAACGTGATATTTGATCATTGTCCTCAGTAAATACGGTAAACGACCAACCCTAATACTGTTGACTCATTTGTTTCATTTGGTTATCTTTATGTACTTTTAGGAGTTGTGAAAAAATCTGATGCAGTTTTAGGTCACATTTATGCAGAAATATAGAAAATTCTGAAGGTTTCACAAACGTTCAAGCACCACTGTAAATGTCTCATCTCAGTTATTAATACCTATCTCCAGACATTAGAATGAATGGAGAACATGTGCACGCTCTCTCCCTACACTTCTATGGAGATTAGCAAATCAAACATGCTAGGCTGATTTGTGTCTCCTATAGACATGAGTGGGGAGAATTTTGCCCATGCACGACCACCTACCCATTCAGTGTGGTTAGGAATCCACATCTGCCAAGTGTCAAAGATAAAAATACCACTTTTAAAGAAGGTCCACTGTGTGGGCACCACATCATTAGTGAGAACAGACAGTGGTTAAGCAGCAACCCTTGCTCCAGAGGACCCTGCACATCTGTGCATTATATTGTCAGCAATAATATTTCAATGGGCACTGTGCAATTAATCCTTCATGTCCTCTGGGATGACGTTGGTAGAGAAATAAAAAGTGCCTTTACTGCATTACACTTCTAAAATGGCACATAAATCTTGGCCTTTTTTAATGCAATTTTTTAGCCAAAGCCAAGAGCTAACGTAAATGGAATGACAATAAAAGGTCGGATTTGTTTTATATCACATTTGGTTTGGGTCCACTCCTGACATTGGCTAAAAATGCGTCAAAACTTCTACAAGTACAGTACATCGAAAACTACATGAGTGAGCCAGTTATAGGCTAGATTCATTCACAGCATTTAGGTGCATTTTTTACAATATTTTTATTTGTATACTTTTTGGAGTTTTTGACAGGTTTTTTTTCAAGATGCAGCATGCTCTGGATATGGAGTTTCTGTGGTATTTTTCTCCATAGGATGCAATAGGTTTTGGAATATTCCTTAAAAGACATTATTTAAAATGTCCAAATGGTGACATTTGGACAATATTAGAAGCAACTGGAAAAAAGCTAGAAAACATTATGATCATATTTACTCACTGCAAACTGGTGATTTTTTTTTTTAGCTAATAGACAGAAATTGTGCCAAAAGAAAGAGAGAGTATAAAGAAAAAAATATATACTTCTCTTTAATGCCTACAATATTTCCTAAAAAATAAATACTTAAAAAGGCATAAAAAACTGCACTATGTAAATCAGGCCATCTACATACTTTACAACTGTCCTGAATATTATATGACTTCTCCACAAATCCCACAATCAGTGTAAACACCAGTGTACCAGTGTAGACAGGACAATGTTTGATCCTGACATAGCTAAACTATCAGATCATTCTGAGACTTGCAGTTCCACAGCAAATGAGAAGCAGAATAGTTCAGTCTTCACTCTATGAGCAAGGCTTTAGATAGCTTATGAGGGATCTCATAAGAGTCCTGGGGTAAATCCTACAGTCACTGTCCTGAGGTTCAGGAGGAGGTTTAGTGAAGGCACTTTACCTGCAGCAATAGTAAGATATACTATATAGCAGTGATTTTCAACCAGTGTGCCTCCAGCTGTTGCAAAACTACAACTCCCATCATGCCCAGGCAGCCTACAGCTATCAGCCTACAGAAGGGCATGGTGGGAGTTGTAGTTTTGCAACAGCTGGAGGCACACTGGTTGAAAATCACTGCTATATAGGTTGCCTTCAGAGGTGCTAAATTTTGATGTATGGATTTATGTTACAGAAAATCAGCTCCATTGCTTGGAATGGGGATGGTTTTGGTGTTCATTTTTTCTGCATGGGCACAAAGTAATGTTTCACAGGACAGCCTACAACTACACAGCATACCTGTCATATCATCCTAAAGTAATATCTATTTTTCATCTTTTCCCATGAAAAAAACATTAAATGTATATAAAAAAAATCATTCATCCATGTGAACCTGCTTCTTATATAAGTCAAGGTAGGGACATGTATTTATAGAACATAGTGAGGAAAGCTGTTGTTTTATTAACCTAGTAAGTTGCAAAGAAACTTTTTGTATAAAATGTAGTAACGGTTGCCTTTCTATAACAGGAGATACATGGCTTTAGGTGGACACCTCCTGCTCTGAAGAACTGAGATTAAGAAGAGGGATGATTGGGGTGATAGTAAGAAGGGATTTCCAACGGAAGAAACATCTGCTTCAGACCAGACTGATCATTTATTAAGCTCACTCCATTCCATCATAAATACAAAGTGGACACAAACAACGACTGAAAACACAGGTAAACCTCAGGTAGAACAGTAGTAGCAAGTGCGGCTAGCAGCAGTACAAAGGCATCTTCTGGGTCTTCTGCTATAGGGTGGTGGTCCTAGTGATTGTTCCATGTTTGTAACAAGGATCGGACTGGAGGGGCTCCTGTTGGAAGTCCAAAGGGTGGTTATTACACACCTTACTCTTCAGGGCTGTGGCATAATAATCCACCGGCTCGTCTGTGCCATTCTCAAGCCAACGGAAACAAACGATCCTCTGGAAGGACCTCTTAAAGTTATCTGAGAAGAAGCCATAGAGGATGGGGTTGGCACAACTGTTGGCATAACTTAATATAATGGAGACGTGGTTGATGGTGGCGTCCATGTGGGGTAGGAACAGGTTCAGAAGCTGGACAATGTAGAAGGGCATCCAACAAATAACGAAGACTGTGACCACCATGAGGACCATTCGGGTTATCTTCTTCTCAGACTTCTTCCTCTGCTGCCATCCTGCCTTCAAAGCCACCGCTCTCATTTTGACAATGATGAGGATGTAACATAAGCAGATGGCCACCACAGGTAAGAAAAATCCCAGCAGGAAGGTGTAGATGACAAACACAGTGGACCATGTGGGCTGGGGCCACATGAGATTGCAGGCCACTACCCCGTTCTTGGAGGACTCTGTGTCTGCAAAGATCAGAATGGGGGAAATGACCAAGAGGGACACAATCCAAACACATATATTGATCATCTTGGCCACAGTGGGTCTCCTGTACCTTGCAGCCCTCAGAGGATGGACCACAGCCACGTACCTGTCCACACTGAGCACGGTCAAGCAGAAGACGCTGGTGAACATGTTAATCCCATCCACACTGAGGACAGTGCGGCACATTCCTGAGCCAAAGGGCCAGTGCTGCAGGGCTGCAGAGGCTGCCAAGAAGGGCACACTCAACATGAACAACTCATCAGCTATTGCCAAGTTCAAGATGTAAATATTGGTCGCTGTTTTCATCTTGGCATATCTCAAGATGACAAAAATGACCATGGAGTTTCCAATCAGCCCAATGAGGCACACGATGGCATAGATGAACTGGATCACTATCATGCTCACATCCCTCTCACTCTCCATGGGGGCACTGGTGCTGCTGCTAGTATTTTTGCTGCTGATGCTGACCACATTGAAAGGGGACAAAATCTCTGTCATGTCCCTGGACTGGTTCCATGTGTTCAACAGGATCTTGGCTCCCACAGGTACCAGGAGATCAGGGGATGTAGTCATTGTAAGTGTCCCATAGGAATGCAGAGGGGAAGCAGCTACAGCGGAGATCCTCTGCTTTAAAATGGATTTCAGAGCCTCAGTGTAGAAGAGAAGAAGAGGAGGGAGGGAGAGTGATGTGTGATGGATGATGCAGTCTATAGCTCCTTGCAGTCTGTGTGTGTGCTCTCTGTGGCTGAGCTCCTTCTGGAGAAAGTGATCAGCAGCTACATGCAGAAGCTATAGCAAAGCATCACCCCCTTCTTCACTTCATTAGATGCTTGGGTCCATGCTATTACTGGAAACAGCTCATCTGACTATGGTGAGTTCATTGGATGCAGTCACCTCCCAGTAAGATTGCCTGATGACTCCTCCTGGGATAAGCACCCTGTCCGATATTCATGGATCAACATATCACATCTTAGCAACTAGAACTGAGAACATGTGGCTCTTAGGCTAGGGAAGAACTATAAATACCAGCAGACTGTACTAGTGTGCAGCGGTAAATAGAGTTCTTCAAAAATGTGCAAAGCTATACCTCTATTGAACCGTATTGCCTAGTTCTAATGCACAGGATACATTATAGATTAAGTGGAATTAACTCTTTGATTTTACAATGTGACCCTTCTTTCAAGGTTTCCTGCAGTCCAATGTAAAAGCACAGAATTTGCAATCCCATTAAGGGCTCATGCACACGACTGTATGTATTTTGCAGAAAAATTACGGATGATGTTCGTGTGCATTCCGTATTTTGCGAAGCGGAACAGTTGGCCCCTAATAGAACAGTCCTTGTCCGTAATGCGGACAATAATAGGACGTTTTATGTTTTTGCGGAAAGGACATACGGAAACGGAATGCACACAGAGTAACTTGCATTTTTTTTGCCGACCCAGTGAAATTAATGGTTTCACATACGGTCCACAAAAAAAAAAACATGTAATAAACACGGAAAGAAAATGCGCTAGTGTGCATGAGCCCTAAGGCTAGGGCTACATGGCAACATGTGTTGCTTGATTTCTTGTTGCTGAAAAGCCGCGCAACATTTTTTGTAATGATAGTCAATGATGTCGCAATGTGGCATGCTGGGACTGTGACGCGACAGTCGCAAAAAATCCATCTAAGTTGGATTTTATTTTTGCTACTGTTACGTTGCAGCATGTTGCATTGCGACACCATTTACTATCATTACAAAAAATGCTACGCAACTTTTTAGCATGAAGAAGTGACACAGCAAATGTTGCTGTGTAGCTGTACATTTTGTTTCTAGCGAGTATTGCTGTCATGCCATCTACACATTGCCGTTTCAGTGTCACGTCCATGAAAAAAAAACGTACGTGTTTCATCCGTGAAGCTGTCCGTGAAGGATCCGTGGTTGGTCCGTGTCCGTTTTTACCATCCATTTGTCATCCGTAATTCACTGATGTTGCTCAGCTGAAAATGAATTTCCAAAGAATCTATTAGTCTTCAGTGAAAAACGGATGCAACATGGATGTGTGTCAGTGATTTTCACGGACCCATAGACTTCAATGGGTGTAATTGGTCCACATCATGGATCAAAGTAGTGCATGTCAAACCGTCAGTAAAAAAATGTGAACTGACACATTTAAATCAATGGGTACTTGTGCTGACCGTAGAAAATGCGGACAGCACACGTCAGTGAAAAACGGAAATGTGCACGAGGCCTGAGGCTGCGGTGACATGTGACTAAATAGCTGCTGATTTTTGTGCGACAATGTGATTTGAAGTCCACAGCATGTCAATTTATACACCCATCTCTCCTGCAGATTTCATCCTTTGCAATGAAGAGGGGGACTCCTATGGCTTTTCTGCAGTAATGCAGTAAAAAAAAAAAAAACCCACATGAAATACATGCGGTTTCATTGTGGTTTTTGCAGAAGAAATGTGGCACAAATCGCAGCAGATATTTCCGCTGGACTTTCAGTCACTTGAGTTATCAGTTCCATGAAGCTGTATGCACATGACAAACTCAGCTCTGCTACATGAATACAAGCACAAACATTCCTTTTATCACATGCTACATGTTTAAAGCAATCACATTGCAGAGTCTGGATGATGAGGAGCAGCACATGCTTGTCATTTGCTAATTAGGTTCCTGAAAGAACTGGTTATGTAAAGTGAATTTTATTTCCTGTCCAAATGGGATGTTATGTCGTGTGAATAATAAACAGCCCCCATTTAATCCAATCTCTATCACCATGGCAAATGATACTTCTACCAGGCTGCCTTATCCTTCGCAGCATCTCAAAGCCACTGTCTCCTAAGGAAGGAATCTACACGTTTCTAAGGGCTCATGCACATGACCGTGTTTTCTCCGCATCCGACCTGCCATTTTGCTGGTCGGATGTGGACTCATTCACTTCAATGGGGCCACAAAAGATGTGAACAGCGCACCGCTTGGTGTCTGCATCCATATGTCCGTTCCGCGGCACCTGCAAAAAAAAAATAGAACACGTCCTATACAGTACTTGCCCCTTTTTCAGACAAGAATAGGACTGCTCTGTTGTGGCCAGGACATTCCGTTCTGTAAAATGCGGAACGCACACAACCAGTATCCGTGTTTTGCAGATCTGCAATTTGCAGACAACAAAAAAGGCTACGGCCGTGTGCATGAGTCCTAACCATGGAGAGAAAATGTGTGTTGTCACTGCTCATATACTTTATGTTGGATATATGTGATTATTTTTATTCTCTATGTTCCTGTCATGTGGTTTTCCTCATTGGTTTCTTCAGCATTGGAGATGAGAATGTATTTGCCTGGTTTAAAACATTGCAGATGTAAAAAATTGGAAAGTTTTAGCAGAAAGAGAATACCGTATTGTTCGCTTTATAAGACACACCCAATGATAACACGCACCCCAGGTTTTAGAGGAGGAACATAAGAAAAATATATTTTTCATCAAACCTCATATTATATAATTGTATCAGACCCCCATAAATATCAGGACATCGGATATCATCATCATCATCAGGACATCGGATATACCCCCATATCAGTCCTCCATTTCAGAACCCCTTAAGCCCTCAATGTCAGATCCCATCAGACCTCAGATCAGCCCTTAATGTCATACCTCCATCAGACTTCAAATCAGACCTTTATTTCTGACCCCCATCAGACCTCAGATCAGCCCTTTATTTCAGACCCCCATCAGACCTTATATCAGCCTTTTTATTTCAGACCCCGATCAGACCTTATATCAGCCCTTTTTATTTCAGACCACCATCAGACCTCAGATCAGCCCTCAATGTGAGATCCAATTAGACCTCAGATCAGCCCTCAATGTGAGACCCCCCAGAGTTCCTTGCCAGACCATCAGACCTCAGATCAGAATAAAATAAAAACCTCCTCTTACTTCTCCTGTGCCTCGGCTCCTCTCCACCTCCGGCAGAAGTCACACTCCCCTGTCTTCCCATGCTGCACTGTCACCTGACTGTGTGCAGTGTCTGGTCATAGTGCGTGCACTACATCCTGATGCTGTACATGGTCAGGACAGTGCAGTGCCGGCCCCAGGAGGGAAGACCAGGCAGGGTGATTACCGGAGGCGCTCGCAGCGCTTCACTCCCCACTCCCAGCACCTAATGCATTCTAGTGAGTGCTTCCATAATGGAAGCGCTCACTAGTATTCACTTTAAAAGAAGCACGGCCATTTTCCCCTTTTCGGGGGAAAAAGTGCGTCTTATGAAGCGAAAAATATAGTAATCAATGAGTAGATTTGTCCACGTCAAGCCTTATTCACACAGTCAGTGATTTCCATCAGTGATTGTGAGCCAAAACCAGGAGTGGAAGCCTACGCAGAGATAAGGTATAGGGGCTCATTCACACTGCCGCATGGCTGTGGTGCACGTATTGTGGACTGCAAACAGCAGGTCTTCAATATACGGGCACCGGCTGTGTGCACTTCGTATCACAGATGCGAACCTATTGACATGAATAGGTCAGCAATCTGCAAGATACGGATCGGTGTGGAGCAGAAGCCTATGGAAGCACTATGAAGCGCTTCTGTGGGATTTTGGTCTGTGGCTCAAAATCACTGATGGAAATAACTGACCAAACAATGACTGTGTGACAGTGGCCTTAGGATATGTTCACACCTGCGTTCAAAAATCTGGCAGACTGTTTAACAGAAACCCGCTGGGTACGGTACTCAGCCACAGTGCAGACACAGGACAACCACGTCATATTGTAACACTAGGCTCACATTGCTTTTGGCTGGACAAAAATGTTGGACTCTTTGTTTGGCCGAAAGCCAGCATTGATGCTGGAAACCGGCTGGATCCCCATTGGAACCTGTGCTGGAACAGCCTGCCAGATTTCTGAGTGCAGATGTGAAAGCAGGATAAGAGTACGATCATACGTCATGGTCGTGTCGTGGTTGCAATATGTCTGCGCTGCGGTTGAGTGCTGTTTAATTCATGGTGGTTCCTGTTAAACTAATGAGGACCGGACTATTTAGTCAGTCTGTATTGTTATTAACCACTTGGTACCCGCAATACGGCATGGCCATTAACAATACAGACCAACTAAACAGTGCAGACGCAGACCTAATTAGTTTAATTAATGCCAGCTGCACTTTGTAGGCTCCACACGACAGCGCCATTTGGTTGTACCCTAGGGCCTTCTCCACACGAGTGATATGGAATATGTCATAGTCTGTTCAGTGAAAAATTGATGATTTTGAATGCAGGTTGAATCAGTTTTGGCCTCTTCCACATGCTTCAATATGGAACTTTCCCAACTTCTGTCAGTGAAAAGTTGCGACACGACAGCTCCATGTGGTTGTACCCTAAGGCCTTCTCCACACGAACGATATGGAATATGTCAGAGTCTGTTCAGTGAGAAATTGATGATTTTGCATGCAGGTTGAAGTCAGTTTTGGTCTCTTCCACATGTTTCAGTATGGAACTCGCCCAATTTCTGTCAGTGAAAAGTTGCTGTTTTCCTCTGTTTTGCTTCAGTTTGCTTCAGCGTTTTCTGCAAATCTACCCATTAAAGGGGTTCTCCGGGAATTAAGAAAATGAAAATAGTTAAATATTAAGTTATTATAAATACATTCCCAAATATCTTTCATTAGTTATAATGACTCGTTTTGTCTAAGGAGCAATCATCAGTGGAAACAAAATGGCCGCTGTCCTATTAGTACACACAGAACCTGTCCTAATCACACAGGAAGACAAGTTCCTCATGAACGCCATTCCTACAGAGATTCAGCTGAAGATCTTATCATCTGTACTCAGGATTATAATCCCTGACAAGAAGAGCAGGGAGGAGGATGAGGCAGCTCATTAGCATAGTGTCCTGAAGTAACTTGTCCTCCTGTGTGATTAGTACATGTTCTGTGTGTACTGATAGGACGGCGGCCATTTTATTTATCCTAATGATTGCTTCCTAGACAAAATGAGCCATTATAACTAATGAATTGTATTTGGAAATATATTTATAATAAATTATGGATTTTTATTTTCTTAATTCCCAGAGAACCCCTTTAAATACTCAGGTAGCTCCTGTAAATACCCTAAAATAACAAAAAAAAAGTCATTAGCCATACTAACTTATTTTCTACCCTGCGCCCCAGTCCTCCCTGCCTCTGACATCAGGAAGACTGGCCGCAGTAGTGATGTTCCATGCTCACAGGTCACCCTCTAACCAATCAGTAGCCAAAGCAGTAAACAGAAGGCCAGTGACTGGTTACAGTCGTGACCTGTGTGTAACCCCTTTAAATTCCTTTCTGCACGGATGTTGTCAGTTTTTGACATGCTTTCCTGTAGAATAACATACAGAACTACTAGAATTCATTAAAAGGGTATATATATACTAGAATTCATTAAAGGGTTTCTGTCACCAGTTTTGGGCATATAAAACAGGATGACATTTGCAATGTGCAAATGTCACCTGATGCCCAATCTGGTAATCATTTTTTTTACTGGTGTCCCCATTTTTGTAATAAATAAACCGTGCTGGAAATCCCGCGCCTGCGCCGTGCGGCCTTCATTCGGCGCAGGCGCAGTGAGTGCCGCTGGCTGCCGGGAGCCTGCCCGGCTTCCTCCCTGCGCCGCCTTCTCTTCCGGGTGTAGTGTGACGTCATCGGCGCAGGCGCAGTGAGGAAGCCGGGAGCCCGGCAGCCGCGGCACTCACTGCGCCTGCGCCAAATGAAGGCCGCACGGCGCAGGCGCGGGATTTCCAGCACGGACAGGGCCAGGAGCAGATAGAGCGAGCTGCCTGGCCCTGTCCATCACAAGCAAGGGGGCGTGAATAAAGGTAGGGAAACGGCGCTACTAGGTGCAGGGTTACCGCCCCTTGCACCTAGTAAGATTAATTTACATATCACAAAAGTTTATTTATTACAAAAACGGGGACACCAGTAAAAAAATGATTACCAGATTGGGCATCAGGTGACATTTGCACATTGCAAATGTCATCCTGTTTTATATGCCCAAAACTGGTGACAGAAACCCTTTAATGAAAAACAGACTGCATGCGGATGTCTCACTGACATAATGATTTGTTGATAACTTTTGAACCACAAGTGAT
Source organism: Rhinella marina (assembly GCA_900303285.1). Lineage (NCBI taxonomy): Eukaryota > Metazoa > Chordata > Amphibia > Anura > Bufonidae > Rhinella > Rhinella marina. The sequence goes on from ONZH01017206.1 coordinate 128,410, forward strand.
ATTGCAAATCTGATTACGGCAAAAGATTTCTGAGAAAATTCATTGATATGCTACATGCCAGATTACATTGACTGTAATGAGGTTGGGAGGTGACCCGGCCTCTTTTCGGCATAAATACTAGGTTTCAGATGGACAAGTACTGTTCTATTTCAAGACAAAACAAATGTTGATCGGCGCTCGTTTGCATCTGCCTATTACAAAGGCCGATGCAAAGTGAATGGGGAGGAATGATTGCTATCATAGTCGTTCCTCCCTCATTCATTTCTATCATAGTAAAGAGATGTGCAGATGGTGATCTTACATCTTTCATTCTGATGAAAGATGCCAAACAGCCAAAAAACGAGTCATTGTTTTTTTTTTTTTGGCTGTTTGGCGAAACAATTAGATGGAGCAACATTTCCATCCATCCTTCATCCTATTCATAAATGAGTGCTTTCCTTCTCTGCAGAGGATGGCTTTCTATGGTTACTATTAGAGATGAGCGAGCAGTGCTCGTTACGAGCACTGTAACGCTCGGGTCCCGTGTGAAATGCCCGCAGGCATTGCGGATCCGTCCTCATCTGCATGTAAGTCAATGAGGACGGATCGTTTGGTATGACACATACCAAACGGTTCCGTCCTCACCCGTCTTAAAGTCAGTGGGGACGGAACCGTTTGGTATGAGTGTCATACCAAACGATCCGTCCTAATTGACTTACATGCAGATGAGGACGGATCCGCAATGCCTGCGGGCATTTCACATGGGACCCGAGCGTTACAGTGCTCGTAACGAGCACTGCTCGCTCATCTCTAGTTACTACCAACTCCTGCCCCCCAGTTACAGGTTATATTTGTGTGACCGATGCCCTGCAATAACCAGTAAGCACTTTCTTTTACTAGCGGGGAAAGCGTTCATTGGAAAATCCTTTACTGACCAGGCCTGAAAAGGAGTAAATAATAATTTCTGATGTAAATTAGAATAAAGCATCTGTGTCCATTTGACGTCTGTGAAAAATCAGTCCGTGTTTCATCCGTGAAGATGTCCGTGGAGGATCCGTGTTTGGTCGCTGTGTCCATTTTTTACCCTCTGTGTATCATCCGTATTCCATGGACGGCACTCGGCTGAAAATGATAATTACACTCACCGGTAATTTGATTTTCCAGAAGTCCATGACAGCACCAGGAGAGAGGGTCCGCCTCCCAGGACAGGAAACCCACAGATATAAAAAAGGAGGAGCCTCTCCTATCCTCAGAGGTTTTTCAGAGAACGAGAAGCTCGCCGAACCTTCATCATCCAGACTACCAGGATTGATCCGATCGCCGGATGAACTTTGCTTCCTGCTTATGTTTAATAGCTTTTACTTATACTTTCTTCTCTCTATTTCTTTTTTTTTTTTTTTTCCATGCACACCCGTGAACAACCAAGACCATCACCAATATCAACCGAAAGAAGGGTGGGAATAATAGGTGCTGTCATGGACTTCTGGAAAATCAAATTACCGGTGAGTGTAATTATCATTTTTCCCATCGTCCATGACAGCACCAGGAGAGATCACAGAGAGTGTCTAGGGTGGGACCACTGCCTGGAGAACCTTACGACCAAAAGACAAGTCAGAAACAGAGGAAAGATCAAGTCTATAGTGCCTATAAAAGGTGTGAGCAGAAGACCAAGATGCTGCTTTGCAAATATCCAATATGGATGCTTCTGCCTTCTCCGCCCAAGAAGTAGCCATCGCTCTAGTCGAGTGAGCCGACTATCCTAAGGGAACCGGTTCCTGTAGGGAGACATAAGCTAAACAGATAGCCTGCCTTATCCACCTAGCTACAGCACACTTGCTGGCCGATTTCCCCTTATTTGCCCCTGTAAACTGAACAAACAAGCAAGAGGACTTCCTCCATCCCCTAGTGGCTTCGAGATAGGCTAACACTGACCTTCTAACATCCAGGCAATTAAATTCTACCTCCCTAGGGTCCTTGGGATTATCACAGAAGGATGGAAGAACTACCTCTTGAGATCTATGAAAATCTGTCACCACCTTAGGGAGAAAGGCTGGGTCTGGTCGAAAAGAAATTCTATCATCCTGAATACTCCATATGTATGGAGGGTTGATGGATAGAGCCTGTATCTCACCTACCCTATGGGCGGAGGTAATGGCTACCAGGAATACACATTTCAAGGTTAGATTCTTAATAGAAATCTCTGATAACGGCTCAAAGGGGGGATGAACAAACGCCCTGAGAACCAGACCCAAATCCCAGGCTGGAACCCTGGGAACTGACACTGGTCTACGTCTGTAGACGGCTCTGCAGAATCTAGCAATCAGGGGGTGAGACGCCAAGCTTGTGTCAAATAGCACGCTAAGTGCCGAAATCTGAACCTTCAGAGTGCTAAGCGCCAAACCCCTATCCAAACCCTTCTGAAGGAAATTTAAAATATCCAGGATGCAGAGGGGAATGGAAGGAGAAACGGGAACCCCTAGAAACCTGAAGAAGACTGACCAAACCCTAGCATAAATGTCCCTAGTCACTTTCTTCCTACTGCCCAGAAGGGTAGAGACTACCGGCTCAGACAATCCCTTCTGAATTAGAAGAGACCTTTCAAAAGCCAGGCCGTCAAGTGTAATGCCTGTACCTGAGGATGGTTCACCGGACCTTGATATAAAAGATCCGGAATTTCCGGAAGAATCCACGGGTCCCTGACCGACAGGAGCCTCAACCAGGTGAACCATGCTCGACGTGGCCAGAACGGGGCTATCAGAATTACCAAGGCCCTGTCTTCTCTTATCTTTTTCAACACCCTGGGGACTAACTGCAGAGGAGGAAAGGCGTATAGGAGACCCCTGTTCCAAGGCTGAAGGAACGCGTCTACAGCAGTGGGATGTTCCCCCGGACATAGGGAAAAGAACTTCCTTAATTTCCTGTTGGACCTTGTGGAAAACAAATCTATTTCCGGCAGTCCCCAGAGATCTATGATCTTGGAAAAAATAGTCTGATTCAGACACCATTCCTTCTGGTCTAGTTTGTGTCGACTTAAAAAATCTGCCTTCCAATTGTCTACCCCTTTGATATGGATGGCCAATAGGGATAAAATCTTCCCTTCCAAGATGGAGAAGATCTGATTGGCAATATCCTGCAATTCCCTGGACCTGGTACCTCCCTGATGATTTAGATATGCTACCACTGAAACATTGTCCGAAAACACTTTTAAATGCCGATCTCGCAGAGAGGGAGCAATCTGCTGTAGGGCTCTCAAGACTGCAGCTAGTTCCTTCATGTTTGAAGAAGTCCCCAAGTCTGAGCTGTCCCAGGGCCCCTGAAAAAACCCGTCCTGAACATGAGCTCCCCATCCATAAGGGCTGGCATCGGTGGTCACGACTAAGGGATCTACCACTCTCCATGGAACTCCCTGATCTAAATTCCTCCTGTCCAACCACCAACCCAGAGCCTGGCGGGTGTCTCTGGAAATGAGGATCTTGGAGTCTAACTGATTCAGATCCCCCCTCCAGGATTGAAGAATCTCCCATTGAAGACCTCTGGAATGAGCCTGAGCCCATAATACCGCAGGGATGCAGGATGTTAAGGTACCCAGTACAGACATAGCCTTCCTGACTGGGACTAAGGGATGCCGTACCAGATTCTGGACAACTGACCTGACTTTGTCGATCTTGTCCAAGGGCAGAAGAGACCTCTGGGACCTTGAGCTCAACAGAATGCCCAAGAATCTCTGCGTCTGTAGGGGAATCAACCTGGACTTCTCTTTGTTCAAGATCCATCCTAATGACTCCAGGATCTGTATAACCTGATTCACCTGAGAAAGACAAATCTGTTCTGATGAGGCCACTATTAAAAAATCGTCCAGGTACGGAATGATTGAAATGTCCTTCTCCCTGATGTGAGCCGCCATTTCCGCTATCAACTTGGTGAAAATGGGGGGAGCCATTGAAATCCCAAAGGGAAGTACCTTAAACTGGAAATGCCTCACTTTGCCTCTCATCCAAAGAGCAACTCTGAGGAATCTCTGATGATCTTGATGAATCGGCAGATGATAATACGCATCCTTTATGTCCAACACGACCATGTAACAGTCCCTGTACAAAAGGTCTACCACCGATCTCAAGGTCTCCATCTTGAATCTTCGGTATTTTAAATATCTGTTTAGATCCCTTAAGTTTATGATCGTCCTGAAATCCCCATTGGGCTTCTTTACTAAAAAAAGATTTGAGTAGAAACCCGATCCTTCTTCTCCTGGGGGGCAGGGGATTAAAGCACCCTTCTCTAACAAGGACCTTACTTCGTTTTCTAACACTTTCCTTTTTCCTACTCCTATCTCGGAGACAAAAAACCTTTCTGGAGGAGAATGAGAAAATTCTAGTCTGAAACCATCTCTTAAAGAATCTAATATCCACAGACTGTTGGATATTAGGGCCCAGGAAGGGAGGAAGTTTGTTAACCTTCCACCCACCCTGGCGTCATTGCGACTCCTTCCTAGGTCCGGGGTTCTGCCCTTTAAACAAGAACCTCCTGGATTTGGATGAAGAAAACTTCCATCTATTATTCTTTTTACTGGGGCTCTTATCTCTCCCAGAAAATCTTCTGTTTTGACGAAAGGAATTAAACTGTCTACGATAGTTAGTAGGGAACCCCTTCTTCCTATCGCCTGCCTTCTCCAAAATATTATCCAAAGCAGATCCAAACAAAAAACCCCCCTCACAGGGGACATTACACAGTCGGGTCTTAGAAGCTACATCTCCCAACCAACCCTTTAACCAAAGGGCTCTGTGGGCAGAATTAGCTAAAGAGGCGGATCTGGCAATAGGAACGTCGATCTTAGGAGCATGATCCCAAAATTGACAGTCCGCTACTTCAAAGGGGTATTTCCGCTTAACTGAAGAGGGTATGAAACTACGCTTGTCAGGGTTTCTCCATTCATCAGAAATGAGAGCGGAGACATTCTTATGAAGGAAAAAAGACCGCTTCTTCCTCCCCTCTAACCCTTCAAACATGGCATCCTGTACCGAAAGGGTCTCCTTTGGATCCTCAATATTCATCGTGGCTCTGATGGCTTTGAGAAGTTGATCGGTATCCTGAATAGGAAAAAAGGGTTTTCCGCCTCTTTCCTCATCTGATGAAGAGTCCGTATCCAACTCGCCACTCTCTAAGGGAATCCCCTCTTCCTCAGAAGAAGAAATATCCGAACACAGTAATGGGGACCTATCTCGGGACTTATGCTGAGATCTTTTAGATTTTAAGGCATTCCCGACTTCCTCTCTAATCAGCCTCTTCATGCATTTCATCATCGATGGCGATTCCGCCATAATGGTGTTTTCAATACACTGACGGCAAAGGGCCTTAGTATAAGTAGCCGATAATCTCACTTTGCATAATCCACATTCTTTATGTTTTGTTTTTGAGGACACCTTTTTTGGTTTGTCCTGAAAAACAACATACTGTCATAAGGTATCTGATTAAATAGCATATATTGCCGTACATACCCTCCAACCATACCACAGGAGCAGGGGTAGACGGATCGATCTGGTCACTTGGATTCTCCATGACCCTTGAAACGCCTGGATTCGGACCTTCCCGACAAGAATCCCGGGCTACTTGCTGGCTTATTCCAACTGACGTCTGCCGGTTTATGAAGCCCGCTTCCCACGTGCATATCCCCTTCCAGGGGATAGCGTGCTTCCTGCGCAGACGCCGCCCCCCCCCGTTCACCTCCTGCGGCTCTCACACGCGCCGCACGCCTCATCGGGGGTACGCGCATGCGCGCTACAGGTTTCACACGTGCTCCGGCCGGAGCGCCAAACAGGGATGCCGCATTCCCGACTTCCTCCCGGATATCCCGCTCACTGGTAGGGGGGCGGGGGGCTGTACGCCGAGCGGGTCAGGGATCTTCTGGGTGTGTGGAGCGGGGAACTCACCCGGCGCACACCTCAGCCAGCCGCAAGGTCCCGCAGAGAAACTACTCCCCATCCTGGCACACCATACCTGTGAGTGAAAACGCTTCCTAGGACAGGAAACCACTGAGGATAGGAGAGGCTCCTCCTTTTTTATATCTGTGGGTTTCCTGTCCTGGGAGGCGGACCCTCTCTCCTGGTGCTGTCATGGACGATGGGAAAAATTAATTTTCAAAGCATGTCTTATCGGTGGTCAGTTAAAAACATCCGCAACATGGAAGCCATCTGTATTGTATCTCTGCTTTTTCACGGACCCATAGACTATAATGGGCATGTATCATCACCCGCCAAAGTAGGGCACGTCCCCGCAATTTTTTTAACTGACCCATGGTCAGTAAAAAAATACTGTTATGTGAAAAAACTCATTAAAATCAATGGGTACGTGTGCTGTCCATAGAAAATGCGGACAGCACATGTCAGTAAAAAACAGAAATGTGAAAGAGGCCTAAATGTGCTTGGCTGGCTAGGTCTGGCCGGACACTGCCAACTCCATACCCCCCAAGTGTCCCTCTTTTGGAGGGACAGTCCCTATTTTTGACCCAAGTCCCTCTGTCCCTCTTTGCTCCTTAAATGTCCCTCTTTTTGACCTGGGGAATTAATGCATAAATGTGCATTAATAAATTTACTAAATTGCTCCTTACTAAACTGTATATTAGAGTAGAACTTCATTATTTGGTGCAATTTGGACCTTAAAATATGTATAATCTGATGATTTATGAGCTAATATTTATATGGACATTGAAGCACAATAAAAAAAATTGCCGCAGGGGCTCCAGTAATTATGCTTTGGGTGGAGTTAGAGGTGTGGCCTAGTATGAAAAAACTGCCTTGATGTGCGCTGCACACATTGTCCCTCTTTGCAATTTTTAAAAGTTGGGAGGTATGCAACTCCCTGACCTGTTCTGCTCATCTTTTGGAAAAGAGGTGAGCGGGGTGCAAAACCACTAAAAAAAATCGTAATTTCTTGCGCAAGTGGGATACAGCAAAATATGCAAGCTTTTTGTTGCCATTGTTCTGGTGTACAGTGTTCCCTGTAAGTTGCGGCCGCGCAGCTTACTTTCTGCCTCCACTCAGGGCCTTTCCTGGCCCGCTCACCACCGCAACCCGGACTTAATTTATAGTGTATGCCTGTTCCGATGGGGAAGCCCTGTTGCGGTGGCCTCGGAACAGGCATACACTATGTTCCCTTAACGTCCTGACGCTCAGGACGTTCCTGTGCGGCGCTCCCAGCTGGCCCCGCCTCCTCCCTCATGCCGCGCTGCTGCTACTGGACGGGGAGGACCTGTGCAGCGCGGCAAAGAAGGGAGAAGAAGATCCAGCCCCCAGCCCCCTCCAGAGCGTTGAAGTGGTGTCGGAGACAAGGGCCAAGTAACTGTAAGTTTTTATGTGTTTTGTGTGTGTGTGTGTGTATGCATACACTGTGCCACACAATATACAGTATACCTCTACACTGTGTATATACTGTATATTGTACAGCATGGCGCAGGGGTTATATTGTCCGGCATGGTGTAACCGTCATGCATTTGCTGTACAATATACATTATAACCCCTGTACCATGCTATACAATGTACAGTATAATCCATACACCATGCTGTATAATATACAGTATAATCCCTGCACCATGCTGTATAATATACAGTATAATCCCTGCACCATGCTGTATAATATACAGTGTAGTCCGTATACCATGCTGTATAATATACAGTATAATCGACACACCATGCTGTATAATATACAGTATAATCCACACACCATGCTGTATAATATACAGTATAATCCGTACACCATGCTGTATAATATACAGTATAATCCGTACACCATGCTGTATAATATACAGTATAATCCGTGCATCATGGTGTATAATATACAGTATATATATCCAGTACACACCATGCTGTATAATATACAGTATAATCCCTGCACCATGCTGTATAATATACAGTATAATCCCTGCACCAGCTGTGTATAATATACAGTATAATCCGTACACCATGCTGTATAATATACAGTATAATCCACACACCATGCTGTATAAGTATAATATAATCAGTATAATCCACACACCATGCTGTATAATATACAGTATAATACATGTACAGTGCTGTATAATATACAGTATAATCCCTGCTGTATAATATACCCATGCTGTATAATATACAGTATATAATCCACACACCATGCTGTATAATATACAGTATAATCCACACACCATGCTGTATAATATACAGTATAATCCGTACCATGCTGTATAGTACATGTATAATATACAGTACAGTGTATAATATACCATGCTGTATACAGTATAATCCATGCTGTATATAATATACAGTATAATCCCTGCACCATGCTGTATAATATACAGTATAATCCATGCTGTATCAGTATAATCCAGCTGTATAATCACCATGCTGTATAATATACAGTATAATCCACACACCATGCTGTATAATAATATACAGTATAATCAGTATAATCACACACCATGCTGTATATAATATACAGTATAATCCCTGCACCATGCTGTATAATATACAGTATAATCCACACACCATGCTGTATAATATACAGTATAATCCACATGCTGTATAATATACAGTGCAATCATGTGTATAATATACAGTATAATCCATGCTGTACACCATGCTGTATATAATATACAGTATAATCCCTGCACCATGCTGTATAATATACAGTATAATCCACATGCAGCACCCATGCTGTATAATATACAGTATAATCCATACACCATGCTGTATAATATACAGTATAATCCATACACCATGCTGTATAATATACAGTATAATCCACTACACCATGCTGTATAATATACAGTATAATCCATACACCATGCTGTATAATATACAGTAGAATCGATGAAAACAGGCCGAACTGGATGGACAGATGTCTTTTTTCGGCCTTATAAACTATGTTACTATGTATGTATAATATACAGTGTAGTCCATACACCATGCTGTATAATATACAGTATAATCCGTACACCATTCCACCAACTTTGATATCCATAAACTGCCATAGAAAATATCAGACTGGAACCTCCAATCCTCTCTTTTTAAAGGCACATCATAGCATTTGAGTATGATCTCCAAAACATTCCTCCTTGCTCTGCAAAGTGCCACACTCTGTCATGTTTGGTGCTATAATGCTACCGTATGTTTTCATAAAGGGAGGAATGACTAAATATTTTTTGGTTCTGGTTTGGAAGACTTTTATGAGAAGTCGAATGAGGTGAACTGTTATTGAATCCCTTCAGGACTGTGGCACATAAATTAATGTCAGACCCCCAGAGGGCCACAAAGCCATAGAGCAAGCTGTCACTGTAATGGTCCAATTCACAGGAATGAAAGGGAACTAAAAAGATCAATTCTGTTCCCGTAACATCTCAGCAAAAAGAGCTCCGGTTGAGTTTTCTTGAGTAACAGGGTAGAGGCTGGGAAGACACTATGGGGGAGATTTATCAAAACTGGTGTATAGGAAAACTGGCCTAGTTGCCCATAGCAACCAATCACATTCCACCCTTCGTTTTCCATAGGAACTCTGAACTCGGAACATTCTTGTGAATTGGACTATTACAGTGACAGCTTGCTCCATGGCTTTTTGGCCCTCTGGGGGTCTGACATTAATTTATGTGTCAGTCCTGAAGGGATTCAACGCAGTCTTCAATGCTTTCTGTGATCCAAAAAAAAAAAAAGTGTGAGTATTTTTCATTTCTGTGGATAAAGTATATAATCTACATGCGAAATGTAAAGTAATATCAAAGGGGTTGGCTGTGTGCTAAAAATGACCCGACATCTTTATTCTGCAGCTCAATACAAATGTGGTGATACCAAACTTGTATAGGTTTTTTTTTTTTGTCACTTAAAAAAAATCAAAATCAAAATTTTCTTTGCATTGTCATATTCTGACAGCCATAACTTTTTTATATTTCAGTCTACAGAGCTGTATGAGGGCTTGTTTTTGGCGTAAAGAACTGTATTTTTTATTGGTACCATTATTGTGGTATGTACATCTTTTTTATTGTTTATATATTTTTATATGTAAAAGTGGGAAAGTGGGGTGATTTAAACTTTTAATATACTGGTGTTTTTGTTTTTCTTAACTTTTTTCACTTAAAAAAAAAAACTATTAGAGCCCTTAGGGGCCTAGTACATGGAATCTTTTTTGATTTTTACAGTCTCCATTCTGAGCTATGCTCTTGCATAGCTCAGTATGAAGATTGCCATGGCAACCCCAGAGCGCTTCAGCAGTGTCCATGTTGCCATGGCAACCGATCAGAGCCCCTTGACCTGAAGGCAGAGGGAGCCATATCTCTCAGCATTCACTCACAGGTGCCATTATCAGCGTTGATCATGGCACCTGCACGGGTGCCGGGTTATGACGTTGCTGTATGACATAATACGCGAAAGGGTTAAAGTATTATTCTCACCTAGAATGCTCTCCACAGAGTTGCTCCACCATAAATCACCCTCATGAAATCTGTTTACAACCCTACCCATGCTTGATGGCACTTCCTGCTGCCCTCCAATTGGCCAGTGCTGGCCAATCCAAGAGCAGGGTTGCAAAAGCAGGAAGTGTCTTAGACTACCCATGCAGAATGTTCTTTAGGTAATCTGAGAAGCAGTGTGGCCATCTTAGATGACGGAAGAGGAGCCCAGGAATCAGCAGATCTGCAGTTGAAAAAATGAAAAAGATGTCACCATGTAAGTGATCTGTTCTCTCTCCACCAAAAGTGATTTTTTTTTCACCTTAAACCGTTTTTTCTCTTCATAAGTTTCTCGACATAAATTCAAAATAACCTAAGGGAAAAAAACACAAAAAAATACAGTTTTCACTTTGTGCGAAAGGTTTAATGTATCAAAGTGTGCGACAAATTTATAAAGTAAACTCACGGGAAAAAAAAAAAAAAAAAGTGGTCTCAAATGGCAGAACATGCTCAAAAACCCCAAATGCCGTTGCGCATTTATAACCGGGGGAGCAAATCCCGCACATGTGGCCCGCTGCCGAACGTAATCCCCAGCAAAAAATGCATACAATGGAGGATGCCTGCAGCGGACCACATGTACCACAAAGACATCCTACACAGGGTAGACAAATGTGCGGATGTGACAATCTACATAGAAAAACAATTCACAGAAAATGGTGCACTACAGCAGAAAATGCAGTTGACAATATATGGCTAAACCCTCACTCTGATGTTAAAATGAGACTTTCGCCAATATATCCTTATATCAAAGACATACCGGAGCCCGAGCACCGCGTCAAGGTATCTCAAGTGGCACGGGACCTAACGCTATCCCTACTATGGTATAGGTAATGACAGATAGGTGCATGAGGTCCGAGACACAGCGACCAGCTCCCAGTTACCTCCAGCGTGAAATCACACATACAATGGGAGGGGTTTTTGAGCATGTTCTGCCATTTGAGACCACTTTTTTTTTTTTCCGTGAGTTTGTTTGTACGTTTATTCCTGGAGGCGTGGCAACTCCAGGTTGAATGTGCCTTGATTATACTAATGGATAACATTCAGGTGCACCTGTGCAGCCTGGGTCACATGACGTCAGGGCAATGTGGGAAATACAGCCTCCGCCCCCCCCCCTCCCATTGTATGTGTGATTTCACGCTGGAGGTAACTAGGTAGCTGGTCGCTGTGTCTCGGACCTCATGCACCTATCTGTCATTACCTAGTGGCCACTTGAGATACCTTGACGCAGTGCTCGGGCTCCGGTATGTCTTTGATATAAGGATATATTGGCGAAAGTCTCATTTTAACATCAGAGTGAGGGTTTAGCCATATATTGTCAACTGCATTTTCCGCTGTAATGCACCATTTTCTGTGAATTGTTTTTCTATGTAGATTGTCACATCCGCACATTTGTCTACCCTGTGTAGGATGTCTTTGTGGTACATGTGGTCCGCTGCAGGCATTCTCCATTGTATGCATTTTTTGCTGGGGATTACGTTCGGCAGCGGGCCACATGTGCGGGATTTGCTCCCCCGGTTATAAATGCGCAACAGCATTTGGGGTTTTTGAGCATGTTCTGCCATTTGAGACCACTTTTTTTTTTTTTTCCGTGAGTTTGTTTGTACGTTTATTCCTGGAGGCGTGGCAACTCCAGGTTGAATGTGCCTTGATTATACTAATGGGTAACATTCAGGTGCACCTGTGCAGCCTGGGTCACATGACGTCAGGGCAATGTGGGAAATACAGCCTCTGCCCCCCCTCCCATTGTATGTGTGATTTCACGCTGGAGGTAACTGGGAGCTGGTCGCTGTGTCTCGGACCTCATGCACCTATCTGTCATTACCTATACCATAGTAGGGATAGCGTTAGGTCCCGTGCCACTTGAGATACCTTGACGCGGTGCTCGGGCTCCGGTATGTCTTTGATATAAGGATATATTGGCGAAAGTCTCATTTTTAACATCAGAGTGAGGGTGTAGCCATATATTGTCAACTGCATTTTCCGCTGTAGTGCACCATTTTCTGTGAAAAATTTATAAAGTACATTCAAAATGTTCTATGACAAAAATAGTTGGGCGCCCTACAAAAGGTCAGACGTAAAATTCAATTACATTCAATTTTTTTTATTTCAGGTTTCTTTGAGCACAGGACTAGTTTCAATCTACTGAAAAGCCTTTTTCATTTTTGTGTTTGTGCTCCACGTACATGACATGGGTGGAGGGAGAACTGATATTCCTACAAAATACAGATTATGCCCACTGGTATGACCAAATTGTGATGGCAATATGAAAAATATATTTGAATCTAAACCAATAAGTACCAGTTGAATTTTGGACCATTCTCTCTGCTTATGTAATTCGCTATGGGGGTCATTTATCAAGCTGACATACACTCACCGGCCACTTTATTAGGTACACCATGCTAGTAACGGGTTGGACCCCCTTTTGCCTTCAGAACTGCCTCAATTCTTCGTGGCATAGATTCAACAAGGTGCTGGAAGCATTCCTCAGAGATTTTGGTCCATATTGACATGATGGCATCACACAGTTGCCGCAGATTTGTCGGCTGCACATCCATGATGTGAATCTCCCGTTCCACCACATCCCAAAGATGGTCTATTGGATTGAGATCTGGTGACTGTGGAGGCCATTTGAGTACAGTGAACTCATTGTCATGTTCAAGAAACCAGTCTGAGATGATTCCAGCTTTATGACATGGCGCATTATCCTGCTGAAAGTAGCCATCAAATGTTGGGTACATTGTGGTCATAAAGGGATGGACATGGTCAGCAACAATACTCAGGTAGGCTGTGGCGTTGCAACGATGCTCAATTGGTACCAAGGGACCCAAAGAGTGCCAAGAAAATATTCCCCACACCATGACACCACCACCACCAGCTTGAACCGTTGATACAAGGCAGGATGGATCCATGCTTTCATGTTGTTGACGCCAAATTCTGACCCTACCATCCGAATGTCGCAGCAGAAATCGAGACTCATCAGACCAGGCAACGTTTTTCCAATCTTCTACTGTCCAATTTCGATGAGCTTGTGCAAATTGTAGCCTCAGTTTCCTGTTCTTAGCTGAAAGGAGTGGCACCCGGTGTGGTCTTCTGCTGCTGTAGCCCATCTGCCTCAAAGTTCGACGTACTGTGCGTTCAGAGATGCTCTTCTGCCTACCTTGGTTGTAACGGGTGGCAATTTGAGTCACTGTTGCCTTTCTATCAGCTCGAACCAGTCTGCCCATTCTCCTCTGACCTCTGGCATCAACAAGGCATTTCCGCCCACAGAACTGCCGCTCACTGGATGTTTTTTCTTTTTCGGACCATTCTCTGTAAACCCTAGAGATGGTTGTGCGTGAAAATCCCAGTAGATCAGCAGTTTCTGAAATACTCAGACCAGCCCTTCTGGCACCAACAACCATGCCACGTTCAAAGGCACTCAAATCACCTTTCTTCCCCATACTGATGCTCGGTTTGAACTGCAGGAGATTGTCTTGACCATGTCTACATGCCTAAATGCACTGAGTTGCCGCCATGTGATTGGCTGATTAGAAATTAAGTGTTAACGAGCAGTTGGACAGGTGTACCTAATAAAGTGGCCGGTGAGTGTACATCTAAATTAGGCGTATTTCAGGGGCAGATTGAAGCACAATGGTTTGTTGCGCCGCAATCTTCGAATTCTCCACGCTCACGACAGGTCTAAAAAGGGCGTGGTGTGGGCGGGCAAGGGGACAGGCCGCCAGGCCCATCCTTTTTGCCATCTTCGATGCCTTTTCGACAGGCATAGAAAAAGGTCTTACATTTAGAAGCGGTGCTGGATACGACAAAGTTATGAAGAGGCCGAAACCTCTTCATAACTTTAGCAATCCACCGCCAGCTATGGGCCTTTATTAAGACCAGGGGTGCACCTCGCCTTTCTGCTGCCTGAGGAGAAAACTGCAATTAGGCCCCCACCCCTTCTTTGCCAATCTCTTAACCTAACCCCTTTGCCACAACGAAAGCACTTATTGCCCATGGCCCTACCGCTGCCCCCCTCTTGCCCCTTCCTGGTACTGCCTCACCTGGCCTCACTGGTTGTGCACCCCTGATTAAGAAAATGTGCCCTTGTGTTCCTAAATGATTATGTAGAACGTCTTTAAGCATACTAACCGCAAGTGAGTGTATGGATAGATCTTTTAGTTTCAAGCTTGGTATTCATTTTATGAGAGAGTGATATAAAGTTGAAATGCGTGTAAATGCGCCTTAAGAGAAAGTTTAGACTTGGTACAACACAGCCCTGTACTGTGTTGTACCGGGTCCAGGATGAGCTAAGTTGTCTACATCTGCTGTCTTTTCTGTCCAGATTAAGACTCATGGTTGCCCATGACCATGACTAATGGCGAATTTAGACTGTACAATTGTTGGCCAATTATTGGGAATGAAGTCACAGAAAATAATGCACTATAACAGATGCGAACATAAGATATGGACTAAGCCCTCACTCTAATGATAAAATCTGAGACTCTTAGCCAATATATTTTGATCAAAACACATCTGTGCCCACCTACCCAGCGCCACAGTGGTCTCAGTTCAGGCAGGTCCTACGCTAAACCTACCTATGCGGTTGTGCATCTATATGCAGGAGAGCAGACCCTGCACATATACTGTAGTGTGCTGCTCCTATTTACCTCTGTGTGCATCAAGTAACCAATGAGAGGAGGAGCACACACACCTATATGTACCACCTAATCAAGGTCTCCTCTTAGATAGGTGGGGCAAAAATGCACATGGCCAATTATTGGGAATGAACATTACTACAAGTGCTCATTCTTGGTTATAGACCCATATAAATGTGCTGCTGATCCCCTGATGTACGAGCAAAATGCTGATTCATTGGGGGAATTCATCATTTTTGCAGCACATTTAATCATCGATTCTGGGCAGCAGATCCTTCTGTGTAAACAATGAATCTGTATGAGGACAAACAGTAGCCATAGCTCATCCTCATACAGTGGAGGTAATTGCTGCTTGTAAATGTACCTCTTTCCTCCATTGACATGCAGGCAGGTATTGGGAAGGAATGGTCCCTTCCTGATGTTGCCTGTTAGGCTGGTGCATGTAAATGAGCCTTAAGGAAAAGTCTAGGTCTGATAAGTCACAATAGAGCTGAACACATAACCACTCATCAGCTTGAAAAAAAAAACAAAAAATCTGGTGGAAAATCTCTACTGGACTTTCCTAAACCTCTCTCTTTTATATCTTGTCTGCTTCTGCAGATGTTCTGGCCCTATACTATATTCTACCGGGTCCAGGATGATCTAAGTTGTCAGCTCTATATTTTTACACCTCCTGTCTTTGCTGTGCAGACTAAGGCTACTTTCACACTTGCGTTGTTAATTCAGGTACTGAGATCCAGCAAAGAATCTTAATACCGGAATTAAATGGATCCGTTTTGATTTTACACTGAAAGTCAATGGGTGATGGATACGGTTTTCCGTCACCATTGACTTACATTGGTTTCAGTGCCGGATCTCTTTTTTCCGTTTTTATGACTGGACACAAAATTACAGCTTGCTGCGGTTTTGTGCCCGGTCACAAAACTGAATGCTGCCGGAACGGAAGACATCCTGATGCATCCTGAACAGATCTCTTACCATTCAGAATGCAAGGGGACAAAACTGGACCGTTTTTTCCGGTATTGAGATCCTCTGCCGAATCTCAATACCAGAAAACCACAACGCAAGTGTGAAAGTAGCCTAAGACTCTGGTTTAAACTGGCTAGAGTAGCTGATTAGACTAGAATGTTCTAACTCCTCTATTTATATAGAGGGTGATACCATGCCCATCTTATGATGTCTGTGGATATGGCCTGTTATTACCTATGACCTGTTATTACATATGCAGGTATTACATATTATAGCAGACATACATTTTTAACCGTTTACTCTGCTGCAGTGCCAAATGACATAAAAGATAATAGACTATTTTGCAAGTACCCTTGCAGCAAGCCCCTTGAGGAGCCAGTGTAGAGGACAGAAGCGGTAGTGGTCCTGATGAAATGTTGTGTTACACTGTACTTCCTCAAGCTGTTGCTCCCTGGGGAATTGGTGCAGTGGAATTATAGAACTGAAGAAGTAGGACACAGTTAAATGTAACAAAGTTTGTTTTTACTAAGTGCAACATTGAACTTTATATGCATTCAATAGCAGAAATTTCCAAGTGTAATTCTCTCTGGCACCAGCAAGGAATCTGGAGGCAGTTTGGATGGCTGCAGTTTAACAATTAGGTCGTACTGGCCTAGTAACGTTCTGGGTGATGGGTGTCTTAACTGCAGTCCCTCACCTTACAGCAGTAAGGTAAATGCTGGATATAACTGTTCACACTGTTGTTGAGCTTCTCAAGACTTCACTTGAGGGATATTGTTGATTATTCTCTCTGGGAATCTCTCTAGGAGTAGGAGCTTTGGAGGTTGCTTCTTCTCCTTTTTGTCTCTGGACAGGAACTCCTTTCTTAGCCAGGAGCAGGACCAGCCCACTCCTACCAAGAGGGGAGGAACAGAGTGGTTAACTACGGTCAGAAGCAAACAATGAAATACACAATACATAATATAAAAATTGTAGTATTCCTAGGTCTGGGGTACACTACACCTTCTTCTAGGGTACTGCAGATGTTGAATCTGGTTTCAAATTATGATTGCCCAGGAAAGACTATAGTATGTTGAACATTTTGTATCCTGAGGTCATGGAAACTTGATGGATTACCATGATGGAAAGCATCAGGGTGTTATGTACCTGACCAGCAGGGGGAGGAGGCTATGAACTTGCCTACTGGGAAATTTCCTTGTAGAGTCTACAAGTCAGCCCCTGAATTATACCTTATATACTGAGTCACAGCCAGTATTGTGTGCTAAGCTCTGGAAGATGTGTCCAATAGGCAGCTCCAGCTCAATCCCACTCATTCTGTTTGAGACATCCCTCACTATCCACTGATGGGAAAAGATCTATCAATTAAAGAGGAAGATAGGGAGAGACAGGCAAACATCTCCCCAACCCAAGCCTTGACCTAGAGTATATTTTTGCATATGTTGCATGTGCAGTACTCCAGACCTGGGGTTATCTGCAATTGTTATTTTATTGTATATAGTTATGTATTGTTATGTATATTGTATATTTTGGCCATTTCTACAATTTAAGCATACGATTGGCAAATAGCAGGAAAAGGGCTAAGCACACTGGTCCTACCCTCTTGGTAGGGGTGGGCTGGTTGCGCTTCCTGCCAAGAGGAGAAGTTCCTCTGCAGACACAGAGAGGAGAGGAAGCACACCTCAGAGCTCCTGCTCTTATTGGAGAATTTCCACAGAGATCAATTTTATTCAGCCTCAAGAACAGACTTGAGAGACCAGAAAGCAAAGCTTAAATCCTATATAAGGGACACTGTAGGGTGAGGACCCCTGGCTCAGACACCCATCATCCAAGACTACTACTAGGCCAGTTGAAGCTAAAGTATAGACCTGATAGTAGACATCTACACCCACAACTGTTAAGTTGCAGCCATCCAACCAGCCTCCATACTTACTTACTGGTGCCAGAAATTGTACTTTGAATGTACCAAAACTTATATGCTGCACTTAGTAAAGAAAGACTGTCATATGTTCACCTGTGGTCTCATTCTCCAAACGTCATTTTAGTTCTAATATTATAATGCATTTTCATCTATAACAGATTAATATACAGGGCAGCTTTATACTTAATCTAAACATGGCGGACCATTCTTTACATTGTAATGTCTTAAAAAGTAACTTAGTCCTGGACCAGACAACATCATTTCCATTTATTTACAAAAAGTATATCCTTCTTAAATGCTATCCTTGGTCTTGTTAGTACTATTTTAGTTGTACATACTTGGAAGAATATTCCATCCTATAAATGGGGAAGTGAATGTGCATTCAGAAAATACCATGTCAAGAACCCTCATGATAAATTCCAGGCCACACATGGTTTACATTTTGTACCTTAACATTTTCCATGCAGGCGCTCAAACTGTTTTCATCTTAATAGTTATTATTATTTTAATGGATGCAAATTTCCGATGATTGTGACTGTAAATGCAGCTCGTCTGTGTACATCTACCAGGAATAGAGTTTATTATATTTTACACTAAAGTCCTGCCTATTAACTCCAGGCACACAGAGGAAAGTATGTTCCAGAGCTGTATTTACAGATTCCTCTTTTGAAAACGAGACGCAATACAATGTCCTTTTTTGTGCACAGTAATGCTGTAATAACAAGACTTTTGAGGCAATCACAACCCGGTTGTTTATAGTTTAATGTGTCACATTGTTGTCAGCAAGATTCTGGATATCACACTTGTCTCAGTAACACACAAGCTCATAAAAGGCGTAATTTTGGCAGCAATCTATATCTTCTCATACCAGGTGTCGATCCAATTTTCAGACTGTCAGGCAATTAAAAATGAACCTGATTTATTAATAGGTGTGTGCAGTTTAACCCCTTAATGACATATGACATACTTGTACATCACATACATTAAGGGGTTGTATGGAGTGGGCTCACAGGTTGAGCTAGCTCGTTCCATACATGATGAGTTTTAGCGTTATAATACAGCAGGCACCTGCAGGTGGTGACCAAGTTTGGAGATGACTTTGATCTTGGACATTTAGCCCCTCTGATACCACTATCAATAGCGACTGCAGCATCCGTAAGGTTAGACAGATATAGGGGCCTCCTCTGTCGTCCGATCGGAACCCTCACTGCAAAATCACAGACCTCCGATAAGTTGCTATAACAACCTGGGCTCTTGTAAAGACTTCTAGACCTGTCATAGTGAGCTTCCTGAAAAGCTGTGTCCATGGTAGAGCCTGACAGGAAGCCTGTGAAAATTCCATAGACTGCAATAGTACTCTACTGCAGTCTATGGGACAGGTAAACAGCAGATCACATGTACAGTGGGATACATATGCAGTTAGCCCAGGAGGAGCCAGTACAGAAGATGGGAGTGGTAGTGGCCCTGATGAAGTGTTGTATCATGGTATACTGCCTCAGGCCATTGCTCCCTGTGGATCAGTGCATTCGAAATGTACCATTGAAGAATGTGGCTAGAATTAATTGTAATAAAGTCTCTTTTAGTGTGCAGCGAAGAACTTCATAGCATTCAATAGTAGCAGATTTTGTGTGCAGTCTTCTTGCACAAGTAAGGATAAGGCAGGTTGGATGACTGCAGTTTAGCACTAGTATTGTACTGGCAAACATGCTGAGAGGCAGCCGGACTAAAACTAGGACATGTCATAGTTTTAGTCTGGCCGCCTCTCGGCATGTTTGCTGTGCAGGCAATTGTGTGGAGGTGAGACACCAATCTCCTCGGGGCACTCTCTGTTTCTCAGGGCTCTTCCGAATGGTGAGGCAAGGTGCCCTTGGTGACTTTGTATTAAGGTGTCCGTTGGCAGTGTCCTGGTGATGTCGTGACGCCAGCGTCCGTTGGACGCAATATAAAAGTGAGCAGGAAGCAGTTTGTATAAAAACAACAACTTTTAGTCTTTGTCTTGCAAGGAATATTATGAGCAGTTCAAATGGCTTTTAGACAAAGGATATAGATGCTACAGGAAAGATCCTCCTTAGGCTGGTTTCCAGTTGGTGAGAGAGAGAGTTTACCTCTCTATGACAGTATAATAATCCACTTTATAATCCAGTTCAAATAATCCACTTTATAATCCAGTTCAAATAATCCACTTTATAATCCAGTTCAAATAATCCACTTTATAATCCAGTTCAAATAATCACTTTATAATCACCTTGATCTAGGCCTAGCTTAGGATAGTACAATATAATTTCAATCTTTCATATGAGCAACCCCACAGGGCAGGCATTAGTACTTCTGCTCCACTGTTTACTGGGTGCATTAAATAGACGGCTATCAGTCCACACTTCCCGGAGGGTACAAGTGGGTACGACATACAACTGGACGTCACTAGTTGTGTAAAGAAACGTGTGTAGGCGCTGCAAGCTAAACCTCAAACACACAGATGCCAGCAAAATCCAATAAGCAATAATTCAGCTGTTACCTAAGCTGGTCTTCCTTCTATCCAGATAAAGCTTGGTTCCTAGTGGCTTGGATATGGTAAGTGCCAACAGCAATGTGACTTGGCCAGGTTCAGATGAAATTGGCAGTCTCAAGTTGGATAAACTCCTGTATCTCCTCCTGCACTTTGCTTGAGGTGTTTCTCTCCTCTCTTTACTTTGCAGAAAAACCCTGTTCTAACCAGTTACATAGTTATATATATATATATATATATATATATATATATATATATACACTCACCGGCCACTTTATTAGGTACACCTGTCCAACTGCTCGTTAACACTTAATTTCTAATCAGCCAATCACATGGCGGCAACTCAGTGCATTTAGGCATGTAGACATGGTCAAGACAATCTCCTGCAGTTCAAACCGAGCATCAGTATGGGGAAGAAAGGTGATTTGAGTGCCTTTGAACGTGGCATGGTTGTTGGTGCCAGAAGGGCTGGTCTGAGTATTTCAGAAACTGCTGATCTACTGGGATTTTCACGCACAACCATCTCCAGGGTTTACAGAGAATGGTCCGAAAAAGAAAAACATCCAGTGAGCGGCAGTTCTGTGGGCGGAAATGCCTTGTTGATGCCAGAGGTCAGAGGAGAATGGGCAGACTGGTTCGAGCTGATAGAAAGGCAACAGTGACTCAAATTGCCACCCGTTACAACCAAGGTAGGCAGAAGAGCATCTCTGAACGCACAGTACGTCGAACTTTGAGGCAGATGGGCTACAGCAGCAGAAGACCACACCGGGTGCCACTCCTTTCAGCTAAGAACAGGAACTGAGGCTACAATTTGCACAAGCTCATCGAAATTGGACAGTAGAAGATTGGAAAAACGTTGCCTGGTCTGATGAGTCTCGATTTCTGCTGCGACATTCGGATGGTTGGGTCAGAATTTGGCGTCAACAACATGAAAGCATGGATCCATCCTGCCTTGTTATCAACGGTTCAAGCTGGTGTGGTGGTGTCATGGTGTGGGGGAATATTTTCTTGGCACTCTTTGGGCCCCTTTGGGTACCAATTGAGGCATCGTTGCAACGCCACAGCCTACCTGAGTATTGTTGCTGACCATGTCCATCCCTTTATGACCACAATGTACCCAACATCTGATGGCTACTTTCAGCAGGGATAATGCGCCATGTCATAAAGCTGGAATCATCTCAGGACTGGTTCTTGAACATGACAATGAGTTCACTGTACTCAAATGGCCTCCACAGTCACCAGATCTCAATCCAATAGAGCATCTTTGGGATGTGGTGGAACGGGAGATTCGCATCATGGATGTGCAGCCGACAAATCTGCGGCAACTGTGTGATGCCATCATGTCAATAATGGACCAAAATCTCTGAGGAATGCTTCCAGCACCTTGTTGAATCTATGCCACGAAGAATTGAGGCAGTTCTGAAGGCAAAAGGGGGTCCAACCCGTTACTAGCATGGTGTACCTATAAAGTGGCCGGTGAGTGTGTATATATATTATATATATATATATTATATATATATATATATATACACAGCACCATCTAGTGTTGGAAAGGTGAATTAATTTAACTCAGCCCAAATAGGTTTTCCTTGCAGCTTCAGATACAAAGGATAATAAATACAGTGACATGGCTATAAAAAAGACAAAGTTTGCGGTGTCCCTTTTTACATCATATGTGGGACGCTGCACATTTGATAGAATAGAATGAAAAGCAGACAAAGGACAAGGAGAGAAGAATGTGAATCAGGAGAGGAACGTCAAGAGGAACAAGATAGAGAAGGACAAGGACTATAAGAGGAATGAGAAGAAGGAGAAGCTGAAGGATTTATTACAATGAGCAAAGATGCATAAGAAGAACAAGGACTAGGTGACTTGCAATGAAAAGAAGGATACATTTGAGTAAATTAAATTATGAATGTAAAGAAAGCAGCAAGTGAATGATGAGAGTCATTTGATAACATCATAGGCTTCATAATGAAGACATCAAGCTACAGGTTTAATACAGATACCTTAGGGCTATCCTGCAAGTTAAAAAATAAATACATGGACTAAGGCTCTGCATTATTTTACTATGCAAAATCTGCTCTCAAGTATAATATTCCCCCTTTTCTCTTTTTTACTCATATTATCTGGAGGACATATCTCTTTCCTTTCTGTGGGTGGGCAGTAGCTTGTCACATGTAACAATCAAGCACCAGCGTCTCCCAGGATGCATTGTAGACAACCCCCAGTATAGAAAATAGTCACCCACACATTGATTTGTCTAGACAGAGATATACAGTATTTTTCACCCTATACCTGCCTATAACATGCACCTAGGGTTTAAAGGGGTTATCCCATGAACAATGTAAAAAATGAAAATCAGACATTATACAACCCATGACAATACCTTTATAACAAAGCTAGAACCATCCCTGGACCTCACATGGATCCAGAGGTCTCCCCATTCATTGAGCTGCTAGATTTATATCAAGCTGACAGTTCAAGGGGAGTGTCTTTTTTGCTGCAGCTCTCAGCTCTACCTATCAGAGCCCAGGAGGCATGTCCATAATATACCTATCACAGCTCAGGAGATAGTTGAAAGATGAAACTGAGCATGTGTGGCCTTCTCAGTGAGCAGGTCAAAGAAATAAGAAATTAAGTGGCAATATAAAGATACGTTTTACTGAATAACTCAGTAGCTATACAAAATTTTTAATTACATGCAATTACAAAAGTATTCAGATCCAGGTGCTGGTTTGAAAACTGTAGAATATTTTTTGTGGGACAACCCCTTTAAAGGAGGAATTCAGACCCCCAATGTTAATCAGACCTCAGCTCAGACCCCCAGTGTTAATCAGACACCCAATGTTAATTAGACCCCAGCTGAGACCTCCAATCAGACCTCAGATCAGACCCCCAATGTCAATTACACTGCAGCTCAGACCCCCAGAAAGACTTCAGATCAGACCTCAGATCAGACAAAAAAACAACTCACTTCTTCTATTCCAGACACCACTGCTGCTGCTGCTTCTTCCTGTTGTGCTTTGCTGTGACCAGACATCGCACTATGTCTTTACACTGTGCGCAGGTCACAGTACAGAGTGCAGTACCAGCAAACAAAACCAGGAAGAGGTAAGTACAGAGCCAGCACAGGGAGTGCTATATTCACCGCTCCCCGGTCCTACTGTACTAATGAGCGCATAATGGAAGCGCTCATTAGTATTCGTCCTATAAGACGCACTGACATTCCCCCCCCACCACCCACACACACACACACACATTTGGGGGGGAAAAGTGCATTTTAGAGGGTGAAAAATACAGTAGCTATTTACAGTATTTCTATGAATTTAGAAGTAGGGATGAATAAATGAAATGTATTGCAATAATACTTCATTTAAGAGCCCTGTTCATGTCATACTAATACGTTTTACAAGATAATCCCTTCAACACAGTTCAATATTTGGGCATAGGGATAGCAGAGGGTATCTTAATATAGATGATAACCCCTACATGACATCCTCATACTGAGATTTTCTCATCCACTAAGATCATGATATGAAGCATTCCAGACAAAACTCATACACTGTGTTCTTATACAATTATGCCCTTAGGCCCAGAACTAGCCATAACACAACATATTAGTTTTGCCAATAGTGTTTCTTGGTGGAACATGATGTTCATCCATCATGACTACACTAAATAATACAAATGAAGCTTGACCCAAATTAATTAAACATACCTACTATCGTGTGACGTAAGTATGCAAACCGTGTAATGGGAAGAAGCTCAGTATGCTTGGATTTAACTAAACAGTTTAATAAAACTGGGAAGATAAATAATAAAACTCAAGTGGTCGAACATTACCCTACCTATACCTTGGCACATCATTGATTTGGACTAGTAGAAGTTCTGACATGAGACTACTGTTTATACCTATGCAATTTGCAATTTTTATTTACAATACTTTTAATTGAATTCACTGTGGATATGAGTTTATTCAGTTTACAAGTAATATAAAACAGAGACCTAGTTCCAATGATAAGTCATTTTATTTACAAGTTATATCCTACTTCATAAATCATACAACTAACTGTTTTAGCTTGTACGCTGTAAACCTTCTGTTTGTTTCTGTGTTAAAACCAATACAAAAGATTTGAAAAGAAAAGGCTCCAGCAGTTTCTTAAAGAAGCACTCCTTTTTTTATTTTGGCCCCCACAAGGAAGAGGGCACTTAGCATCTTACTGGCTGCTTTATTCTTGGAAAAAATCACCCTGTTCCTATGCTGCTGGTGCAGCAACTCACTGCAATGCAAAATGGGTTAATGGGGTTATCCAATATCAATAACTGCCCCCGGGCCCCTCACAGAGAATATACTTACCCCTGTGCCACTCCTGGACCCCGCACTGACACTGCTACTTCTCCCCATGCACGGATGAAAACATCCGGTTCTGGGGGTGGGAGTGCAGCCAATGGCAGGGACGGGGACGAGCCTCCCTAGCATCGCGGTGACGCTAGGGAGGCTCGTCCCCGTCCCCGCCTGCCATTGGCTGCTCTCCACGACACTGGATGTTTTCATCCGCACACTGGGAGAAGCAGCAGCAGTGCGGGGACCAGGATTGGTGCAGGAAGCGGGGACCCAGGTAAGTATATTCCCTGTGAGGGGCTCGGCACATAGGGGGAGCAGTTATTGATATTGGATAACCCCTTTAACAATATGTTTTTGTGTGGTATATTCATTCCTGTATATGTACACACAAGGTGTTAATAGGCTGCAGTATCCTCCGGCAGCCACTAGGTGGTCTAATTTCCCTTTCCCCATAAGGAAGATTGGATCAACATAGAGTTAGAGTAGTCTGAGTTTAGACTCTGAAGATTGAGCACGTTAAATGGGAGAACTAAAACAAAAGTCAGCCCTGGTGCCCTAGTTTAGGAGCTAGCCAGTGCCAGGCCACAAAAGAACTTTATATATGTGGAAAAGCAGGCCAGATGTAGAAAAAGAGGGGCAGAGAGAAGTTCTTTGGAGAATTACTGTCTGAACAGGACCACTGAGTCTCCATTGCCAAGTGTCAAAGAGTATCCACATCCCGCAGAGAACATTGTGGAAAAAAGATGCAAAGTATAGTCTGACCTTAGGGTCCACCCTGAGGTTGCATTGCAGAAAGAGAAATGTTACACCAAATGCCTGAATGTTTGTGCAAAATTCAGCTACAAATTGTGAAAAGTGCATTTATGTAACTTCTGCCAGTCCATGCATACTGAAAACTGTAATTGGTGTGCCTGAACTTAATTCTTCAGTAAAGTACCATTCTGCTGTTGCCCTGGCCTTGTTACTTCCTGCACCACTACACTGCACCAACATCCACCGCTTCACCACAGGACCCTGTCTTGCACCTCAAAACCAAGGGCAACTCTACTGACACCTGGCAGGAGATGCCAAGGAAAATCGTGTGCCCAAAGGGAAGAAAAGGTGTGCCCTTCTCATCACTGCATAACCCAGGGGATTGTCGAGTGAGCCCCGACTACAACCACCGTTCATACTATTATCACTCCTCTCTTCTGCTCTTTTCTTGAATCATTCCATGGATCATGCGACCTGTAGTATGACCACCAGAGAGGTATAATTTTCTATGCAAGTCTATGAGACTCACATTGAGACTCTCATAGACTTGCAGAGAAAGACAGAGAGTGCAGAAAGACCCATCAGAAAGATGAGCAGAGCTCTGATGGATTTAAGTCAGATTCAGCAGCACCAGTATCTAGGTAGCATCAGTAGCTAGGTAAAGGACCTTACACTCACTCTGCAAATGCAAAGGGATGTGATTTTTATCTTAGTTTAGCATTTCAATAGCAAATGAACAATAAAAAAATAAATGCAAAGGTGTCCATAGCCTTTAGTATTCATGATAAAACAATGCAATTAATAGTACCACACTTTTTTTCCACAAAAAGTAAGGGGGTCATTTATTAAGACCAACATTTTAGACACCACTCTTAATAAGCCCCTGCACTGGCGGTGGATCTGGAGAAGTTATGTAGAGGCACTGGCCTCTGCTGTATATAACTTCGGCGTATACCTTAAATGTACATTTAAGCATAGAAAATGATGAATGAGACAGGCCCGGCGAGCCATCCCCTTCCCTGCCCACGCCAGGCCCACTTTTTTAGACCCCTGCATGAGCATGGAAAAGGCGCAGATCTGCCCCAGAAAGACACCTAATATAGGTATATTTCTAATCATAAATGACCTCCTAAATGACTTAAGAACATGAACCCATGTACAAGCTTTGAAAAGGAAAAACCCTGATCACCCAGCTGCTTTACAACATATCATACTGTATTTTTGCAGCTGCAGTTGGCAGCGGCAGTTTTATGGGAACATTGGGATAATTGAATAGAAGACTTTTGACACACTGTTTCACATGAATCTAGAGTTTAGGTTAGTCATATCTTACATATCTGACAGCAATATGTGTTTCAATGTCTGCAGGATGTGTGCTTTGATGCTTGATTTCATTTACTCTTGACCGTAATGGCCTATGTATCAGGATATGGAAAAGGGAAATTACACATGGCTTTAACATACTGTAGTCTACAAGACCATTATGGCATAGTGCTGTGATGGCTAACCTTCGGCACTCCAGCTGTGGTAAAACTACAACTCCCAAGATGCACACTTGCTTGACTGTTCTCAGAATTCCACAGAAATGAATGAAGCATGCTGGGAGTCGTAGTTTCGCCACAGCTGGAGTGCCGGAGGTTAGCCATCACTGGCATAGTGTTTTATTTTTTTGTTATGTATTGTTTTAGTTTTCTGGTTTTATAGTATGTCTTTTATTCATTTGTATGTACAGTAGCAATGGTCAGGACTGTTTTGTTTACTTGACCTTGAATACAGCACAACTCAACTCTGCAATAGATACAAATATAGAAATGAATGCAATGTTCTAATAGCCTCTAAAAGAAACCCAGGTTGCTCTAGAAACTATTAAAAAGGAAAATACAATGTTTTCAGTTAGTCATTGTATAAAGGTCATGGAATGATTAAAGTTCCTTTCATAATATTCAATATGCATAGGTCAACAATATAACACGGGCAAATGGAGTAAATGTCTAGTGGACTGGACTATGTAAAGGGAGACTTTCACCTGTTTTTCACCTATATAACTAAGGCTACTTTCACACTAGCGTTAGCACGGATCCGGCACCTAAAGGGTGCCGACGGATCCGTGCTAACGCTATACATGTGTGGAGCCGGAGCAGCGCTCCGGCCCCACACATGACACACATTAAAACAACACACAGACTACATACAAACAAACATACAGACATACATACAAACATACAGACATACATACATACTCACATACTCCCGGGACGCCGGCAGAACGTCTTCACGCGCCTCCTGCGCGCAGTGATGACGATTCCCCACAGCGCCCTCTGCTGGGCGCAGTGGGGAAACGTCATCGCAGCGTGCAGGAGGCGCGTGAAGACCTGCTGCCGGCGTCCCGGGAGTATGTGAGTATGTCTGTATGTCTGTATGTTTGTATGTATGTCTGTATGTTTGTTTGTATGTAGTCTGTGTGTATGTATGCCGGGATCCGGAATGACCCCCCATTGGAAATCAATGGAGGACAGATCCGGATTACTGGTGTGTCCACACCAAACGGATCCGTCCCCATTGACTTCCATTGGGGGTCATTCCGGATCCGTCTTGGTGCGGATGCCTGGACCGGAGAGCAAACCGCAGCATGCTGCGGTTTGTTCTCCGGTCTGAAGACGGAACGGAATGCTTTCAGGAGCATTCCGTTGTCTTCAGTTCAGTTTTGTCCCCATTGACAATGAATGGGGACAAAACTGAAGCGTTTTTTTCCGATATTGAGCCCCTTTGACGGAACTCAATACCGGAATTTAAAAACGCTAGTGTGAAAGTAGCCTTAGAGCACTGCCCCACAGAAGATTGCAGACACATCCCAGACATACCTGTGTGCACTGTGTGTCTGTATTACATGTCCAGGAAAAGCACTTTTATTCTGCAGTAAAACAGCTCCCAAGTGCCCAGCTCTGCTGCAGCAAGTGCCCAAAGCAAATCAGCCTGAAGAGGGGAGGGCTGCTATAGCTGCTCATATCTTGGGATTGGTAGCAGATAGAAAATGATTCTGACCTTCTGGCATTCCAAGATTTCAAATGATACCATAATCACAGCATTATATCCAATATATCAGAAGATATGGCTGTTAGAAATGTCGGGAGAGAAAGCTGTTTTTAGTTTCACTTTCAGCTGGGCACTTGGGAGCTGTTTTCCTGCAGAATAAAAGTGCATTTTCTGGACATGGAATAGACACACAGTGCACACAGGTATGTCTGGGATGTGTCTGCAATCTTCTGTGGGGCAGTGTTGTTATTTATATAGGTGAAAAACAGGTGAAAGACTCTCTTTATTCACACGTCCTGATTTTTGATCCGCATCCTATCCGCGTCCGTTCCGCAATTTCGGATGAAAAATGCGGATAGTATGCGGATCCATTCATTTCAATGGGTCCTGAAAAAATGCGGACAGCATGCGGAGTCCATTCCGTTCCGTTATATGGATAATGTTATGTTCACGTTATGTGTCCTCTACAGATGCCCCTATATGTGTCCTCTACAGATGGCCCTAAATGTGTCCTCTACAGATGGCCCTATATGTGTCCTCTACAGATGGCCCTATATGTGTCCTCTACAGATGGCCCTATATGTGTCCTCTACAGATGGCCCTATATGTGTCCTCTACAGATGGCCCTATATGTGTCCTCTACATATGGCCCTATATGTGTCCTCTACAGATGGCCCTATATGTGTCCTCTACAGATGGCCCTATATGTGTCCTCTACAGATGGCCCTAAATGTGTCCTCTACAGATGGCCCTAAATGTGTCCTCTACAGATGGCCCTATATGTGTCCTCTACAGATGGCCCTATATGTGTCCTCTACAGATCCCCCTATAAGTGCCCTCCACAGATCCCCCTATAAGTGTCCGCCACAAATCCCCGTAACAGCGTCATCCACAGATCCCCCATAACAGTGCACCATCCACAGATCCCCCGTAACAGCGTCATCCACAGATCCTCCATAACAGTGTGCCATCCACAGACCTCCCATTAGTTCAAAACCCACCAAAAGCACACCATTTGGTTCAAAATATTTTATTTTCTTAATTTCCTTTACAAAAACCTAGGTGCGTCTTATCATCAGGTGCGTCTTATAAAGCGAAAAATACGGTATACAAGAAGAGAGAGGCCATCCCTTGATTTGTCACTACTAAGAAGACCATGGTACTTTTTATAGGGTACTGGATAGACCTATTATTTAGGTATATTGGGGGACATTTATCAAACTGGTGTAAAGTAGAACTGGCTTAGTTGCCCATAGCAACCAATCAGATCCCACCTTTCATTTTTCACAGTTCCTTTGGAAAATGAAAGGAGGGATCTGATTGGTTGCTATGGGAAACTAAGCCAGTTCTACTTTACACCAGTTTGATAAATCATTGTTCTATATTATTTAGGCACTCTGTAGTGGTCTCAGTATATTGTAATGCTATTTGGATGTTCAGTAGCTCCAATATGTGTTCACTCTGACAATGTTATGTACAATATAGATAAGATGTGGTACTATCATTTCAATACTTTAAGCTACCACTATTTAGCACTCTGTGGCACTCGTGTTTGACAGTATTAGTGCTCTACGTACTATGTAAAGACTAGATTCATACATATCCAGGGGCAAACACAAATCTCATAAGGCCCCATAGCAAAACTTAGTATGCCGTCGTGCTCCGCCCAATTTGCCAGTATGCACATGTCAAACACTCCCAGGCAATGCAAAACCCAAAGTTTGATGCTCAAGATTTCTGACAAATTTACATTTTTTATTAAGCAGTGGAAATTTTAATTAAAAAATAAATTGTAATAATAAAAGGTCACACTCTTCTTTACCCACTTTATCCAACTGGTATGTCAGAAAAAAGTAGAACAGGTGCTTAATAATTAAGGCGCTCCACCTGAACACCATGGGGAGAATTTATCAAGCTGTTGTAAAGTAGAACTTGCTTAGTTGCTAATAGCAACCAACCAGTTGCTATGGGCAACTAAGCCAGTTTTCCATTACACCAGTTTGATAAATCTCCTCCATATGCCTGATATCTGACATAAATAGATTGATAAATTTCCCAATACAACTCTATAAGACTGATTTATCACACCTTCACTCCAGAATTCTGTCTTCAAAAAGTCACACGATAGGGCTTTTGCGACTTTTTTGCGCATTTTTTTGCGACTTTTTGCATGTGTACACAACTCACTCCAGTTTGTAATATGGGTGGGAAAGTGGGTGTGGTTAGCCATGTTAATGAGTTTCACTCCAGATTTATCATTGCGACTTTTTAAAAAAAGTCGCAAAATAGTCGCAATTTCACTCCAGGAGGAGGGTGGAGTAGGAAAAGTGGAGTAGCTTCTCTAGACAGAAGTGTTAGGTTTAAGGACAAGCCACATTTATCAAACAACCTGTGACGTTTGATAAATGTGGCAGAAAGTACTCCAACACAGACTGAAGCAAAACTGACTTCAAATATTTTCCTAATGATAAATTCCCCTATATGTCTGCTTGCTGATTCCCTCAGTATAATATAAAACTGCCTGAAGCCACCGGCGGGGGGGGGTAGGGGGAAAGGGTGGTCTCAGTATGTAGAAATGTATACAGTTACCACTGACTACAATGGACGTTGCAATAATCTCTTTGTACTGAGCTCCCCCAGTGGTGGCTGCAGGAAAATGAAGGAGTTCAGTGCTGTTCAGTGCTGCTCTGCGCCCCTCTCCCAGGCCCCATGCCACTGTATGTAGGCGTTTTGTCTTCCCTTCATATTTAAAACTTCTTACCACGCCTTAAAGGCTCAGTGTAAATCCTACACAGAGTCAGATGTTTCACATCCTGTTGCCTGATTCCCTTTATTTATGCTATTTCCTATAAAATTGGGAAATGCTGCAAAATATTTTTTTCCTGGTATTTGACTCCAGGTTTGTGTGGTAAAAGGCATCTATATCACCAATCCCCTTCAGCTTCCCTTCAGAATATGATTTATTATATTGTGTTTTACATCAACATGGGAGCATTTTGCTTTGTGGAAATGTAAAACTCATATGTTTCTAAGCTGATCAGGATCTAATAAAATGCACATCTGTAACCACTGACCCAATTAATGCTGTACATATTGTCACCATGTGCAGCATTTCAGCATTTGCAGAACTATATTTTTCTTACCACCTATCTCTTTTTATTTCCTATTATTTTTGCATGTTTACTACTTTCCAGCATACACTTTATTGCTCTTGAACATTTCTTTCCCAAACCATAGAAATAATATGTTATACCATGTCCTTTTGCTGTCACAGCCGCCACTGTTCTGGCGTGACTGAAATGGGTAAATCCATTCATTAGAAGGGCTGTACACATACTTTTGAAAGAGGGGATGATCTAGATCTTAAAGGGGTTATCCCATGACTAATGTGAAAAATGAGAACCAGACATCATATAGTCCAGGGATCTCAAACTCGTGGTCCTCCAGATGTTGCAAAACTACAACTCCCAGCATGCCCTGGTAGCCGAAGAATGTCCAGGCATGATGGGAATTGTAGTTATGTAACAGCTGGAGAGCCACGAGTCTCAGATCCCTGATATAGTCCATGACAATTAGAGATGAGCGAGCACTAAAATGCTCGGGTGCTCGTTATTCGAGTCGAACTTTTCCCAATGCTCGGGTGCTCATTTCGAATAACGAACCACATTGAAGTCAATGGGAGACTCGAGCATTTTTGCAGGGGACCAAGGCTCTGCCTAGGGAAGGCTGGGTGAAAACCTGTAAACCTCAGAAAATGATGGAAACACCATGGAAATGGACAGGAAACAGCAGGGGCAGCATGCATGGATGCCTCTGAGGCTGCCTAATCCCACCATTACCCCAAATTCTCAGGCAACAGCCTGGTGGTTACCCTCATGGCAATTGTGCTCACCCAGACCAAGAAAGGCGAGGCAAATACCCATCACATGTTAGGGAAGCACCCAACTAGGTGCAACGAAGGTCCATCACCGCCTGCAGGTGACACCACTGCTCATGCTGGCACTGCTGTGCTATCCCCCTCCCCACGACGCAGGCATAAGCCTGACACATCATGGTGACAACGTAGTGACACCAACAAGTGACCAAGTTAGATTGAGGTAGCAGTCAAATGTCTGTAGGCAAGCCTCCAAAAAGTTTGTTTTGGAGTGTCCGAAGTTGACCCTCCTAAAAAATTGTTTAGGAGTGTCTGTAGTTGACCCTTCTGTAAAATATTTTTTTCCCCTGTTATTAGTTAATGTACAACCCATGGCTGACATGGTGGAAATATATAGGTTTTGCGTCACAGACAGTCCACTGCACCGTTACATTTTCTTCATCATTGCCAATTACTTTTTCACTAACTGTTGTCTGGCAATGATAAAGGGTAAGGTGAATCCACTGCGGAAGAAAAGTGTCATCCTCCTACAATTCTACACTTGCTCTCAATTGAAAAGGGGATGTTCTCGCCATGGCCTTCCTCATAGTGGCCGTTTCTGCGGACGACAGAGGTGGTGTACCTACTGACAGCCTGACCGAACACGATGGTAGACGGGGAGACACTCCCTCATGTAAATTGTTTAGGAGTGTCTGTAGTTGACCCTTCTGTAAAATATTTTATTTGTTTTCCCTGTTATTAGTTAATGTACAACCCATGGCTGGCATGGTGGGAATATATAGGGAAGCACCCAACTAGGTGCAACGAAGGTCCATCACCCATGCCCATGCTGGCACTGCTCTCCTATCCCCAGCCACACGATGCAGGCATAAGCCTGACACAGCATGGCGGTGACACCAACAAGTGACCAAGTTAGATGAGGTAGCAGGTGAGCCACCCAAAAATTTAGCCAGACGCAGCATGGCGATGACAACAGAGTGACCGAGTTAGACTGAGGTAGCAGGAGGTGAAGCATCCTCCAAGTGGGCAGTACATGAGCGGCCCCAGGGTCAGACTCGGTGAGAGTATGTGAAATGTTCAGGGTGGCCGAACACCGGGCTCGACGGCGGACCCGTTTCGGGTTATTGATTGTCGAAATGTTGGCAAACATCAAGTTTAGTATCTGTTCTTATCAGTTGCTGTGGCTGTTGGTGGTAAAGTGGTGAGCATAGCTGCTTCCCAATCAGTTGACCCGGGTTTGATTCCCGTCTATCGCAGGAGGCAATTAAAAGAACCAAAAAAAAATCAGTACGATATCTAATACGTCCCCTACCCGGGTAAATTGTTTGGAGAGAGGGCCTGTAGGTGGGGGGCAGGCTGGGGGGAAGGAGGTTGAGCTGGAAGAGCCAGAGGAGTGCCCCCTGGGCTAGCGTGTGTGGTGGTGACAACAGCCGGATGTAGTTAGAATGACGACGCAGGACCCCAACTTAAAAATTTAGCATCAACCGGTACAATTGTCAATTATGAGCTCGATCAAGTGTGGCATGTGTTCTATGTATTCTTCTCAGTTTAATACCGTATATGGCAGCTATCCGGAAAAATAGTTTGGAGAGAGAGAAAGATAGGAAAAATACGTAAATTGTTTGGAGAGAGGGCCTGTAGGTGGACCTCTGGAAAAATTGTTTGGAGAGAGGGCCTATAGGTGGACCTCTGGAAAAATTGTTTGGAGAGAGGGCCTGTAGGTGGACCTCTGGAAAAATTGTTTGGAGAGAGGGCCTGTAGGTGGACCTCCGGAAAAATTATTTAGAGAGAGGGCCTGTAGGTGGACCTCCGGAAAAATTGTTTGGAGAGAGGGCCTGTAGGTGGACCTCCTGAAAAATTATTTAGAGAGAGGGCCTGTAGGTGGACCTCCAGAAAAATTGTTTGGAGAGAGGGCCTGTAGGTGGACCTCCGGAAAAATTGTTTGGAGAGAGGGCCTGTAGGTGGACCTCTGGAAAAATTGTTTGGAGAGAGGGCCTGTAGGTGGACCTCCAGAAAAATTATTTAGAGAGAGGGCCTGTAGGTTGACCTCCGGAAAAATTGTGGTAAAAGAGTGCCAGTTGGACCTCTAAAAAATGGCGTTTTTTTGGTCAGCGTTAGGCAAAGACGACAAGGAGGAGGAGGAGGAGGAGGAGGAGGAGGAGGAGATTTGAATTCCGGTGAAATCCAGGCTTTGTTCATTTTAATAAGCGTCAGCCTGTCAGCGCAGTCAGTTGACAGGCGTGTACGCTTATCGGTGATGACGCCACCAGCTGCACTGAATACCCGCACTGACAGCACGCTAGCGGTAGGGCAGGCCAGCACCTCCAAGGCATACAGCGCCAGTTCAGGCCACGTGTCCAGCTTTGAAACCCAGTAGTTGTATGGAGAAGAGTGATCGCTACGGACGTTGGTATGGTCAGCTAGGTACTCCCTCACCATCTTTCTGTACAGCTCCCCCCTACTCTGCCTAAACTGGGGACAGGTGACAGTGTCTTGCTGGGGTGACATAAAACTGGCAAAGGCCTTGGAGAGCGTTCCCCTGCCAGTGCTGGACAAGCTGCCTGCTCGCCTCCTCTCCCCCGCTACTTGGCCCACAGAACCATGCCCTCTGCCGCTAGCGGAGTCAGATGGGAAGGATTGTTTCAGCTTGTGAGCCAGGGCCTGTTGATATCTATTCACTCTCATACTCCTTTCCTCTGCAGGGATGAGAGTGGAAAGGTTCTGCTTGTACCATGGGTCCAGGAGAGTGAACACCCAGTAATCGGTGTTTGAAAAAATGCTTCTAACACGAGGGTCACGGGATAGGCAGCCTAACATGAAGTCTGCCATGTGCGCCAGAGTCCCAACACGCAAGAATTCCCTCTCCTCACTGGCCTGACTCTCCATTTCCTCCTCCTCCTCCTCCTCTTCAGCCCATACACGCTCAAGAGTTAAGAAGGACTGAGCACTGGTACCCTCTTCTGTCTCGCAGACATTCTCCTCCTCTTCCTCCTCATCCTCATCCTCATCCCCCTCCTCCGATACGCGCTGAGAAACAGACTGGAGGGTGCTCTGGCTATCAAGCGACATATCTTCCTCCACCGTCTCTTGTGACAAGCGCAAAGCATCCGACTTGATGCTGAGCAGTGAGTTTTTCAACAGGCAAAGCAGCGGGATGGCGAGGCTGATAATGGCGGCATCGCCGCTGACCATCTGTGTTGACTCCTCAAAGTTGCTCAACACCTGGCAGATATCACACATCCACGTCCACTCCTCATTGTAGACTTGAGGAATCTGAGTGATCTGACTACCAGTTCTGGTGGAAGTTGACATCTGGCAGTCTACAATCGCTCTGTGCTGCTGGTAAACTCTGGATAACATGTTTAATGTCGAATTCCATCTCGTGGGCACGTCGCACAACAGTCGGTGAGCGGGCAGTTGTAGGCGGCGCTGCGCTGCCCTGAGAGTGGCAGCATCTGTGGTCGACTTGCGGAAATGCGCACAGATGCGGCGCACCTTGGTGAGCAAATCAGACAGATTGGGGTATGTCTTGAGGAACCGCTGAACTATTAGATTGAACACGTGGGCCAGGCATGGCACATGTGTCAGTCTGCCAAGTTGCAGAGCCGCCACCAGGTTACGCCTGTTGTCACACACAACCATGCCTGGCTTGAGGTTCAGCGGTGCCAGCCACATATCGGTCTGCGCCGTGATGCCCTGTAACAGCTCTTGGGTGGTGTGCCTTTTGTCACCTAAGCTCAGCAGTTTGAGCACCGCCTGCTGGCGTTTACCCACGGCACTGCTTCTGCGCCTAGAGCTACCAACTGAAGGCGCCGTGCCCACGGATGGTAATTCGGTGGAGGAGGAGGAGGGGTCGGAGGAGCAGGCATAGTACGTCTGAGAGACCGTGACCGAGGTAGGCCCCGCAATCCTCGGTGTGGGCAGTACATGAGCGGCCCCAGGGTCAGTCTCGGTACCAGCCTCCACCAAGTTAACCCAATGTGCCGTCAGTGAGATATAGTGTCCTTGCCCAGCAGCACTTGTCCACGTGTCTGTGGTTAGGTGGACCTTCTCAGAAACAGCGTTGGTCAGGGCACGGATGATGTTCTCTGACACGTAGGGCTGGGACGGCACATCGGGAAAAATAGTGGCGGCTGGGGACCGAATACCGAGGGGCAGCCACCGCCATGAGGGTGGACTGCGTGGAAGACTGACTGGTGGACAAATTACTTGAAGCATTGTCCGCAATCCACGACATCAGCTGTTCGCACTGTTGTGGTTTCAACAGTCCTCTACCACGTGTCCCTGTAAGTTGAGACATGAAGCTAGGGAGTGTAGCTCTGTGGCGTTCCCCTGCTCCCTCATCAGCAGGTACTGTCTCACCCTGCCCTGGACCACGGCCTCTGCCCCCTGCAGCAATTGAAAGTGTCACCTGGACAGAAAATCCGGATTGTAGTGAGTGGACAACTGAACTGTGACACACAGAATGGTTCCACGCAGCTGTGTGAAATGGATTCGTATCACTGAGATAAAACAACAAAAAAATATTTTTTTTATATATTTTTTTTTATATATTTTTTTAGTTTTGTTTTTTTTTTGGAACGTGACGTGCAGAAACTATCGTAGACCTAACTCACACCCTGCTGATGGTGGCTATTTTGACTGCGACCCAGACAAATGTCGCACAGAGATTTTTGTGATCAAGCTATATAAGTGAGAGCAAAAGACCTTGTTGGATTAAGTGACGTACAGAATGTGTCACCTGGACAGAAAATACGGATTGTAGTGAGTGGACAGCTGAACTGTGACACACAGAATGGTTCCACGCAGCTGTGTGAACTGGATTCGTATCACTGAGATAAAACAACTAAAAAAATATTTTTTTTATATATTTTTTTTTAATTTATTTATTTTGTTTTTTGTTTTTTTTGGAACGTGACGTGCAGAAACTATCGTAGACCTAACTCACACCCTGCTGATGGTGGCTATTTTGACTGCGACCCAGACAAATGTCGCACAGAGATTTTTGTGATCAAGCTATATAAGTGAGAGCAAAAGACCTTGTTGGATTAAGTGACGTACAGAATGTGTCACCTGGACAGAAAATACGGATTGTAGTGAGTGGACAGCTGAACTGTGACACACAGAATGGTTCCACACTGCTGTATGAAATGGATTTGTATCACTGAGATTAACAATAAAAAAAATTATATATTCTATAGCTGCATACAGTGCAGCCAGCCA
>ONZH01017207.1:0-42606 GCA_900303285.1 Rhinella marina
AAAAAGAAACAGAAAAAATATAAAGATGTAAAAAGACGTCTAAGAGAAAAAGATATTAAATACTCCATGTTATATCCCGCAAAATTGAGGATTATACACAAAGATCGAACATTGTTTTTTTCTCATCCTAAGGACGCTTGTGATTGGCTGGACAGAAGTATGTAGTTTCATTTTGGTGATGTATAGGCGGTGGGACAGAGGGACGTGGTATACCATGTAGGTAGAGTGACAGTAGAGCTGATGTTCAGGTCTATTGTCTGGAAAGGGGGGGGGGTATTGGCGTGGTTGGAGGGGGATGGGGTATTGGTCGGTTGGGCATAAGTTTTTTGGGGGGTGTTATGTCATCTGCAAGCGAATAAGGTTATTATTTTCCTAAATAGTCATGAGCCAAGGTTTTAAAGTGATAACTTGGAATGTTCGCGGATTAAATAATTGAAAAGGAATGCGGTATTAAGAATATTAGGGCAGCAGCAACCTGCAATAACGTGTCTCATAGAAACACATCTAACAAAAGAGACAACCAATTTGTTGTCTAGGAGGTGGTGTGTGTTTGGTGCTCATTCAACGTATACCAACTACTCCCGTGGGGTTAGTGTTTTGGTGCACAAGAGCATTAATTTTAAAGCCAATGTTGTGAAAACAGATAAAGAGGGTAAATATGTTTTTTTGCAGGGGGAATTTTTTGGTGTGGGTTGTGTGTTGGCATTTGTATACATACCACCTCCGTTTTCTTCATCAGTACTTGCTAAGGTGTGGGAGTTTTCCCTTCAGTATGAAAATATCCCTGTTTTAGTATATGGCGATTTTAATGCAGTAACTGATGAGAAGTTGGACAGGGTAAGATTAGTAGGACAGTCAAGAATTATACAAGGATCTCCACTAAAAAAGATAATATCAGAATTTGGGTGGATTGATATATGGTGGAATTTGTATCCGGATGGGAAGGAGTACACTTGTTTTAATTCATTGCATAATGTGTTCTCTCGTATTGATTTGGTATTGGGCAATAGTCGAGCTCTTTCTTGGGTAAGTAGTATTGAATTTGGGAAGAGATCCTTTTCGGATCATGTGGCAAGCATTACGTATTTAGGTCAGATAGGAAGTCCGGAGAGGAGAAGTTTTAACTGTAATCCCCACTGGTTAAATGTATTAACTACACATGACCAAATAGTTCAGGAGTTGGAAGGTTTTTTGGAGATAAATAACGGTACTACGGGTGAAGATATGGTATGGAATGCCGCAAAAGCTTTCTTGAGGGGAGTTTTGTATAGAGAGATTGTTAGAAAGAAGAGAAGTTTTCGGTCCGAAGAAACTTGGCTTAATGAGGAAGTGAAGAAAGCCGAAATAAAATATTTAACAGCTAAGAAAGAAGGGGACAAACTGGAATGGGTACAGGCTATATCTAGGTTGGAGAAATGGATGATAGAAAAGGAAATAAACAAGGGAAAATTCAGGAATCTACAGAGATATTATACAGGTGGGAGACCCGGTAAACTATTGGCAAGCATGATAAAAAATAGGGAAAAGAACAACTATATTTCCGAGTTGAGGAATTCAGAAGGATTAAATGTAAAACATCCCCTAGAAGTAGTAGATGCCTTTAAGAAGTATTATCAGGTTTTGTATACAACTAGGGTAAAGTACACCAAGAATGATGTTGAGCAGTACATAGTTCCCCTTTCTCTGCCAAAACTTGATCCTTCCCAGAGAGAGTGGTTAAACAGACCCTTTGAGATAATAGAGCTGGAGTTAGCAAAGAATTCTATGAATGATAACAAAGCGGCAGGCCTGGATGGCCTTCCTATAGAGATTTATAAAAAATATAAGAAGGTATTGTTGGAGAACTTGGCTAGGGTGTTTACGTGGTCATATAGGAGGGGAAAACTCCCGGACTCTATGTATCAGGCTAATATCGTATTGATAAAAAAGAGGGTAAAGATCCATTGGTCCCAGATGCGTATCACCCAATATCTCTCATAAATTCAGATGTTAAGATACTAGCGAAGATTTTGGCGGCCCGTCTGGGAAAGGTGATAGAGATGTTGGTTGGGCATGATCAATGCGGATTTATTCCGGGTAGATCTATTAGAGACAATATTATAACAACTCACATTAATATTTAGGTGGGAAGTCCGGGGGAGCACTCCATACTGTCATTGGACACAGTTGAGGCCTTTGACAGTGTGGCGTGGCTGTCTCTTTGGAGCATATTGGAGGAATATAATCTGGGTGAGACATTTATTGAGTGGGTTAAGATATTGTATCGATGCCCGGTTGCTAGAATATCTGCGAATGGTGAGATGTCAGGATGGTTTTCCCTGCAAAGGGGTATGAGGCAGGGTTGTCCTCTCTTCCCCCTGCTCTTTGCCCTCGCGATTGAGCCGTTGGCAGTGAAAATAAGAGCTGATAAAAAAACTGGAGGGGTTTGGAGCCGGGGGGGACAGAGGACAAAATCTCACTTTACGGACGATGTCCTTCTGTACCTGCGTGAGACAATAGGGAGTTTAAATCATGTAATTAAAGTGGTGGAAGAGTATGGAGCATTTTGCGGACTAAAAATTAATTGGCATAAAACCGCTTTACTACCACTTGATCCAACACTGGAAATCGATAGGAGTGATTTACAGATTGTGAAGGAAGAAGGGATGAAATATTTAGGTATAAAAATAACAGCAGATCCCAAAAAATATATGGAAGTGAACATAACACCAATGTTATTAAAGGTTAAAAGGAAGATTGATGTATGGAATAGACTCCCCTTATCACGTGCTGATAGATTAGGGTTAATTAAAATGACATTGCTTCCACAGATTATGCATATATTAAGTAATTCCCCAGTGTGGTTGAAAAAGGACATATTTAGGAAGCTTAGCCGACAGATGAATAAACTGTTCTGGAACCGAAAAAGAGTTAGGATAAAGCATGAGGTATTACCCTCCCAGTAGAGAAAGGAGGATTAGCAACTCCAGATTTCTTTAGTTACTACATTGCATCGCAGGTGAGAAATATGTTAAAATGGAAGGAAATAACAGGATTAAAGAAAATGGTAGACGAGCATGAAACTGCAGAAAATATATTTATGGTACTAGAAGGAGGGAAGACGGTCTATATGGTAGATTGCCCAATTTTCAAAGCGCTGATTAAAACGTGGGGGAAGTTGAAAAAGATAGCTGGGATTCACCAGTCGCTGAGATTCACTTCACTTTTCCATAACAGTAAATTTCCAGAGATTGCAAAATTTTCGGATTATAGGTACTGGGTTAATAGAGGGTTATATACGGTGGAACATTTTTTCGTTGATGGTAGGTTGAAATTAAAAAGGGAGTTAGAGGATGTTAATAACACAACATTGTGTGTATTTAGATATATGCAATTGGTTAGTGCAGTTAATACCACTAAAGAAAAAGAAAGATTTTTGGTTGAAAAGTCAAAAACACTGGATAAGGTAATGGAGATGAGGGGACGGAGTAAAAAATTGATGTCCAAATTATATAAACTGGTAAATCACAGTCGGGGGGTTTATGGTGGGGTTAAAATCAGAGAAGTAATAGAAAAATGGGATGAGTTTTGGAGGAAAAAATATACCTAACCGACCAAGGGGGTGGGTGGGATGGAGCGGTGGTGTGGGGGGGTTGGGCATGGGGATTAAGTTAAATCAAAGTGTATATAAATGTATAATTGTGAATAGACTTAAAGTATAATAAAAAAAAAAGTATATGATATACAAGTCACAGACTCAAATACGCCATGGTAACTCCTGTGATGACCATGTGCGCGGTGTTGAAGACCCGTCCGCCTGCTTCCATCAGCATACACTGAATTCACCCATAAGGATTGGCTATATGCCATGTCGCTCATCTGTATAAGTTACTGGATAGGTGAGCACACAGTTATTTTTTATCATTAATTATGCTTGTGGAAATGATTGGTTACAATGTGGCAGTGGATGTGACTTTTATACTATATATGTGGATAAGGTTTTATATTATGCTTGAGAAAGACTATGTTATAGTTGAAACGTTGCACTGTTTTTGGCCTGTTCCTTGGAGGACATGCTGCCGTCTACTTTGTTTGGTGCTGTCCTCTGGATAGGTTATTACTATCTGATCGGTGGGGGTTCGACATCGGGTCCTCTGCCGATCAGCTGTTTGAGAAGGCACCAGTGCTTCTGTAAGCGCTGCAGGCTTCTCTCTGCTTTTCCTATGCAAAGTGATGACATGTTAATGTGTCATGTGGCCTAGGTGCAGCTCCACCTCAGATAGCACCAATAACATACCTCCCAAGTGTCCCTCTTTTGGAGGGACAGTCACTCTTTTTGACCCAAGTCCCTCTCTCCCTCTTTGATCCTTAAATGACCCTCTTTTTGACCTGGAAAACGAATGCATAAATGAGCATTAATACATTTACTAAATTGCTCCTTACTAAACTATCTGTTTGGTTTCTACCTGTATATTAGTCAAGAACTTCATTATTTGGTGCAATTTGGACCTTAAAATATCTATAATCTGATGATTTATGTGCTAATATTTATATGGACATTGAAGCGCAAGAAAAAAATTGCAGCAGGGGCTCCAGTAATTATGATTTGGGCGGAGTTAGAAGCGTGGCCTAGTACGAAAACAATTGCTGTGATGTGCGCCACACATATTGTCC
Organism: Rhinella marina; assembly: GCA_900303285.1. NCBI lineage: Eukaryota > Metazoa > Chordata > Amphibia > Anura > Bufonidae > Rhinella > Rhinella marina. Next base: position 4,654 of record ONZH01017207.1, read on the forward strand.
CTTGTTGCAATTTTCAAAAGTTGGGAGGTATGCCAATAACTCTGTGAGTACACATGATCTAGTAGATGTCACCTGCAGTCCTTTGTAACAACAAAGATAACACAGTGAGAACTTGCTACTACAGATAATGTAGTAGATACTTTCACTTGATGAATCTGAGTTCATCACTGATCAGTGTCAAATTTACACATGGAAATTATAAGGAACTAGTGTTCCTAGCAGCATTCCTTCCTGATAATTGACCCAATTGTCAGCCAGTGTAAAGGGGCCTTTATTTGCACAGTCCTTTGTAGCACCACAGATAATGCACTGATAACTATGAGTACATATAATGTAATAGAGTTATCTGCAGGCCTATGTAACCCCACAGATAACAGTCTTAAGGAAATGTGTCACCAAAAATGTTATCTGCCATCTAAAACTAGATAGTAGCACATCTCTTTTTTTCCTCTTTGTTTTTATTTTCTGATGTTAGATTTTTTAATTTGATTTCCTGAACATGATTATGTGGGCTGCCATCTTGTCTGAGCTGTTCTTAACAGCATTTACAAAGGATTAAAAAATTGCTTTATGGCATCCAAATGGGCCATAGACATAATGGACAGGAGGGGAGCACATTGCCTTCTATGGGAGAATTTTCTAGGCATGCTCTGTGACCTGTGCAGAGGTCATTGTACAAGGAAAGAATAGATAAGATTTGACAATCCCCTATTGTGAATGGTGGATACTGTGTTATCTATACACAGAGGTGATATCATTAGAGGCAGGATTAGAATGAGTTAAAGGGACACTATCGTGAAAAAATAAAAAACATATGTTATAAAACATAAAAAATAGATTTTATATGTATAATGAAGTTTATTATGTGTGTATTGTGTTTTGTGTATTTTATATTTTTGTAACTTTATGGGGGCTGCCATTTTTATAGTCACGTGTCTAAACAACACATAGACAAATTACTTACGGTCGTATGCTCCATCTCCAGTGCGGACGGAGCCGACCCTATTGAAAAATCATGGGAGCGCTGTGTATGTATAAAGCGCAGGCGCTTTACACATACATAGCCTGCCCCCTCTGGCGCCATGTTATTGAAGACTTCAGTAACATGACACCGGAGGGGACACCCATTATATGTCCCGGTCTCTGGCAGCTGTCTCTGCGTCCATAGGACGCAGAGACAGTTGCCTGTTGCAAGAAGAAGCAGACAGCCGGAATCGGCTGCCTGCTTCTTTCATCCTCCGAGTTTTTGTTGTTTTTTTGTTTGTTTGTTTGTTTTCTATTTTTCAGGATTGTGAATGCTGAGGACTACGTCGGATTCGGTGGATTACGTCAGACCAGCTTTTTTATTTTTTTTAAATAAAATGGTCAAACAGGGGTCTGGGGGAGTATTTATTTCAATAAACTATTTTATAAATGTGTGTGTTTTTTTACAACATTGCAGTTTTAGTAATCACAGCTATCTACAGACGGCCCTGATTACTAATACTGGGCTTAGTGCTGTCTGGTATGGCCAGCACTAACTCACGGTAACATCTATTACCCCGGCACCCACCGTGGGTGTCGGGAAGAGCCGGGTACCCGCAGGACCAGACCTTCTAAATTGAGGGTCCGGTTCTGAGGCAGCTGCAGGCTGGTACCATTAGGCTGGGAAGGGCCAATAACCGTGGGACCCCACGCCATTTTTTTTCAAAAATAATTAAATTTTAAAAATGGCATGGGGTCCCCCCTTTTTTCCTTCTCCAGCCAGATACAACCAGCAGCGGCAGCCTGGCACTACCAGGGTGGGAAGGGACACGGTTATTGGCCCTTCCCAGCCTAATGGTACCAGCCTGCAGCTGCCCCAGAACCGGACCCTCAATTTAGAAGGTCCGGTCCTGCGGGTACCCGGCTCTTCCCGACACCCCTGGTGGCGGTGGGTGGCGGGGTAATAGATGTTGGGGGTTAGTGCTGGCCATACCGGACAGCACTAAGCCCAGTATTAGTAATCAGGGCCGTCTGTAGATAGCCATGATTACTAAAACTGCAATGTAAAAAAAACACACACACTTATAAAATAGTTTATTGAAATAAATACTCCCCCAGACCCCTGTTTGACCATTTTACTTAAAAAATAAAAAAGCTGGTCCGACGTAATCCACCGAATCCGAAGTAGTCCTCAGCATGAAAAATAGAAAACAAACAAAAAAACAAACAAACAAACACAAACCACTTACCTCCTCAGGCTTCTTCTTTGCAGTGATTCCTCCCGTCCAGCAGCTCGCTCAACACTAATAATAAACACAGTGATGTCACCGTACAGGGATAATAAATACAGTGATGTCACAGTACAGGGATAATAAACAGTGATGTCACAGTAGAGGGATAATAAATACAGTGATGTCACCGTACAGGGATAATAAACACAGTGATGTCACCATACAGGGATAATAAATACAGTGATGTCAGATCAAACTCAGTCATGCACTATAACCCTAACTCTGCTACCTGTCAGTGGAGAAAATCCCTGTGGTGGAGGAATAATCAGCATCACAATTGGAAATAACATTGCTGACTGTGCCTCCTAGGCTATCACAGTGCAGACCACAACAAGATGGCCGCTGGACACTGTATTGTGGAAGACAATCTCTTGTTATCAGATAAGCAAGTAAGAGCAGCGTGATGTCACAGGAGGTGTGAATAGCCAGATAACAGTTTACAGCACTGGGCTACAGACGGCTTCCCTACACTCAACTTTTCAGTTGTGCTCCCCCTGCTGGTCAACATAGGAAGCTCTACATAATTATTATGAATTTTTTTAAAATATTTCCTTCAACCCCTTATGGCCGAAGCTACTTTTACACTTAATGCCGAAGCCACATTTTTTAAATCTGCCATCTGTCACTTTATCAATTCATAACTTTGGGATTCTTTCACCGATTCGACTGATTCCAAGATTGTTTTTTCGTGACACATTGGACTCCACGACAGTGGTAAATTTGAGTCAATATAAATCACCTTTATTTATAAAAAAAATCCTAAATTTACAGAAAATTTGGAAAAATTTGTAATTTTCAAACTTTGAATTTCTCTGCTATTAAGGCAGATAGTGATCCCTCACAAAATAGTTATTACTTTACATGTCCCATATGTCTACTTTATGTTGCCATCATTTTGTAGATGTAATTTTATTTTTTGGGGATGTTAGAAGGCTTAGAATTTTAGAAGCAATTCTTTAAATTTTTTATAAATTTTCCAAAACCATTTTTTTAAGTACCATTTTAGAAACTACACCCCTCAAGGTTTTCAAAACTAATTTTACAAACTGTGTTAACCCTTTACGTATTCCACAAGAATTAAAGGAAAATGGAGATGACATTTCAAAATTTCACTTTTTTGCAGATTTTCCATTTTAATCCATTTTTTCCTGTAACACATCAAAAAAACCCTCAAAAACTATTACCCTGATTCTGCGATTTACAGAAACACCCCGCATGTGATTGTAAACTACTGTATGGGCGCATGGCCAAGCGCAGAAGGAAAGGTGCTCCAGATGTTTTTTGGAGGGCGAATTTTGCTGGACTGGTTTTGAGACACCATGTCCCATTTGAAGCCCCCCCCGATGAACCCCTACAGTAGAAACAACCAAAAAGTGCCCATATTTTGGAAACTAAGGGATAAGGTGACAGTGTTATTGATACTATTTTGGGGTACATATGATTTTTGATCACTTTATATTACACTTTTTGTTAGGCAAGGTAAACAAAAATGGCTGTTCTGGCTCAGTTTTTTTTTTTTTTTTTACTGTGTTCACCTGAGGGGTTAACTAATGTGATATTTTTGTAGAGCAGGTTGTTACGAACGTGGCAATACCTAACATGTATAGTTTTTTTTATTTATTTAAGTTTTACACAATAATATCATTTTTGAAACAAAAAAAATCATGTTTTAGTGTCTCCATTGTGAGAGCTGTAGTTTTTTTATTTTTTGGGCAATTGTCTCAGGTAGGGGCTCATTTTTTGTGGGAATAGGTGACGGTTAGATTGGTACTATTTTGAGGGGCATATGCCTTTTTGATCGCTTGCTATTACACTTTTTGTGATGTAAAGTGACAAAAACCTGTTGTTGACCCTGTTTTTATTTTTATTTTTTTACGGTGTTCACCTGAGGGGTCGGGACATGTGATATTTTTGTAGAGCAGGTTGTTACGAACGTGGCGATACCTAACATGATTGGGGTATTTTTTATCTTTTTTTACTAATTTCAAATTTGAGTTTTGGGGGGAAAATGGTATTTTTTTTAACTTTTTTTTACACTTTTTTAAAAAAAATTTTACACTTTTTTTTTTTTACACTTTCTTAGACTCAGACCCACTTAGTTCTTGAAGATCCAGTGGGCCTGATTGTTCTATTACACCATGGCAAGCCAGACGCTTCTGAAAGCGTCCGGTTGCCATGGTAACCATCGGGACGCTGCCACAGCAGAGCACAAGGCATATGGCACTATATACAGAGGGCACAGAGCATGTGGCACTATATACAGAGGGCACAGAGTATGTGGCACTATATACAGAGGGCACAGAGTATGTGGCACTATATACAGAGGGCACAGACTATGTGGCACTATATACAGAGGGCACAGAGTATGTGGCACTATATACAGAGGGCACAGACTATGTGGCACTATATACACAGGGGACAGGGCATATGGCACTATATACAGAGGGCACAGACTATGTGGCACTATATACAGAGGGCACAGAATATGTGGCACTATATACAGAGGGCACAGACTATGTGGCACTATATACAGAGGGCGCAGAGTATGTGGCACTATATACAGAGGGCACAGAGTATGTGGCACTACTCTTCTCTTAAGAATCTGCAGAGCTGAATCGTGGACGGGAGAAGTCATCATGGTGGCCTGAGCCAGATGGAGAGGAACTCAGGAGGAGACATCATCTGTAAGTCGATGGAAATGATTATTCTGCTACTGACTGTGTATGATGAGTGTTGTAGTCACCTGGATGAGCTACAGCTGATGATGGGTAGTATCATGCTGTTTTGTGCAACAACAACTCTCAGTATCCCTTTACACTTCAGGCCATACTGGGAGCTGTAGTTTCACACTGCACAAGGTCATATGGTGAGGGCTCACCTGACTACTTAGATGGTATCTGTACTGAACTTTTAAAATCTGGTGCTGTATTTACGTAGAGAACTTGGTTCTGGTGACGTATTTATGTAGAGAACTTGATTCTGGTGCTGTATTTATGTAGAGAGCTTGGTTCTGGTGCTGTATTTATGTAGAGGACTTGGTTCTGTATTTATGTAGAGGACTTGGTTCTGGTGCAGTATTTATGTAGAGGACTTGGTTCTGGTGCTGTATTTATGTAGAGGACTTGGTTCTGGTGCTGTATTTATGTAGAGAATGTGGTTCTGGTGCTGTGTTTATGTAGAGGACTTGGTTCTGGTGCTGTATTTATGTAGAGAACTTGGTTCTGGTGCTGTATTTATGTAGAGAACTTGGTTCTGGTGCTCTATTTATGTAGAGAACTTGGTTCTGGTGCTGTATTTATGTAGAGAACGTGGTTCTGGTGCTGTATTTATGTAGAGAACTTGGTTCTGGTGCTGTATTTATGTAGAGAACGTGGTTCTGGTGCTGTATTTATGTAGAGAACTTGGTTCTGGTGCTGTATTTATGTAGAGAACGTGGTTCTGGTGCTGTATTTATGTAGAGAACTTGGTTCTGGTGCTGTATTTATGTAGAGGACTTGGTTCTGGTGCAGTATTTATGTAGAGAACGTGGTTCTGGTGCTGTGTTTATGTAGAGGACTTGGTTCTGGTGCTATATTTATGTAGAGAACTTGGTTCTGGTGCTGTATTTATGTAGAGAATTTGGTTCTGGTGCTGTATTTATGTAGAGAACTTGGTTCTGGTGATGTATTTATGTAGAGAACGTGGTTCTGGTGCTGTATTTATGTAGAGAACGTGGTTCTGGTGCTGTATTTATGTAGAGAACTTGGTTCTGGTGCTGTATTTATGTAGAGAACTTGGTTCTGGTGCTGTATTTATGTAGAGAACTTGGTTCTGGTGCTGTGTTTATGTAGAGAACTTGGTTCTGGTGATGTATTTATGTAGAGAACTTGGTTCTGGTGCTGTATTTATGTAGAGAATTTGGTTCTGGTGATATATTTATGTAGAGAACTTGGTTCTGGTGCTGTATTTATGTAGAGAACATGGTTCTGGTGCTGTATTTATGTAGAGAACTTGGTTCTGGTGATGTATTTATGTAGAGAACGTGGTTCTGGTGCTGTATTTATGTAGAGAACTTGGTTCTGGTGCAGTATTTATGTAGAGAACATGGTTCTGGTGCTGTGTTTATGTAGAGGACTTGGTTCTGGTGCTGTATTTATGTAGAGAACATGGTTCTGGTGCTGTATTTATGTAGAGAACTTGGTTCTGGTGCTGTATTTATGTAGAGAACTTGGTTTTGGTGCTGTATTTATGTAGAGAACTTGGTTCTGGTGCTGTATTTATGTAGAGAACGTGGTTCTGGTGCTGTATTTATGTAGAGAACTTGGTTCTGGTGCTGTATTTATGTAGAGAACGTGGTTCTGGTGCTGTATTTATGTAGAGAACTTGGTTCTGGTGCTGTATTTATGTAGAGAACGTGGTTCTGGTGCTGTATTTATGTAGAAGACTTGGTTCTGGTGCAGTATTTATGTAGAGGACTTGGTTCTGGTGCTGTATTTATGTAGAGGACTTGGTTCTGGTGCAGTATTTATGTAGAGAACGTGGTTCTGGTGCTGTGTTTATGTAGAGGACTTGGTTCTGGTGCTATATTTATGTAGAGAACTTGGTTCTGGTGCTGTATTTATGTAGAGAATTTGGTTCTGGTGCTGTATTTATGTAGAGAACTTGGTTCTGGTGCTGTATTTATGTAGAGAACTTGGTTCTGGTGATGTATTTATGTAGAGAACTTGGTTCTGGTGCTGTATTTATGTAGAGAATGTGTTCTGGTGCTGTATTTATGTAGAGAACTTGGTTCTGGTGCTGTATTTATGTAGAGAACTTGGTTCTGGTGCTGTATTTATGTAGAGAAATTGGTTCTGGTGCTGTATTTATGTAGAGAACTTGGTTCGGGTGATGTATTTATGTAGAGAACTTGGTTCTGGTGCTGTATTTATGTAGAGAATTTGGTTCTGGTGATATATTTATGTAGAGAACTTGGTTCTGGTGCTGTATTTATGTAGAGAACATGGTTCTGGTGCTGTATTTATGTAGAGAACTTGGTTCTGGTGATGTATTTATGTAGATAACGTGGTTCTGGTGCTGTATTTATATAGAGAACTTTGTATTTATGTAGATAACTTGGTTCTGGTGCTGTATTTATGTAGAGAACTTGGTTCTGGTGCTGTATTTATGTAGAGAACTTGGTTCTGGTGCTGTATTTATGTAGAGAACTTGGTTCTGGTGCTGTATTTATGTAGAGAACTTGGTTCTGGTGCTGTATTTATGTAGAGAACTTGGTTCTGGGGCTGTATTCATGTAGAGAACGTGGTTCTGGTGCTGTATTTATGTAGAGAACTTGGTTCTGGTGATGTATTTATGTAGAGAACTTGGTTCTGGTGATGTATTTATGTAGAGAACGTGGTTCGGGTGCAGTATTTATGTAGAGAATGTGGTTCTAGTGCTGTATTTATGTAGAGAACGTGGTTCTGGTGCTGTATTTATGTAGATAACTTGCACCGTACAGTATATGACATCTCCTTGTGGCCCCCATACAGTATAACATCTCCTTGTGGCTGCCCCCATACAGTATAACATCTCCTTGTGGCTGCCCCCATACAGTATAACATTTCCTTGTGGCTGCCCCCATACAGAATAACGTCTCCTTGTGGCCCCCATACAGTATAACATCTCCTTGTGGCTGCACCATACAGTATAACATCTCCTTGTGCTAAGGTTTGTGAGCAAAGGGAGATTTAAAAGGGGAATAAATATGGTGGTGGGCAGGGCTTTGGGTGGTGGGCGGGGCTTTGTGCCCGAAATGTCTTGTCGCCCGGGGCCTCCACCAACCTTAATCCAGCCCTGGGGATAGGCCTTCATTATAAAAAGAACTGGCCTTTAAATTTTCCCAGAAAAATAAATTACAAAAGATAGACCTCAAGGAGAAAAAATAAAAAAATAATCCATACCCTAACTGATCTTCCAGCGCTGTTGTTCCGATGTTGGTCTGGTCCCAATTGCTCTCCACTTCGTGGTCCAATCTTAATTTGCTGGAAACAGGAAATGCCAGCTCAACAAATAACTGGCTGAGGCAGATCACCAATTGGTTTATGGCTTATTTTCTTTTTTTTATTTCGTATTTCGTTTAACCAATCCCGGTCATTTAACTAATAAAATGCTGTGGTCAATGCCTCATGCTTCCTCTCTCATCACATCTCTTCCACCTGCTTTGCAACCATAGGGTGCTGCGGGGTTGCTCTGGCAGCCTGAGGCCTAACATTTGCCCCCTGGCCTCCCATGTATGGATGCCTATTAGGCCCTGCCTTTGGACATTCCAATTTTACTTTAACTGCCGTGATCCACTGCAATACAGAAAGGATCACATGTTTGAGTTCAAAAAAGCATATGGAAAAAAATTAAAGACAAAATAGACTTTTTTTTGCTTACAAAGACCTATATGTACTTAAAGAGGACCTTTCACCACTCCTGACATGCCTGTTTTATTAGCTTCATGCATTCCCCATGTAATAACAAGTCTGGAACATCTATTGTTATGTCTGTATGTTGTGCCTTTCCTTTATTATTTGCACTAGAAGTTATGAATGAATTGCTATTTGTCTTCAGTAAGGGAACAGAGGGGAGGTAACAAGTTGGGGGTGTGTATCTGCACAGTCTGAACATGGCAGCACTGATTGGCTAGAGTCAGTCTGTGCAGGTACACACCCCAAACTTGTTACCTCCCCTCTGTTCCTTTACTGAAGGCAAATAGCAATTCATTCATAACGTCTAGTGCAAATAATAAAGGAATGACACAACACAGAGCCCTAAGAATAGATGTTCCAGAATTGTTAGTACGTGGGGAATGCATGGAGCTATTAAAACAGGCATGTCAGGAGTGGTGAAAGGTCCTCTTTAACATTTTATATATATAGTGATCAAAATGTTTTTGACCCAAAATGGTAATAATGAAAAATACAACCTGTCCCACAAAACATCAGCACCATCTATGCAAAAATAAAAAATGCGGTGGCTCTTTGAATGTGGGTTTTATTGTTAAAAAACCCCCCGAAAACATTAAAAATATATTTGGTATTTCCTTAATCATACTGACCTACTGCATAAAGTTATCATGACACATACAACATGATAAAAGCCATAAACACAAAATCCAATAACAATGGCAGAGTTGAACATTTCAGGCACAACTAACACTATGTCCTGCCTAATACAAGAAATGAAGGGGTTGTGAACAACACCAGAATTCTCTCCTTAGTGACATCATGTCCCACTCCTTAGGCCCTACACAAGTCAAAACATCATCCTGGAGTCTTATTCTATGGACCTTCTTTTTAAATATATTTGTGCACATCGTGCTTTCAACTGGATCACTGGCTATTTTGCTCAGTGATCTAATTATACTGATCTAGTGATTATAGATTATATATATGTATAGATTATACTGATATAGTGATCTAATTATACCGACCAGCATGTGTTCCGCAATTTGCACGGCCCGGCACCCCATTCAAAATGCCTATTCTTGTCTGCTACTTCGGACAAGAATAGGACATGTTCTTTTTTTTTTTTTACGGAGCTGCGGCTGCCCGCCATCATTGAAGTGAACGGGACCGCACCTATTCTGCAATTTTGCGGGATAGGTGCGGACCCATTCACACGGTCGTGTGAACAGGCCCTAAGTATTGTTTGTACTATGCTCAGCGTTATTTGTACGAAAATGAATAACTGTATTTTAAAGATTGTATTCACACAATCAGTTGTTGAATTGTTTAATTTGCAGAAATAGCAGGTGGAAGTCATGCACAACATGATATAGTTATTGTGTTACAGACTATCACCGAATATATACTGTAGGCAGCAATTTTCTAAAGCCATTACAATATCTAAAGTGCTTACATTAACCACATTTTCCATATATTGCACTGTACAATAAATGATTTACATATTGCATAAATACTGTAACTAAATCTGAAAATATACTATACTATATGTAGTACTGTAGCAGAGTATATAAAACATGTCTACAAGGAATGGCCCAATGTGTCTATGTCTAAAATCTTTTAAAAAGTGCAAATTGGTACAATTTTGGCACAATTATGGTTCATACAATGTATTCCGACTTACTTGACAGAGTGGTGAATGGTTAGCAGAAAGGGCATGGCATTTGATGCACCATTTTGAGCCACAATTCTGGTATAGAATATAATATTCTGTCTTACAGTAAGCCAGTCTATAGCAAATATAGAGCTAGACAAAGGTATCTAACTCTGGACCTGATTTATCACCCAGCCTGAGCCCTTGTGATAAATCTGGTGCATATCTAGACAACCTGTTTACATTTACGCTATCAAACGGATTTCTAATTCAGGACCACTGCAATTAAATTAGAGTGTAATAGGAGAGGGAAATATTGCAGGTAAAAGTAACTAGCCTCTAAATTTCTGAGTTTGTTTAATTTAATATTAATATGTGCCATGACCATTGCATACACTAAAAATATTGGGGAAGATTTAATAGGACTGGTGTTTGCAAGCCTTAGTCAAAAGCCTGATGGAGTAAGATGCACCATATATACTAAGACAAGCACTTCTCTTAATAAATTTGTATCTTGGGCAGTCTGTACTGTATGTCACAAACTGAAATGTATTCTAGCTATAGGTTGTAGTAGATTTTAGCTATAACTACTTTACTTTTCAGGAAATTTCAGGAAATTAGGATTAGTGCTGTAAGTAGTGCAAGATTTGCAACTTTTGTATGTCAGAAAACTGGAGTATAGCTTTGATTAAAAAAAACAAAAACCCATTGCATGAGCATGAAATTCTATCAATATTCAAAGTGAAACAACTTTCCATTTCATTTTTCTAGTGTCATTAAGTATTCTGGAGCAAATTCAAATTCATTTTGCCCCAACCAGAGTTCTGGAAGTTCATTGGCTGTGTCTAAACCCATCTCCAAAACCAAAGACTTGAGGACCTCTTCATCTACCCGATCCGAGTCAAATATTCCAGCTCCATTTGCAAGGGATACCTGACTGTTCAAAGCCCAGTGCTGTGTGTCAACAGATGCTTGGTATTGGCTATTAATCCTCTGAAGTTGCACACTGGCTCGGAAATGTTGGGTTAATCCAAAGGTATTTTGCATAGGTGTTGTCATAGCAGACGATGTTAGGAGTCCTGCATTAGGCATGGAAGATGTCCCTATAACTGCAGTCTTGCTTCCATTTATGGCAGCTTTAGAGTAGTGACTTATTGCTACTGTTTCTTTGTCTTTCATTGTTGCTCCAGGATATCTAGCAACAAAAAAGTATTCATAAATTGTAAAATAATAAAAAATGTATAAGGTTACATGCATACATAATACCAGTAACCAGCAGTAATTCCTGGCGAAATAGAAAATTAATGTCATAGAAGCTAGAGCCACGACAGACAAAAAAGACAAATATTTACAATAGATTGTATCTATAAATTGCATGGGGGCTACTCTGCATTTGGTAGTTTGCACTGGGCAGCTATCCACTGGCATCTTTCCACATGTGAGAACCAAACTGCACTCCTGTTTCCAGTGGTAGAACATGGACAGTCGCGTCACATTATTATAACCACTTTCTACTTACGTTGTCAGCAGGGCATACGTAACTCATGAAGGAAGTCGCATGTTGTGAGCTGGCTTGCTGGATGTATATATGCTGTGTGATACTCTGTCTGCATACAAATTCCTCATTGTTGTCATGGGTAAAAGGGTCGATTTATAAGAGTCGCAAAAAGGGATGATTATTGGCTTTGGGCCAAGGTTGGCAATATTTCTGAAAGTGTCCAGTTTGTAAACTGTTTGTGTGCTGCTGTGAAAGTGTATTGTGAGAGAAATTGCACCATTGGGAATGTGGAAGCTGCAGAGCACCATATGCCATTAATGTGAGAAGTAAACGTCAGCTACTAAGGTGTGTGAGGGCAGACCGACATGCTACAGTGGAGCAGCTCACCTCCAAAATAAACTATGGGGATGTCAGATATTAACCCTTAGAGTACCAGCGCCGTACATGTATGGCGCTGGGACGATGTGGACACATGGCGCCCGCTCGCACGTGCGGCGGGCGTCATGGCCGGCAAGTCTCTGCTGTTTCTAACAGCAGAGACTTGCGGGTACTTACTGCCATCGGCGGCGTCTTTGTAGGCCTTTAGATGCCGTGATCACACGTGATCACGGCATCTAGTTGCGTCTAAACCCGGAAGCGTACGCTTCCGGATGGTGTACAGACACCCCGTGTGGCCAATCGGGGTGTCTGTACATGATCTGAAAGCTGTAAACCTCGCTGATGAGGTTTACAGCTTTCAAAGTGCAATTCTTATTCTGGCCACTAAATGGCAGGCCAGGATAAGAAATGAGCAAATTCGGTCTTTAAGTCAAAAATAAAAGACCCTCATTGCTCATAAAGAAAAAAATAAAAAACACAATCTATTTGCTCATATTTGAGCTTTAAAATAATCACAAAAAATTTTAAAAAATGTTAAAAAATATATAAAAAATAATAAAATATAAAAGTTCAAATCACCCCCCTTTCCGTATAATTAAAAAATAAATATCTAAATAACAATAAATATAGACATCATGGGTATCACCGTGACTGAAAACGCCCGTACTTTTAAAATATAAAAAAGAAATTCCAATATGGTGAATTGTGTGGCAGAAAAAAGCCTCCAAATGGCGATTCGCTGTTTTTTGTCGCTTTTTTTTCTAAAAAAAAATTAAATAAAAAGTGATCAAAAAGTTAAACACACCCCAGAATGGTATCAATAAAAACTTCAGATCGCCCCGCAAAAAATGAGCCCCCATACAGTTATAGGGGTCAAGATATGACAAAAAAAAGGCCAACTTTATAATTATTTTATCATCAAAACGCAGGAAAAACTATACATATTAGGTATCGCCGGATTTGTACTGACCAGTAGAATGAAAGTAACTGGTCAGTTTTAATGAACATTGAACGTTGTAAATAAGAAACCCGTAGAACTGTAGCGGACTAGCGTTTTTTTTTTGCAATTTCACCAGATTTGGAATTTTTTGCCCGCTTCCCAATACACCATATGCAATATTAAATGGTGGCTTTTGAAAGTACAACTTGTCCCGCAAAAAACAAGCCCTCATACAGCTATGTGAACAGAAAAATAAAACAGTTATGGCTGTTTGAAGGCAGGGAGCGCAAAACGAAAACGCATAACCAAAAAAACCTCCGGTACTGAAAGGGTTAAAGCATCATCTCTGGAAAAGAACAAAGGATTTCCATCTTCATCATTCTTCATTCATTCATTCATCATTATAATACAACAACACTAGACATCTGTCTAAAACAACAGTTCAGTGAACCCTACTGGGGTTCTGACGCAGAGGGATGGTCACTGCACATCTGCTAATGAAGTTGCATAGGCAGAAAGGGCTTCAATTTTCGTGGCAGTATTGGAATTGGACATCCTCTGATGTTGGCATGCCAGGTGAGAAACATCAGAGAACAAACACCCTGCAACCATTGTTGGAGGAACAAAAGCTGGGGGTGGCAGCATTATGGTCTGGGTAATATATTCATTGCATTCTCTGGGCCTACTCATCCATGTGGAAATCACTCTGAACCGATTTGGTTATGAATCCAACTTTGCAGACCACCTACTGATCACTTACTGATGCTGATTTCTTTTGTGGGATGGTCCAGGACAATGTGACATGCCACACAGAAATGTCTGACATTGGTTGGAAGAGCATGAACAAGACTTTCAAGTGCTAGCCTGGCCCACTAATTCCCCAGACTTGAACCCAATGGAGCATATGTGGGACCACCTTGATCGTTGTGTTCACTTTATGGATCCTCCCCCACACACCCTTAAAGGGGTCCTCCGGGAATTAAGAAAAGGAAAATACTTAAATATTACTTTATTATAAATATATTTCCAAATACCTTTCATTACTTATAACGGCTCGTTTTATCTAGGAAGCAATCATCAGGGGAAACAAAATGGCCGCCGTCCTATTAGTACACACAAAACCTGTCCTAATAACACAGCAGGACAAGTTACTTCACAACACTGAGCTAAAGAGCTGCCTCATCCTCCTCTCTTCTCTGCCTGTTGGGAATTATGGTTCTGAATACAGATGATAACAACTTCATCAAAATCTCTATAGGAATGGAGTTCATGAGCAGATGTGGCTGATGAGCGGCAGCTCTTGTATGCAGTTTCCATTACCACATCTGTCCTGTCTGTCCTCTCTGTACTTCATGTCTCCTCATGAACTCCATTCTCCAGAGATCCAGCTGAAGATCTTATCATCTGTATATAGGATCATAATCCCTGACAAGCAGAGCAGAGAGGAGGATGAGGCAGCTCTTTACCTCAGAGTCCTGAAGTAACTTGTCCTCCTGTGTGATTAGGACAGGTTCTGTATGTACTAATAGGATGGTGGCCATTTTGTTTCTCCTAATCTTTGCTCCCTAAACAAAATGATCCATTATAACTAATGAAATGTATTTGGGAATATATTTATAATAAAGTAATATTTAAGGATTTTCATTTTCTTAATTCCTGGAGAACCCCTTTAAGCAGCTTTGGGATGCACTGCATGGCTACCAGGGCCAGATCAAAGGGAGGGCATCCGGGGCGAGAGCCCCGGGGCCCCCACCACATAGGGGCCCCCACCATCGGCTGCAAAGCGGCGCTCAATGCCGCTCCATATTTTTAAAAAGTGGGCCGCTGTGGCTACTGAATGCAATTGTATCTGCATCCACTGGATGCAGATACAATTGTGCCTGCAGCAGCCAGCGCCGGCGGAGCAAGGGAACCTCTGGTTCCCTGCTCTACTATTCCCGATGGGCGGCGCACTGATGTGACGTAGGCGGCGCGATGACGTCATGCCTGCGACGTTCCTCAGGAGCAGACCCGCCAGAAAAGGCCGGGTCCGCATCGTGCGACCGCGCCTGGACAGGTAAGTATAAACTGCCCTCTCCCTACATGCAGCACTAACCCTAATACTGGCCCCTGCCTCCCTATTACAGACCCTCAATACCCTGCCTTACCCTAACCCTAATACTAGCCCCTGACCCCCAACACTGGCCCTGCCTTACCCTAACCCTAGGACTGGCCCCTGACCCCCAATACTGGCCCTGTCTTACACTAACCCTAATACTGGCCCCTGACCCCCAATACTGGCCCTGCCTTATCCTAACCCTAATACTGGCCCTGCCTTACCCTAACCCTAATACTGGCCCCTGACCCCCAATACTGGCCCTGCCTTACCCTAATACTGGCTACTGACCCCCAATACTGGCCCTGCCTTACCCCTAACCCTGCTCTCCGACCCCCAATACTGGCTCTGCCTTACCCTAATACTGGCTATTGACCCCCAATACTGGCCCCGCCTTACCCTAATACTGGCTACAGACCCCCAATACTGGCCCTGCCTTACCCTACTACTGGCTACTGACCCCCAATACTGGCCCTGCCTTGACCTAACCCTAATACAGGCCCCTGACTCCTACCCTGGTACTGACCTCTAACCTTGGACCCCTAACCCTGATACTGACCTCTAATACTGTCCCTAACCCTAATATTGACCGCTAACCCTAATATACCTAATACTTTCTCTAACTCTAATAGTATGCCACACTGACCCCTAACCCTACTACTGACCACTAACCCTAAAGCTACATTCACATGACCATATTTGTTTTGCGGTCCACAATTGCAGATCCCCAAAACACGGATACTGGCCTTGTGTGTTCCACATTTTGTGGAACACACATGCCCAGCCCTATAATAGAAATGCCTGTTCTCATCTGAAATTGCGGTCAAGGATAGGACATACTCTATCTTTTTTGCAGGGCCGTGGACTACGGATTTGCGGGCCCATTGAAGTGAATGGAAATATGATCATGTGAATGTACCCTAGTGCTGTCTCTGACCCCAATACTGGCCCCTAACTGAGACCTACCCCAATCCTAATACTGGCCCTAAGGGTGCATTCAGACGACCATATTTCTGGGTCTGCATCTGTTCCACAATTTTGCGAAATGGGTGTGGACCCATTCTTTTTAGCGGGGCCGCAAAAGATGCTGACAGCATACCATGTACTGTACACATCAGTAGTCCCGTTCCGTGGCCCCACGACAAATATAGAGCATGTGTCCTATTCTTGTCCCCAAAAATAGGCACTTCTATATAGGACTGGCACTGTGCGTTCTGCAAAATGTGTTTTGCGGATCCACAATTTGAGGACTGCAAAACACTTTCGGTCGTCTGAATGTAGCTTTATGCTAATACTAGTCCCTAACCCCAATACTGGCCCCTAACCCCAATACTGATCCCAAACCCCAATACTGGCCCCTAACCCCAATACTGGCCCCTAACCCCAATACTGACCCCAAACCCCAATACTGACCCCAAACCCCAATACTGGCCCCTAACCCCAATACTGGCCCCTAACCCCAATACTGGCCCCTAACACAAATGGGCACATATAAGAGGCGCAATACATGAAGTGGAACATATGAGGCACTTTTTATAAGGGGCACCAAGCATGTGGCACTATGAAAAGAGGTCACAGGGCATATGGCACTATATACAGAGGGCACAGAGCATGTGGCACTATATACAGAGGGCACAGAGTATGTGGCACTATATACAGAGGGCGCAGAGTATGTGGCACTATATACAGAGGGCACAGAGTATGTGGCACTATATACAGAGGGCACAGACTATGTGGCACTATATACAGAGGGCACAGACTATGTGGCACTATATACAGAGGGCACAGGGCATATGGCACTATATACAGAGGGCACAGACTATGTGGCACTATATACAGATGGCACAGACTATGTGGCACTATATACAGAGGGCACAGACTATGTGGCACTATATACAGAGGGAACAGAGTATGTGGCACTACTATTGGGGACCCTGTGTGTATCACTAATGCTGCTGTTATATTTAGGGCACGGCATGTGGCACTGAGATGAGTCTGTGTCAGTCTGCAGGATGCCAATGTGTTGGTAAAGAATGAAGTTAAAGAGATCTTCTCTGAAAAATCTGCAGAGCTGAATCGTGGACGGGAGAAGTCATCATGGTGGCCTGAGCCAGATGGAGAGGAACTCAGGAGGAGACGTCATCTGTAAGTCGATGGAAATTATTATTCTGCTACTGACTGTGTATGATGAGTGTTGTAGTCACCTGGATGAGCTACAGCTGATGATGGGTAGTATCATGCTGTTTTGTGCAACAACAACTCTCAGTATCCCTTTACACTTCAGGCCATACTGGGAGCTGTAGTTTCACACTGCACAAGGTCATATGGTGAGGGCTCACCTGACTACTTAGATGGTATCTGTACTGAACTTTTAAAATCTGGTGCTGTATTTACGTAGAGAACTTGGTTCTGGTGACGTATTTATGTAGAGAACTTGATTCTGGTGCTGTATTTATGTAGAGAGCTTGGTTCTGGTGCTGTATTTATGTAGAGGACTTGGTTCTGTATTTATGTAGAGGACTTGGTTCTGGTGCAGTATTTATGTAGAGGACTTGGTTCTGGTGCTGTATTTATGTAGAGAACTTGGTTCTGGTGCTGTATTTATGTAGAGAACTTGGTTCTGGTGCTGTATTTATGTAGAGAACTTGGTTCTGGTGCTGTATTTATGTAGAGAACTTGGTTCTGGTGCTGTATTTATGTAGAGAACGTGGTTCTGGTGCTGTGTTTATGTAGAGGACTTGGTTCTGGTGCTGTATTTATGTAGAGAACTTGGTTCTGGTGCTGTATTTATGTAGAGAACTTGGTTCTGGTGCTGTATTTATGTAGAGGACTTGGTTCTGGTGCAGTATTTATGTATAGGACTTGGTTCTGGTGCTGTATTTATGTAGAGGACTTGGTTCTGGTGCAGTATTTATGTAGAGAACTTGGTTCTGGTGCTGTGTTTATGTAGAGGACTTGGTTCTGGTGCTGTATTTATGTAGAGAACTTGGTTCTGGTGCTGTATTTATGTAGAGAACTTGGTTCTGGTGCTGTATTTATGTAGAGAACTTGGTTCTGGTGCTGTATTTATGTAGAGAACTTGGTTCTGGTGATGTATTTATGTAGAGAACTTGGTTCTGGTGCTGTATTTATGTAGATAACTTGGTTCTGGTGATGTATTTATGTAGAGAACTTGGTTCTGGTGCTGTATTTATGTAGATAACTTGGTTCTGGTGATGTATTTATGTAGAGAACTTGGTTCTGGTGCTGTATTTATGTAGAGAACTTGGTTCTGGTGCTGTATTTATGTAGAGAACTTGGTTCTGGTGCTGTATTTATGTAGAGAACTTGGTTCAGGTGCTGTATTTATGTAGAGAACTTGGTTCTGGTGCTGTATTTATGTAGAGAACTTGGTTCTGGTGCTGTATTTATGTAGAGAACTTGGTTCTGGTGATGTATTTATGTAGAGAACATGGTTATGGTGCTGTATTTATGTAGAGAATGTGGTTCTAGTGCTGTATTTATGTAGAGAACGTGGTTCTGGTGCTGTATTTATGTAGAGAACTTGCACCGTACAGTATATGACATCTCCTTGTGGCCCCCATACAGTATAACATCTCCTTGTGGCTGCCCCCATACAGTATAACATCTCCTTGTGGCCGCACCATACAGTATAACATCTCCTTGTGCTAAGGTTTGTGAGCAAAGGGAGATTTAAAAGGGGAATAAATATGGTGGTGGGCAGGGATTTGGGCCCGAAACGTCTTGTCGCCCGGGGCCTCCACCAACCTTAATCCAGCCCTGATGGCTACAGATACCCGTGACAATCTACCCGCATTTTTTTTAGTTATTCCCAGCCCTTCTAGCTGCTTCGAAAATAAATAGCATGGTGCACTCAAATTTAATTCAGCTTTCCTTCAGAGGCTGGCAATTATATCTCCCTGTCTGCTGCTTCTCCTCTTACATACCAGACAGACACTACAGCAGCTCCTAGCACTAACTTCTGGCTGCACCCATGTCAGCAGCAGAATCGACTGTCTCTTCCTAGAGGAAATGGGTGGAGCCAGCTTACACCTAATTACCTTTACTAAGGGGCTGGGTTAGCAGGTTAACGCCTATTCCCCACACACAAACTTTGGGATACAAGCAGTGGCATAGCTATAGGGGTCGCAGCGGTCGCAGTTGCGACCGGGCCCCTAAGCCAGGGGCCACTTGCAGGGCCGCACCGCCAATTAGGGAAGGTGCGGCGTGGCCCTGCGCACAGTTGGGGGCGGCGGCGGGGCAGAGGGAGATGAGTGCTTCCATTGTGGAAGCGTTCAGCTCCATAGTCATCTGTATCACTATCCTCAGGACAGCGATACAGATGCCTGCACTGCGGGGCAGGGGAGGGAGTGGCGTCTCCCCTGCCCTTTCCTCTGATAGGCTGCAGGCACTAGGCCTGCAGCCTATCAGAGGCCAGCTCAGACGGCGCGATGACGTCATCGCGCCGCCTGAGCCGTACAGCGTGGGACACAGACAGAAAGAGGCCTGCATCGCATCGCTGCCGGCTCCATGGAGGTAAGTATTAGTGTTTATTTTTTTTATTGTTGCAATCACGGACCGGAGCTCTATTGGGGGCACTGGGGGCATTTTACTGGCACTGGGGGCATTTTTACTGGCACTGGGGGCATTTTACTGGCACTAGGGGCATTTTTACTGGCACTGAGGGCATTTTATTGGCACTGGGGGCATTTTTACTGACACTGGGGGCATTTTACTCGCACTGGGGGCATTTTTACTGGCACTGGGGGCATTTTACTGGCACTGGGGGCATTTTTACTGGCACTGGGGGCATCATTTCTTACTGGCACATGGAGGCACTGGGGGCATTTTTACTGGCACATGGGGGCACTGGGGGCATTTTTACTGGCACAAGGGGGCACTGAGGGCATTTGTTACTGGCACATGGGGGCACTGGGGGCATTTTTACTGGCACTTGGGGGCATTTCTTAATGGCACGGGAGCACTGGGGGCATTTTTACTGGCACTGGGGGCATTTCTTACTGGCACTGGGGGCATTTCTTACTCGAACATGGGGGCACTGGGGGCATTTTTACTGGCACATGAGGGCACTGGGGGCATTTCTTAATGGCACAGGAGCACTGGGGGCATTTTTACTGGCACTGGGGATATTTTTTACTGGCACATGGGGGCACTGGGGGCATTTTTACTGGCACATGGGGGCACCGGGGGCATTTGTTACTGGCACATGGGGACACTGGGGGCATTTTTGTACTGGCACATAATTTGGGGGGCATTTCTTACTGGCACGTTATTTGGGGGGCATCTATGGGGGTGGGACACTTTTTACTGGCACATGATTTTGGGGGGAATCAATGGGGGGAACTTCTGGTGCATTATTGGGGCGTTTCTTACTGGCACATAATTTGGGGGCCATCTATGGGTGTGGAGCACTTCTTACTGGCACATTATTGGGGGGCACTATGGGGGCACTTCTTACTGGCACATTGGAAGCATTACTACTTCTGGGGCACAGTGGGGACATTAGTACTGTTGGGGGCACTATTACTAACAAGTGCACTCTGGCAGAGAATTATTAGTTGGGACTTTGGGGGCACTATTACTGTGGGGGGCACCCTGGCACAGTATCAGCGCAGTTATTTCTGGGGGACGCTATGTTTACACTATTACTGTCAGGGACACTATTTGCTGGCCGCAGTTATTTTAGGACACTGTGTGCCAATAATTATTGAAGGGCACTATCTGTGTGGTACTAGTGGCACAGTACTGGGGGGTAGGATGATTTGTCCAGAAGACGGGAGGATGATGGAAAAGTAGTAAACTAAGATTTTTTTCTGTCAAACTGCAGAGATGAGAAATGGCTGAAAAATGGCGTCTGGTCTGAAAGGAGAAGATGAGGAAAGAGAAGATCTACATCAGAGGAGACGTCACTGGATGTAAGAGGTATGAGGTGCTGTATTATACTGGATATAAGTGGTATGAGGTGCTCTATTATACTGGATGTAAGAGGTATGGGGCGCTGTATTAGACTACATTCACACGAACATTGTGTTTTGCAGTCTGCAAATTGCGGATCCGCAAAAAAAGGATGATGTTCCGTATGGCATCCGTTTTTTTTTGCAGATCCACTGTAATAATGTCTATCCTTGTCCGCAAAATGGACAAATATAGGAATGGACATACAGATGTGGACAGCACATAGTGCTCATTTAAGTGAATGGGTCTGCATCTGAGCCGTTGTGTGAATGTAGCCTTACCCTGTATGTTCTGTAGTGATATACGTAATGTTAGGAAGGAAAAGGTTAGGGTGAGAATTTGGCATGGGGGTGGTTCAATTTTTGACTTGGTCGGCAGAAAAGCTAGGTGCACCAGTGCTGGGGGGGGCCCAAGCTGAACTCTTGCACCAGGGCCCAAAAGCCTTCAGCTACGCCCCTGGATACAAGATGCATAATGCTACAACATTAATCCCTTATGCAGTGAAGATCAGATAGACCTACTAGGTAGCAGTTCTTCAACGTCAGTGGCTAATTCTGAACATCTTGGCTCCTCCTGGATGCCAGAAGGTTCCCTTTGGGGTGTCTTTTCAGGCTGGTGTTAGACTGGAACACCCCTAGTAGGAACGAAGAAGTTCACCTAGGTACCACGGAACCAATGTAATGGATCCAAATCTAGCAGCTGCTTTCCTAATCGCAATGGTGACTGAACAGGAGTAGTTCAGATGATTACGATATACTATTCTTGGTGTTTGGCCTTTGATAATTTCATAAACATTAGTTTTAGGGTGTAGAGTGGTAATCACAGTGTATGGCTCTTGTTCCTATTTGCTCTCCAATTTACTGGTGTGGTGAGTGTTCTTTAACCATACAATGGTCACCAATTGTGGAAGGCTCAGTGTTAGCAGATTGGTCATGATCTCGCTGCTGTTTCTGGCGTGCATTTTTCATGTGGAATTGGTCAATTTCTTGAGTTTCTGCTAAGCATTTTGGTGCTCATTCACCTAGTCAGTCTGTGGCTGTGACAAGAGATTTGTGACATCTAGGACTGACATATCCAAAGAGATCTTCTACCTTGATGGCCAAACATCAGATAGGTGGTGTGTACCTGTTGGAAAAGTATGTGGTTATTGTATAGGTACATAAGTTCAGGTAACAGGGAACACCAATTAATTCTCTTGTCAGGTGGAACAGCAAATTTCTTGGAAGAGTTGGACTCAAAGGTGGATTCTTGGTCAGTGAGGATCTTCTCAGGGCATCCATATGGCAACATAAAGCTCTTCCAGACGACAGCTGTAGTTGTCTTGGCAGTTAGGTCTTTAACTGGTACAGCAACCATGAAGTTGGTATAATGGTCAATTATTGTCATAGCATAAGTGTACCCTGATCAACTTGACATGGTCAGTGGCCACTATCTCCAGAGGTATACAGTGTACAATAGAATGGAGAGGAGCTTTCTGGTCGCGCTTCTCACTTCATCCTAGAGCACAGCTGGTACATTTTTTTTACAGAACTCTTTAATGTCTCCTGTCATGTGAGACATTAGTCCCATCTCTCTTCTAGTGTTCTTAACTGGGCTGTGTTTAGATGCACCAGAGGATTGTTGTCAACCACAAATGATGTTGTCGCAAGGTAGTTTTTGAACTTTTTACTGACAGCCCACATGAGTGCAAAGAATTCCAGGTTGTTTCTTTCAGCTCCTCTTAGAGATTGGCTGGCATAAGCTTTCACCCCTGCTTTTCCATCTTGAATCTGAGACAGGACAGCTCCAAGACCCTTCTTACTGGCATCGATGTAGAGGTGGAAGTGTTGATTGTATTCTGGGTAGTCTAGGGTGGGAGGTTCAGTCAGCTATTGCTTCAGGAGTTGGAAGGTAATTTCTCAGTCTTTGTTCCACTCTATAGGTATACTGTTTTTTTTATATTTTTGGGATGTCCTCTGTGGAGTTCTTGCAGTGGTTAAGCAATTTGGGAGAAGTGAAGGATGACGCATCTGTAGTAACCTGAAAAACCAATAAAACTCCTCACCTCTTTAACACTAGTGGGAATCGGCCATTTCTGGACCACAGCTATCTTCTCTGGATTGGATTTCACACCTTCAGAGCTGACATGTTCTAGGTACTTGACTTAAACAGGTGACACTTGGAAGGGTTATATTATTCATTTTTCTGTAGTCCACACAAATTTGAATGTTGACATTTGTCTTCTTGACAAGGACTAGGGGTGCAACTCGAAGACTGATGACCTTGGCATCTTTCATCTTTTGACAGGTTAGTACATAGCTGGAGGTATATGGCTATTATTCCTCTTTGATTGGCAGATGAAAGCTAGTAGGAATGGTGTGATTGATCAGACTGGCTTTTCCAAAGTCCAAAGTGTGCTTGCTAAAGGCTTGGTGATTTTCTTTTACAATATTGAGTACTGCTTCAACTTGGTCAACAAGTGTGGTCATATCTCCCACAAGAATTCCTGCCCATTATGTGTGTGGCAAGGTTTATTTTAGTGGTTATTTCCTTTTAATTCATTGTATTATAGTTTGTTAGTGATATCAGGCCATGTTTCTATAGTCTGAAGCAATTGTACATGTGTACTGCACACTGAAGAACTTTAGGAGGGTCCAGGATGCCAGAAAACACCTAGGCATGTAACTTCAGCTCCACATACAACATTGATTCAGGTAGGATGTCTTGTGACAACCACCTCTCTTTGTATCACATCGGTGTTCGCCAGATGCCATTTTGGGAATAGGTTGATAGGAAGCTGGACTAAATATTGTGACTCGAATTTGCATGTGAATAGGTGTTCTATGCTACTTATTTTATTTACAAATCATCCATCAGGACATACAGTCACTTTTTCCAGGTGCTATTAGAATAATAATAAAACTTAACTTTTATTTATCCCTTAATATTCATTTAGTGAGGAAATTTTCATTTAAAAGTATCAGTAGGTAGCACAGTATCTGTATATAAGCTAAATAGGATATTGTGTCCTGCCTAATGTTTCCTTTGCAGGACCATACGTCAGTACATTTTATCTGTGGCTGCGCGCTGCCACCTATACTTCTATATAATTATTGACTTTTTCTCAGTGTACCAAGTTCACAGTGTTTTAGCTAAGCTGTGCTCCTATACTGCTAATAAAACGCCATTTGAACGCTGCCCCCTGACATGTTTCGCCGGAATACCTGTTGTCTTCAGGGGTTTGGGCAGTGCGCGTATACGGCCACAAGGACAAATTATAACCTAGCATATCGTCGTCATGGAGGTGTGGTACGTGTCAGCAGCCTTTAGGGAGGCTCGTAAGAAGCTGTCTGTGTAATAATGAGAGCAACATATAGTATTATTGAAACTGTGTTGCAGTGGATGATTGCCTATTTAAATAGAAGCTATATGTTGCAATAGGTAGAGATTAATTGTTGCTTATTGTTCTACATTCATCAAAGTTGTTGTTATTGTAGAGATGAACTGAGAATTAGCTGTCCTGTTTTTAGATATTTATTACTCATATTTAGAATTGCTATAAAATTCTCCAAATTGTTGATTTATTTATATGTCTCTGCGTATTTTATTTGTTTATACTTTAGACTGTAATGTTCTTTGTATTAACATTAATTTGTTTTATCTTATTCTTTTTTCCCCCTTCTTAAAATGCTTTACCATAAATACACAGCCAGATTATAATATTAATAAAATTCTCAGACCCATCTTATTTCTTCATCTCAGTAAATTTGTTATGAATATAATAGTTTTTATTTAATTACTATTGCATCATAGATTCTACATCCTATCCACTTCATTATAGGGTTAGAGTACCGCTATAAAGCTACAACATCTGTTTATAGTTTATTTATTTTGGGCACCTACTTATAAACTACAATGTCTTCAACCACCTGAAATGTCATATGACTGTGCACCAATGTCTCTTTCAGGTTTTTCCCCCTTCTGTAAGTAATACTAGGAATTTTTGAAAGTACTTCATTTATCACTGTCAGCTTGTAGAATGTGCCAGTGATGTCTTAGGATGCTGAAGATTATGCCGTGTTGTATGTCATATGTTCCAATGCAACATATCATTTTCCCCTCTTGTCTTATCTGTTTGTCCATCAGTTTTTAATTTCTTTCCATTTCCTTTGCTTTTTCATATGCTCTGCGTTTTTTAGGGTATCCTCTATCTATGAACCTTTTATAGAGAAGTTTGTTCTCTTGTTCAAAGGCCTCTTCCGTGGAGCAATTTCGCTTACCTTGCAGATATTGCCCCACTGGGATTCCCTTTTTGAGGGGTGATGGATGGAAACTTTTCCAATGTAGGAAGTTATTAGTAGATGTTGATTTTCTGTATATCTCCATTTTCATACTGTCGTCAGACTCAAGTGAAATTTTTAGATCGAGGAAATTGATACTTGTTTTTTGCATTTCTGCCATGAAAGTCAGTCCTACGGTGTTATCGTTTAGGTGATTCACAAATTCATGAAAAAGGGCTTCAGTGTTATCCCAAAAAAATAAACTATCATCAATATAACGTCCCCAAAATAAAATGTGATCAGTGTATTTTGAGTGATTAATCTGACTTTCACGGCATAAAAAGCGGAAGAGTGAAGAAAATAGTATACAGTATATATATCACTATGTATGGTATGTTTTATATTATATGGTATATCATTATATAACTCCATGTGTCATAGTATTGATTTTATTTTATTGAGTGCACTTTGGTATTATGTTTTAAATAATTTGATTTAACATAGTAACATAGTTTATAAGGCCGAAAAAAATACATCTGTCCATCCAGTTCGGCCTGTTATCCTACAAGTTGATCCAGAGGAAGGCAAAAAACCTCTGTGAGGTAGAAGCTAATTGTCCTCACTTTAGGGGAAAAAAATTCCTTCCCGACTCCAATCAGGCAGTTCAGTTATAACTCCCTGAATCAACGACCCCTCTCTAGTAGCTATAACCTGTAATATTGTTACCCTCCAGAAATACATCCAGGCCCCTCTTGAACTCTTTTAGTGAACTTACCATCACCTCCTCCTCAGGCAGAGAGTTCCATAATCTCACTATTACTGTAAAGAATCCTCTTCTATGTTTGTGTACAAACCTTCTTTCCTCCAAATGCAGAGGATGTCCCCTCGTCACAGTCCTGTGGATAAATAGATGATGGGAGAGATCTCTGTATTGATCACTGATATTTTCTAAAGTGAATAACCCTAATTTTGATAACCTTGCAGGGTACTGTAGTCCATCCATTCTAGTTATTACTTTAGTTGCCCTCGCCTGAACCCTCTCCAGCTCTGCTATGTCTGCCTTGTTCACAGGAGCCCAGAATTGTACACAGCATTCCATATGTGGCCTGACTAGTGATTTGTAAAGTGGCAGGACTATGATCTCATCACGGGCATCTATGCTGCTTTTGATGCAACCCATTATCTTATTGGCCTTGGCAGCAGCTGCCTGACACTGGTTTATGCAACTTAGGCTACTTTCAGATCTGCGTTTTCCCTTTCCGCTATTGAGATCCATCATAGGAACTCAATAGTGGGGAAAACGCTTCTGTTTTATCCCCATTCATTTTCAATGGGGACAAAACCGAACTGAATGAAACAGAATCCATTCAGTTCCATTTGGCTGCATCCCCATTGTGAAAAGAATAATTCTGCAAGCAGCGTTTTTCTGTCCGCGATGTGGTGCAGAGCAAGACGGATCCATCCTGACACACAATGTAAGTCAATTGGGACGGATCCGTTTTCTCTGACACAATAAAAGATTTCCACAGTACCCCCTTCCCTTAACAGTGACCTCTCAGTACCTTGCTGCCCCTTTAATAGTGGCCCCTGCCACATTAACAAAAACCTCCATAGAGCCCGCCCCTTTAACTGTGACTTCCACAGCGGCCTGCTCCCTTAACAGTAAGATTCACAGTGAACGCCCCTTTAATAGTGGCATCTGCCGCCTTAACAGTGACCTCCACAGCGCCCTGCCCCTTTAAGGCTAGGGCTACATGACAACATGTGTCACGCAACATTTTGTCGCACCAATGTAGTGCAACAATTTTTATAATGATAGGCTATGGTGTCGCACTGTGACTTGCTGTGACTGCGACACGACAGTCGCAAAAAATCCAGCCAAGTTGGATTTTACTGAAATTGTTGCGTCACAGCATTTTTTCATGCCGTAGTGCAACACCAAAGACTATCATTATAATAACTGTTGCACGACATTGGTGCAACATCAATGTCTTGCAACACATGTAGCAGTGTAGTTGTGCCCTATGTGTCGTTCGACTTATTGTCGCGCAACACATGTTGTTGTGTAGCCCTAGCCTAAAGCTGACCTACAGCAGTGAAGAAAAATGGCTGGGTTGTTGGAAACCTGGAGCAAATATGTGTGCATGTGACTGTGTGTAAGAAGTAGGCTGCGCCAAGGCCTGTGGGAGTTTAGCACTGAATTTACCTATTTACCTGAGCTCCTCAGCTGGCTGTTAATTACCTCTCATTACCAGCCTGGTTTCTACACAGAGTCAAAACCTATCTTTCTTGTTCTCACCCTGCTTCCTCTGCCCTGCTCCTGGCTGGGTTGTTATGGAAACCTGCAGTAAAATTGTGTGTATGTTGAGATTAAGGACCTGCGAGCTTCTGTTGGCTGATAAGGGACATGTGACTGTGTGTATGGCAGTTGGGATTTGAAGAAAAAGACTTCCAGGGTAATATTGGCTAATGCAGGTCATTTGTAGGGAATATTTCGGGAACGGTACGTCCTAGAGAGGTGAGACCCGGTCTAAAACCTTCCTGGACACGTGATGTTCCTGTGTGACAAATTTGGTGAAGATCGATCCAGTAGTTTGGTTGCGCATAAAGAACAGACAGACAGAAACCCATTTTTATAATATAAGGAGATATTTTCTTGTGTATGCACGATGTACTTGATATAGCACAAGCAAACAGCATATATGTGTGTCAAGTGCAATATATAATTTTTTTTCGATGTAGCTGTATGTATGTACCTTTCTGAGAGGGGGGATAAGAAAAAACAAGAATACTGCCGCTGAGTTTTTACATTATAAATTTTGCTGCGTTGATTCTTCATAAATACTATGATAACTTTATTCTCTGGGTCAGTACAATTACAGTGATACCAAATACATAGTTTTTTTTAAAAAAATTATGTTTTACTCCTTTTGTGCTATAAAAACCTTCTTTTGCTCGCTTCTAAAATACATTGCACTATTACTATAGTGCAGTGCATTTTACTGTCGGCTCTATAATGACATTGACCAGCAGGCCATGCCATAAAGGCACAGCTTGCTGGGAAACATTGAAGGCAGGCCTGCTGCCTACACTAGGTCCTAGCATGACTTCACTGACATTGGCACCCAGCGATCACATTTGCCGGTTGCTAATGGGATACAGAGGGAGTCCCCTCCCTCTGTAACCACTTATATGTGGCAGGCGCCATTGTATGTAAGGGGTTAAAAAGCCCAGATTAGCTCTCCTGTCGGTGCTGATTGTTAGATCAGGAGCACAGCTCTCAAATGAAAATGCAGCGGTCTAGCCTAATGCTCCTTAGTGTCCACTGTAAAAAGGTGTATGGATGGTCACTAAGGAGTTAATGACATAACAACGGCAAAGCTGGGTACATCTGAAAACAAAAAACCCCCAAAGGATATAAAGTTAAGTATAAACCAAAATACAACATTGGTTTTATTAGAAGATTCCTGAATAAATGTTTAATATCAATGGTGTTAAGTGTTACTATCAATAATCAAAAGCATGAGATTAACCCCTTCACGCCCAG
Organism: Rhinella marina; assembly: GCA_900303285.1. Taxonomy (NCBI): domain Eukaryota; kingdom Metazoa; phylum Chordata; class Amphibia; order Anura; family Bufonidae; genus Rhinella; species Rhinella marina. The sequence continues at coordinate 33,666 of ONZH01017207.1, forward strand.
CGCCGTACATGTACGGCGCAACGGGACGTGACTTAACGCCCAGCGCCGTACATGTACGGCGCGCTGATCGGGCGGGTGCAGGAGCTGCGCCCGCCCGATCAGCGGCGGGGGTCCGGCAGTGCCCCCCGCCGGACCCCTGGGGAATGCGCCAGCATCGGTGAAAACACCGATGCCGGCGCATTAACCCTTCATGTGCCACGGTCAGCGCTGACCGCGGCACATGAGGTGTGCCGCAAGTTCAGGATGCCGAGCGGGGGGGGCCATCGGGTCCCCGCGCTGCTGTGACGGGGACCCGATGGCTTGGATGGCAGCCCGATGCCTTCCTTAGGCATCGTGGCTGCCATCCCTGCGAGCCTGTGCGATCCAGCCCCCTGGATCGCACAGGAAGCAGGCTGTAAGTGTATTACTGTGAGTAATACACTTACAGCCAATGCATTACGATACAAAGTATTGTAATGCATTGTGAAGGGGATCAGAACCCCCAAAAGTTAAAAAAAGAAGTGTAAAAAAGGTGAAAAAAATGTTAAAAAATAAAGTAAAAAAAATAAGAATAAAAGTTTCAAGTAAAAAAAAAGAAAAACGCCATTTTCCCCCCAATAAAGTAAAAAAAATTGTTAAAAAAAGAAAAAAAAAGAAAAAGTAGACATATTAGGTATCGCCGCGTCCATATCGACCGGCTCTATAAAAATATCTCATAATCCATCCCGCCAGGTGAACACAGTAAAAAATAAAAAATAAAAACAGTGCCAAAACAGCCATTTTTTGGTCACATTCCCCCATAAAAAGTGTAATAGCAGGCGATCAAAAAGGCGTATTTACCCCAAAATGGTACCAATCAAACCATCATCTTGTCCTGCAAAAACGATACCCTACCTGACACAATCGCCCAAAAACTGAAAAAAATATGGCTCTTTGAAAATGGCAACACAAAATAATGATTTTATTCTGTTCAAAAAATAAATCTCATGTGTAAAACTATCCAAAAATAAAAAAGTTAGACATATTTGGTATCCCCACGTCCGTAACAACCTGCTCTATAAAAATATTACATGAGATGGCCCCCCAGGTGAATGCTGCAAAAAAAAAAAAAAAAAACCTATGCCAAAACAACCATTTTTTTCCCTCTTGCCTCACAAAAAGTGTAATAGCAGGCAATCAAAAAGGCGTATTTACCCCAAAATGGTACCAATCAAACCGTCATCTTGTCCTGCAAAAACGATACCCTACCTGAGACAATCGCCTGAAAACTGAAAAAAATATGGCTCTCTGAAAATGGCAACACAAAAAAAAGATTTTATTCTGTACAAAAGTAAATCTAATGTGTAAAACTTTCCAAAAATAAAAATGTTAGACATATTGGGTATCGCCGCGTCCGTAACAACCTGCTCTATAAAAATATCACATGATTTACCCCCCTTGGTGAATGCTGTAAAAAAAAAATTTTAAAAACCATGCCAAAACAGCTATTTTTTTTCACCTTGACTCACAAAAAGTGTAATACCAAGCGATCAAAAAGTGTTATGTACCCCAAAATGGTACCAATGAAAACATCAGCTCATCCCGCAAAAAATGAGCCCCCCACATAAGACAATAACTCAAAATAAAAAAAAAACGTGGCTCCTGCAAACCATTCCATCAAAATCTGTGTTGCAAAATCCATATGGCGCTCCTTCTGTTTTGAGTCCTGCCATGTGCCCCCACAGCAGTTTACCACCACATATGGGGTGTTGCCGCATTCAGGAGAAAATGGGTAACAAATTATGGGGTGCTTTTCTCCTGTTACCCCTTATGAAAATACAAAAAATTTGGGGCTAAAGCAACATTTTATTGGAAGAAATTAAATTTTTCATTTTCACAGCCAAGTGTTTCCAAATTCCGTAAAACACTTAGGGGGTCAAAGTGGCCAGTACCCCCTTAATATATTCGTTGAAGGGTGTAGTTTCCAAAATGGGGTCACTTTTTGAGGGTTTCCACTGTAGGGGTACGTCAGGGTCTCTCAATTACAAAATGGTGCCTAATAACTATTCTAGCAAAATCTGCCTCCAAAATCCGTATGGCGCTCCTTTCCTTCTGACCACTGCCACAAACCCATAGAGACGTTTACCACCACATATGGGGTATTTCTGTAAACTGCAGGATCAGAGCAATGTATATTGAGGATTAGTTTGCTGTTAATCCTTGCTGTGTTGGAAGAAAAAAATTATTAACATGAATAATCTACCAAAAAAGTGAAATTTTGAAAATTCACCTCCATATTCCACTAATTCTTGTGGAACACCTCAAGGGTTAACAAAGTTTGTAACAGCAGTTTTTTATAATTTGAGGGGTGTAGTTTCTAAAATGGGGTCATTTATGGGGGGTTTCATTATGTAAGCCCCTCAAAATCACTTTATATCTGAATTGGTGCTTAAAAAAATGGTTTTGGAAAATTTGGTGAAAATGTGAAAAATGGCTTCTAAACTTCTAAGCCCTCTAACGTCCTAAAAAAGTAAAATGACATTTATAAAATGATGCCAACATAAAGTAGACATATGGGGAATGTAAAATAATAACTATTTTTGGAGGTATTACTATGTATTTTGAAAGTAGAGAAATTGAAATTTGGAAATTTGGAAATTTTTCCAAATTTTTGGTAAATTTGGTATTTTTTTATAAATAAAAATGAACTATTTCGCCAAAAATTTACTACTGTCGTGAAGCACAATATGTGACGAGAAAACAATCTCAGAATGGCCTGGATAAGTAAAAGCGTTCCAAAGTTATTACCACATAAAGTGACACATGTCAGATTTGCAAAAAATGGCCTGGGCATGAAGGTGAAAACAGGCCCGGGGCTGAAGGGGTTAAACTTATATTATTGGCTAAAAGGTTTACATTGTAGATATCAACAAATGAAAAGATATTAAAACAAATGTATGCTTTTTGTTTTACACCACAATGAACAAATAATTAAGAATGATGTTCTTACATTCAGTGGGTGTGGACCCACTGTGCCAACGAACCAGTTTTGCTTTGGGCTAAATCTAAGGTCGTTGTCCTGGCAATTCCCTGGTATTCATCCTTTGAACCCTGTACAGGGATCTGGACTTCACCGCAAGGAGCCAACTAGGCCGCTACCTCCTGGAGTAGTCCTGGTGTACTTTGCTGCTGACCCACAGGGGTCAGAGAAACCAGTGCAAGGCATGAAGGACACAGGCAAAATGTATAGTCTGAACACAGTCCAATAGTCAGGGCAAGTTAAGTACTTGCGGATTCCAAATAGTGATTTCAAGGTCAGGGCAGGCTGGGCATGAGCATAATCCAGGTCACAGTTCCAAGGTCAGGAAAGGCAGCAAGGAACGGAATCGGTAGACAGACGAGGTTCAGTACAAGGATATCCAGATCACCTTCACTGGTTAGTAGCAAGTAGCTAACCTCAAAGCTCAGACAAAGAGGTGGATCCACAGCCCAGCTAAATAAGGAGGCTGATCAGCAACCTAACCAGCACATGGACAGGGGCAGGAGGAAGGGATTAACTCTCATAGTGCTGAAAAGAGTTCACTGAGCACTAGTTCCAGTATGCCCAAGGAGAATGGAGCAATGCCTGCACTTGCCCAGGACAGCAAGACAACGGTGGACATTAGCTGCCAGCTTAACACTACCTCTACCCTCTTACACCCCCTCTTATTTATGCCAGAACTTTTCAGGAACCTCTTTATCAGAAGAGGCACATCAATATTTTTTAGAGGCTGCCAAGACCAATTCATTGGAGCAAAACCTGTCAAGTCCACCAAAAAGTAAGTTTGACCTCATATGTTAAGAATTAACTTGAGCAGCAGCAGGCTTGGAAACTTTGGGGCTTGTGAAATGAGATGTGAAATGAGATATGAAAGGAGTTCGGTATGCGCAAAGAGGCAGGGTGCCGCAACTTAGCCTGCAGGGTTCAATTTTTTTAATAACTTCGAAGGATCCAAGAAATCAAGGGGCTGGTTTATAGTAAGGCACCTTTAAGATGATGTACCTTGAAGAAAGAAGTACTTCTTCATCCGGATTGTGGCTCTTTCCAGTGCTGTCTTGGTCTCCTGGCAGACTTTGAAAAAATTCTCCACAGATGAAAATGCTGCTGGAACGTCAGACATGGATGACTTAATGACCATAAAGAATGAAGAATGGGGATGTGTATGTAGACTGACTGGTATGGTTATTATGAGAAAACTCCGCCCAATGAAGTAGATCAGCCCAGTCATCTTGATATGCTCTGTTAAAGTGACTGACATAGTTAAGATCTGATTGGTCCGTTCAACATGCCCATTCGACTGTGAAAAATCCAGATATACATCCATGGGTTTGCAATTAGCTCTCCAGAATTTAGAAGTAAAATTGACCTGTCTGTCAGGATCACGACTCAGGACAGGAGCTCAAAGGGTTACCGGTTACAGATTTTAACATTAACCTTCCACTCTTCTTTTGAGCCAAAGGGTTACAAATCTTCCCCATTCAGCTATCTGACATCCACATCTATTAGCTGCCACCACTTGTCATATTAGGCAGACAAGATGTCACGAGTGGGCTTGCGTCTGGTATCAGACATTCTGTGCGGCTTTCAAGAGTGACATAATTTGACATGCTTTTCCCTTGATTGCTGTTTACCACACCCCTTCCCCTCAGCTGTTGCCGCTGTGGTAATTATCTTTCTCCTATTTACCCCTTCCTCTCCCAGTATCCCTTGCGGTTTATACTTTCTGCCTACTTAGTAGTGTGTGGTGTGGATCTCGGCTGAGATCCGGTTGCTGCTATATCTGCTTAAAGATAAGTGACTTTTTCCCTTTTGTGGTTTTCCTTTTGGAGTCTCCTATTCGTCCTTACTCTTGGAGGAACGGGTTTACTCTTTCTTGTCACTAGCTGCAGGGTTCTTTAGGGTGCATTTATTATTAGGTTCCTGTGTATGAACTCTCCTACCACCCAGGATTGTTCATATTGGTAGTCAGTCAGGGCCTAGTTTCAGGGTTCCCTGCAGGAGGTGACCGTTTCCCTGGTTTTGGTCTGTTCCCTTCCCTCGTACGCTCGGTGTGGCTATTCCCTCCACACCAGAGCGTGACATTATAAACCGCCCAAAACAAAAATTTATGTCATTTTTGTGCTGACATGGATGCTATTGCTGCACTTGCTGAACGGCTGCAGGGACTCAGTTTGGAGGTGGCTGACATCCGCAACCAGATTCAGAGACCACAGGCTGGTGGTTCTGGGGGTGCTGAGTGTCAGGCCTGTTTGGAGCCTAAGGTCCCCCTCCCGGATAGATTTTCTGGGGGACGTGATCATTTTGTTCTATTTAGGGAGGCGTGCAAATTGTATTTCAGACTGCGTCCACATTTTTCTGGTAATGAGGAGCAGAAGGTTGGTGTGGTCATCTCGCTGCTTAAAGGGGATGCGCAGTCATGGGCCTTTTCTCTGCTGACCGGATTGCAGTCTCTCCGGTCAGTAGATGAATTTTTCAAGGCTTTGGGGATTATCTATGATGGCCTGGATCGTATCTCCCTGGCTGAGACCCAGATACGTGACCTTTGTCAGGGTGAGCGGCCGGTTGAGATTTATTGCTCTGAGTTTCAGAGGTGGACGACCAATACTGAATGGAACGATCCGGCTTTACGTAGCCAATTCTGTCAAGGTTTATCTGAAAGGCTGAAGGACGCTTTTGCCTTTCAGGAAACCCCTGTGTCTTTGGAGGCTGTGATGTCTCTTGCTGTGCGCATGGATAGATGCCTGAGAGAGCGATCTAGGGGGCCCCCGCTCTCAGAACGTACTATCACATAGTGTACTGTCTTCCTATGACACTTTGGGTGAATATTCCCCTAGGTTGATGTCAGGGGATGAACCTGTGCAATTAGGGGGAGCCACTCTTGTTTCCACTCGTAAACATCTTGGTAATAAAAAGGGTGTGTGTTTTTTCTGTGGTCAGAAAGGACACTTTATCACTGTATGTCCATGCTTTCAATCTCTAAAAGGGAGAAAAGAAAACGGGGCGTTGAATTCTCTTCTCACTCTTGGTGGGGTGGGTAGGGAGACTGAAAATGTGCATTTGTCTTCATCCTGTAGTACCCATTTTCTCCTGACTGCCGAGGTGGCGCTATAGTCAAAGGTTGTGAAAATTGAGGTGTTTATTGACAGCGGGGCAGGGGTGAACTTGATTGATGCTCAGTTTGTCCGTATGCATGGATTGTCGCCGAGTTCTTTGGATAAGAGGATTTCTGTGTTTGCCATTGATTCTGCACCTCTATCTTAAAAGTGTTTGTCTCAGATGGTGCATGATATTAAATTAAGAGTGGGTGAATTTTATCAGGAGCTTATTTCATGTTTTGTGTTGGAAGGTCTTCCTGCTCCTGTGGTTCTGGGTTTACCGTGGTTAAGCAAACATAATCCGTCCATTGACTGGCATACTAGACAAATTGTGGATTGGGGCGATTATTGTGTTGACAATTGCCTTAATACATCTTTTTCTGCTTTAACCACTAAGACTCTTCCTTCTTTTATATCGGATTTCTCTGATGTATTTTCTGAAGGTGGATGTCAGGATTTACCCCCTCCCCGGGAATACGATTGTCCTATCAATCTTATCCCGGGAGCAAAATTGCCCAAATCTAGGCTGTATAACCTTTCTGGACCTGAGAGAACGGCCATGAAGGAATATATTGCTGAGAGTTTGGCTAAAGGACATATTAGGCCTTCCAAATCTCCTGTGGCAGCAGGGTTCTTTTTTTGTTAAGAAAAAGGACGGAACCCTTAGGCCATGTCTGGATTTCCGTGAACTCAATAGGATTACTGTCCGTGATCCGTACCCCCTTCCTTTGATTCCTGACTTGTTTAACCAGATTGTGGATGCCAAGGTGTTCTCCAAGTTGGACTTAAGGGGGGCATATAATCTGGTCAGGATCAAAGAAGGGGATGAATGGAAGACGGCCTTTAACACTCCTGAGGGCCACTTTGAGAACCTGGTCATGTCTTTTGGGTTGACCAATGCTCCTGCTGTCTTCCAGCATTTTGTTAATGACATTTTTCATCATCTTGTGGGGAGGTTTGTAGTTGTGTATTTGGATGACATACTAATCTATTCTCCAGAAATTGTGACACATCAGGATCACGTGAGGCAGGTGTTGCAAATCTTAAGAGATAACAAGTTGTATGCAAAATTAGAGAAATGTGTTTTTGCTGTACATGAGGTGCAATTCTTAGGATACCTGCTTTCATCTTCAGGTTTTCGTATGGATCCAGAGAAGGTCTGTGCTGTTCTGAACTGGGACCGACCTGAAAATCTGAAGGCTCTTATGCGATTTTTGGGGTTCACCAACTATTACCGAAAATTTATTAAGAACTATTCGACAATAGTTAAACCCTTAACTGACATGACTAAGAAAGGGACGGATGTCTCAGTGTGGTCTGATGCAGCGTTGCAAGCCTTCTCCGCTGTGAAGGAGTGCTTTTCTTCTGCCCCTATATTGGTGCAGCCAGATGTGTCACAACCTTTCATTGTGGAGGTTGACGCATCCGATGTGGGGGTAGGAGCAGTTTTATCACAGGGCCCGTCACCTGGTAAATGGCGCCCTTGTGCTTTTTTTTCGAAAAAACTCTCTGCGGCGGAGAGAAATTATGATGTGGGTAACAGAGAGTTACTGGCCATTAAGTTGGCTTTTGAGGAATGGCGTCATTGGTTGGAAGGGGCGATTCACCCAATCACGGTATTCACTGATCACAAAAATCTGGCTTACCTGGAGTCGGCTAAATGACTTAATCCGAGGCAGGCCAGATGGTCTTTGTTCTTCACAAGATTCAATTTCATTGTCACATATCGTCCTGGGGTTAAGAATGTGACGAATGTGACGCTAAGATGTCACGTAGTTTTCCCGGAGGTGGTGATTTTGAAGATCCGAGCCCTATACTGTCTGAAGGAGTGGTGATATCCGCTCTTTACCCTGATCTTGAGGCTAAAGTGTTTGAGGCCCAAGGAGATGCGCCGGAGTATTGCCCTCCTGGGAAGTTGTTTGTTCCTTCTGATTTGCGTCATAAGGTGTTTGAGGAGCATCATTCTTCGGTGCTTGCGGGACACCCTGGGAGTAAATCCATTGTCGACCTCATCTCTCGTAGATTCTGGTGGCCAGGGCTGCGTAAGTGTGTTGAGGATTATGTGTCAGCCTGTAGTGTCTGTGCACGCGCTAAGGTGACACATACTCGACCTTCTGGACCTCTACTTCCATTACCCATCCTGTCCAGAGCATGGACTCACCTATCCATGGACTTCATCACTGATCTGCCTGAGTCGTCTGGTAAGACAGTTATTCTGGTGGTTGTAGATCGTTTTAGTAAAATGGCGCACTTTATTGCATTACCCGGACTCCCCAATGCTAAAACTCTTGCACAAGTGTTTGTTGACAACATTGTGAAACTTCATGGCATTCCCACTGACGTGGTCTCTGATGGTGGGACTCAGTTTGTGTCCAGATTCTGGAGGGCGTTCTGTACTCGGCTCTGGGTACAACTGTCTTTTTCCTCTGCCTTTCATCCCCAGACGAATGGACAGACTGAACGTACCAATCAGAGTCTGGAGACTTACTTGAGATGTTTTGTCTCTGAGAACCAGGAGGAGTGGTCCTTGTTTTTGTCTCTGGCTGAGTTTGCCATAAATAATAGCAGACAGGACTCCACTGGTAAGTGTAGAAGGAAGTGTGGGAGGTGATATAAATATGTATATATATGCATGCATATATATACATATAGATATGTGGGGCCTTCCCCTTTTATATACATACATGTGTGTATATGTTTATGCATATGTGGGTGTATATATGGGGCCCCTTTTACATGGCTCCATGTGCACATGTATGTGCACATGGTAATTGAAAATCTGTCACGGCCTGGTGCTGATAGCAGGGTGCCCACGAAACAGGTATGCGTTTCGGGAACGGCACGGGGG
>ONZH01017208.1:0-30204 GCA_900303285.1 Rhinella marina
TACTATAATTAAAATGTTGAAAAAAGACATAGTGTACATCCACCTAGTTCAGGCTATTATCCTGTAATTAAGCAGACAGATGAAGACAGATAAGAGACTATTGGAGGTATCTGGCTGCCATCCGTAGTTGTTCTGTGGATGACTAAAGACCTTGTTACACTGGGAAATTATTGTTAAGATGCAGTGTAATATTGCCGCCGATTACCCAATGAACGAGCGTTTGCATGTTAAAAAAATCCTGGTTCTCCATCAGCAGATGCCTCCACACAATAGGCGCTCTGCTGCCGGAAAACAATGAGGACGAACGTTGAGGATGAGATTGTCGCATGTAATAAGCAGCGGTCTCCTCCTCTAGAGACCAGGCGATTGATGGGAGGGAATGCTTCCCTCCCAACAATTGTCTGCTCTATCTCCCCGCGTAATAAGGTTTTTTGATCACTAAGTACCAATGTGTAATGCTAAGTTGTAAATAGCTTTATAGACACTTATAATTACTATATCCTTAGGCAGTGTTGCATTTACCTTTGGGCACTCAAGAGTGGGTGTGATGAACCGCACCCCACAGCCCCGCTCTGCGCATGCTTATGTGGGGATCACACGGTACGGTTCAATCCTTGCTACAAGCATATGATGTTCCACGCCCCCTCGGGGTGTGTAAGGTTACGTACGGCACGTTTTTTTCACAGACACCTCCTGTCCACGCGGGCACAGGAAACACAGAAAGGCAGAGGGGGTAGCACACGTGATCCCTGTGTGGCGCTATGCTTGCTCGCAATCCTGACCCGCTGAGAGACCCTTTTCACTTATCACCAGCAAAACCGAGTCTATCAGCCCAGTAGTACTGCCACCAGCTCTCGCTCGGTCTGTTAACGGATTATATCTGGTCAGAAATCAACCCAGGTAGCATATAACAATATTACTGAGAACACGGACATGGGGATTCGTGATCGAGATACAAGAACAGCACAAGATTAAATTAAGGACACACTAGATATAACTATATACACAGAAAATGGATACAGCGGTCAGATAATGCAAATACAAGTGGTATGGTACAACAGAATTGAACAGAACAATAGTTTACCAGAGAGATGAATAGTCCATTAAGATGAGTTCTGGGTTGCTGTAAGGCCTGGCTGTAACCACATGGGGGGCAGTGATGTCAGCAGCTTGTCCGTGGTCCCTCCAAACACAATGCTCAGTGTGACCTCCCTTCTTATAAAGTCGCTGGCCTCTGTTCTGTGTGGCCTTTTACCCTTCAGCTGGCTACTCCCCTGCCTCCCCCTGGGAGAAGTCAACCCTCCTGTCTCAGTTCTGATAGCCCCTCAAAATTATATAGCCCATAGCTCCAGACCGGGAGGTCACAGGAAAAGCGTTCTGGTACCAACTGATCCGTCTGGGTTCCAGCTACAGGTGGAGACCAAACATGACACATTTATCAGGTTCCTGCTTGGAAATCCCCGCAATCTCCGCTTCCCGACATGTGATTGCAAACTTGTGGACATGTACCTGTGCCTCTCTGTCTCATGAATATATGTTTGGCTTATGCTTGTGATGAACGGCCAATCCATAATTCTTTATTAATTCCTGGCTCCAATATGTCTCGAAAGTGGGTCAAATGGCTAACAAGCTGATAGCTCCCTGCTTAGGGCTCTTCCTATGAAAAGACCTTTGACTCCGTAGTGACTAGGCAAGGTGTGAATCGTATACCTGCTTTGAAGGCAGGACCCCTGCGGTGTTTACTATATCTGTTAGTTGTCAGCAGATGGCTGTAATTAAATCATGCCTAACATGGATTCCTATGATTAAATCACGGTTAACATGGATCATGAATCCTCATTCCTCACAGTGTTTGCTTAGGGCAGAAAAAATTAGGGGCCGAAACATGGTGTGCCTCAAGGGAACTACTACTACCGTCCCAGATGTGACCCCTCTTAACTGCACCAGTTCTAGGAGTGAGGGAGGTTTATTGGACAAGAGTCCGACCACCACCTACACCCTGACCACTACTCCTATCCTCTCCACACTACATGAGATACTGCAGGTGCACATACGGTACAGGTACAGGTATGATGGTAAGCTTACTTTGAAATTGATTTTGGAGGTGACAGACTCGCTTTAAGAGTGCCTTCCAAGAAAAATGCCTGGACCCAAGGTTTCCATGCAGAACATTGCCCAGAGCATTGCCCAGAGCATTGCCCAGAGCATCCCAGCTGCTGGACTGTTTTCTTCCCATAGTGCACCTCACAATAATCATGCTATAAAGAAAATGGCGATTCAGGCAGGCTACCTTCTTCTTCTATTGCACCATGGTTCACATGTAGTACTCATGCGACAATTGAAGGCATTTTTAGTTGTGGTCAACATACAGTAAGTACTTTGAACAGTCTGTTGCGCAACCTTGTACACAGTAAACTGAAGCCCTGTGTCTCCTGACAACTTTCTATAATAGCCAGCAGTGGGTTCAACAATTTGTCCTACAGTACTGTTGCTCTTCTGTGGGATCTGGTCAGACTGGCTAGCCATTATGGATGAGCAAACCCGTGGATGTTTGAAATTGACAAGTTTGGCCGAACTTTGTTTAAAAGTTTGGTTCTGGTACCCGAACTTGACCCCTAACACGAACCCGAACCCTATACAAGTCAATGGGGATCAGAACTTTGGTGCATTAAAATGGCTGCAAAATAGTCAGAGAAAGCAAAATAGGGGTAAGAGCAGGACAATTGCCCTACAAACAAATGGGGATAGGGAAATTACTTAAATTAACATAGAACAGAAAAAAAAATAATAATAATAATCTTGAACCAGGAGGCGGAGGTCCAAATGGAGTAGGAAGTTGAGGAGGCTGTAGACGTGATGGTGTAGGTGGAAGATGCAGAGGAGGTAGAAGAGAAAGCCAACACTTTTTTTATTTTTTTAAAATTTTTTTATTACTTCTGTGTAGCCATTTTTAGTGGTGACGCCAGTATACTTCTCTACTCTGCCAATATAACAAATAATAATCTTGAACTAGGAGGTGGAGGTCCAAGGGAAGGAGGAGGTGGACATGGCGGTGTAGGTGGAAGAGGCAGAGGAGACAGAGGAGGTAACCAACATTTTTTTTTTATTTGGGCTGACCCCAAAACATTGGGAAATGGCAAGCAGAATGCTGAAACTGCGCTGGAGTATAACAATGGCTGGGTGCGGCCGGAATTCTTCTATACACTGCCAATATAAGAAATAATATTCTTGAGCCAGGAGGTAGAGGTCTGAATGGAGGAGGAAGTGGACGTGGCGGTGTAGGTGGAAGAGGCAGAGGAGGTAGCCAACACGTTTTTTTGTTTGGTTTGGGGAGACCTCAAAACATTGGGAAATGGGAAACAGAAGGCACAAACAGTGCTGGAGTATAACAAGTATTGGGGGCCATAGGTCAGTGAAGTGACTCTGTTTACCCCAAACCTGACATAGCCTCTATCTAGGGGACCGGGGAGAATATATCCCCATGGCCATGGGCCACTTTGCTGCAAGGGTGACCCTGATCACCAAACCCCCGGTACTAGCAGCATCTTCCTGGGTACGCAACCTGTACGAGACCACAGTGGGAGTAATCCGCTTCGAGGCCTACCTATACTGCCATTGATTAACATCATGTCCCATGCTGCCCCTGCACTCTTCTGCTCTTCCATGACCATGCAGTATCAATGATGATGGAGGATGATGCTATCAAGTACACCGGGAGGTCCCAGTTTCCTAGGTCCCCATCTGATGTCCACCTACAATGACCCCTACAGCCAGAGATCATCAGTATCCCTGCTCCAGCAGCAGGTACCAGCACCATCAAACAAGAGGTCCCAGCTGTTATTTCAAGTACAGCAGCCCTGCTCAAGCTGGGAGCATCCACCAGAGGGCAGTGAGCTCTGCAGCAGTCACATCAAGTGCTGGCAAGGTGCAGGAGAGACCCCTGATGTCTTTCAGCAGCTCTAACAGTGAGGAGGACTTCAGGTTCCTCCTCTAAGAAAGTCTGACTACTGTACATTCCATAAAAGAAAAATAATGGACTATCAGAGTATGGATTGAGCTTGAAGGGCGAGAACTTGTTGGCCTGTTTCCTGATTTTTTGTTGATCCTCACCCAGAAGGTCATGTTTTGTAAGGACTCTGCCCATCTGTTAAGAACATTCTCCAAGTTGCGCCCACCAGTGCCAAATACCCTTTCCCCCTTCTTACTTCCCTTAAGTGTGAACTCGACCTGCCTTAAATGTTCTTACTAAAATCCCAATGACATTGTAGTGATTTGTAACTTTGTACTACTTTGTAAGACTAATAGTGGGAGCCTCACCTGTGTGTGAACCTTCCATCTATCCTACACAGGTTGGGAGCCTTCCACATATATTTGTACAATTTTTTGCACAAAAGTTTTCAAGATTAGTGCACCCATAGTGCACCCTACAGTACCATCCATAGTATCTCAAAGTACCTTCCTTAGTGCAATCCACAGTGCCATACATAGTACGCCCCACAGTGCAATTTACAGTGCCACACATTGCCATCTATAGTGCACCACACAGTGCCATCCACAGTGTCTTCCATAGTTTATCCAACAATATCATCCACATTGCCATACAGTGTACCCCACAATCCCATCCACAATGTCCCAAAGTGCCTTTTATAGTGAGACCCACACTGCCACAGTACCTTCCATAGTGCGCCCAACAGTGCCATCCATAATGTCCTACAGTGCCATGCATAGTGCGATCTATAGTGTCACATAATGCCATCCACAATGCCATAGAGTGTGTCCAACTATGCCATCCACAGTGCTATCCATTGTGTGCCCGACAATGCCATCTACAGTGCTCACAGTGCCAGCCTTAGTGCATCCCACAGTGCCATCTGGAAATATTTGTGCGTATGACTGATCTTCCCGATTGTCACTCAGATGCTGAAGTTTTCCGTCTTTGGTCTCACAGAACAGGACCGCAGTTAGCGGCTGAGCTGCCGCAGTAGAAACACAATCCATTCTTTTGGCGATGTGTAGTGCCTCTGAGCAGGGGTACTTTGAAATCTGGACATTTGTGGACATTTGCCTGTTTCCCTTATGCAAAGTTATAAACGCTTTACTTTATTTCACTTGAAAGGGTTAACTTGCACTGTTTACTACTGTATTAATGCATTTTACATGTTGTGATATATATCTTGTTCATTTGCACTGCATTTGCGATGATCTGTGGAAAGGGTTAATGAATACTGAATATTACTTTTGGGACTTTGAATAAGAAGCAGGTAATTTTGCATAGCTGCCATAGGGTTTTAAGAAGAGCATGTTTGGGAGGGAAAAAGCCAGGCTCGTTTTCCACCAAAACCAGACAGACTGACCTTTTGAATGTCTGGTTATAGCTCTGTTGTTTTGTCTTGAAACTTGTTTTTGTCTGGAAACACTGCTGTGTCATTGCTATTGAGTATCATTGAAGCTCTAATATAAGTCTATGAGAGACAGAAAGTGTTACAATGTACCTGTTTGTGCTGAGCTTCTCCACTCCACCCCTCCCACTAGAAGGTTCCAGTCTAGCTACGTAGAGATGGTATACAAGGAGAGCGGTCATAACCCCTACTGTTCTGCAAATAGGGACCTGTGCTTGGAGAGGGAAACTTATGCCAGTGACCAAAAGAAGAAGCTAGAATAGGGACACTAAGCCACAGACCATGGGTTGCCAGCCCTGTGACAAGGATTCACCCAGACTACTGAGCTACACACTGAGAACCTGCAGCCTTTGGTCAGGATACCATCCTTCTGAGAGAGAGGGACAGCTAGCTCAGACCTTTCCTCAGCATGAAAGCCTTCTTCTGCCAGGGACAAGACTGGAGAAGCCAGCTCTATGCCTTGCCTGTTTTGCACCTGAATTCCTCTAGTAAGGAAGCACACTGGTTTACTGCAGACCCTGACTCTGTGAACTTATTTCCCATTGGGGTGCACCACTCCTTACCATCCTTTCCGGAGAGTAGCAACACTTAGTGACACCTCGACCGTGTCCACTGGACCGAGTGTAGCATTGGGGACACCCCGAACCCGACCACTGTAGATGTTCCTTCTGCTGCTGAGAGGTCATGGCCCTGACTTGCATAGACGCTTCAGACTCCTCAATGACCTTAGATACAGAGGGTTTAGGGGCAGAAAAGAGAGAAAAGGGATGAACATATATCGCTGCAGCCTTTCAACAAGCTTTATTTAAACTCTGAACACGGATTTTCGTGCCAATGTCCGTGTTCGGGTACCCGGAAACCATAATGTTTGGTACACACCCGAATGTGGCGGTCCAGGTTTGTTCATCCCTATTTGTGATGAATTTCTTCTTTCCTTTGTAAATAGAGGGTGCAATGACAGAGAATTATGATTGGGCCACCCCCTGTCATTGAACCCATCAGATTCTGTGTTCATAACTGATCATGTCATCTGAGATCCATATTAAAGCATTTTAGTGTTTCCAATTAAAAACAAAAATAAAAATTTAATTGTACTTATTTCATCCATTTGATCGCGAAAAGGCTGCCACGGTAATCTTGCTTGAAGATCCAGTCCAAAATTTTGTGGGGTGAGTGATGACATCATTATGTTGGCTGGCTTGGTGACGTCATATGTCACCGTGCTTGAGATTTCACACCAGATCTTCAAGCTAGATGGCCGCAGTGGCCTCTTCGTGCTCAAATGGATATGGTAAGTATGATTTTTTTTATTTTTACAGCCATTTCAAGGAAAATCGATTTGTTACCACAAAGCATGAGGTAATTGCGTTTAACGTAACATAGTAACATAGTAACATAGTTTATAAGGCCGAAAAAAAGACATCTATCCATCCAGTTCGACCTGTTTTCCTACAAGTTGATCCAGAGGAAGGCAAAAAAACCCCTGTGTGGTAGAAGCCAATTTTCCTCACTTTAGGGGAAAAAATCCCGACTCCAATCAGGCAATCAGAATTACTCCCTGGATCAACAACAACCCATATCTAGTAACTAGAACCTGTAATATTATTACCCTCCAGAAATACATCCAGGCCTCTCTTGAACTCTTTTAGTGAACTTACCATCACCACCTCCTCAGGCAGAGAGTTCCATAGTCTCACTGCTCTTACTGTAAAGAATCCTCTTCTATTTTTGTGAACAAACCTTCTTTTCTCCAGGCGCAGAGGCTGTCCCCTCGTCATGGTCACTGTCCTTGGGATAAAGAGATCATGGGAGAGATCTCTGTACTGACCCCTGATATATTTATACATAGTTATTAGATCTCCCCTCAGTCGTCTTTTTCTAAAGTGAATAACCTTAATTTTGATAATCTTTCTGGGTACTGTAGTCCACCCATTCCAGCTATGACTTTAGTTGCCCTCCTCTGAACCCTCTCCAGCTCAGCTATGTCTGCCTTACATTTGTCAGTGTTAAACCTCATCTGCCACTTCTCTGCCCAAGCCTCCAGTCTATCCAGATCCATCTGTAGCAGTGTACTGTTCTCTTCTGTGTTAATTACTTTACACGGTTTAGTGTCATCTGCAAAAATTGAAGGCTTACTGTGCAAGCCTTCTACAAGATCATTAATAAATATATTAAAGAGAATAGGGCCCAATACTGACCCCTGTGGTACCCCACTAGTTACAGTGACCCAATCTGAGTATGTACCATTAATAACCACCCTATGTTTTCTATCACTGAGCCAGTTACTTACCCACATACAGACATTTTCTCCACGGCCAAGCATTCTCATTTTATATACTAACCTTTTATGTGGTACAGTGTCAAATGCTTTGGAGAAGTCCAGATATATGACATCCATTGATTCCCTGCGGTCAAGTCTAGAACTTACCTCCTCATAGAAACTGATTAAATTGGTTTGACACGACCGATCCCTCATGAAGCCATGCTGATATGGAGTTATTTGCTTATTTTCATTGAGGTACTCCAAGATAGCATCTCTTAGAAAACCCTCAAACAGTTTACCCACGACAGATGTTAAACTTACCGGCCTATAGTTCCCGGGCTCTGTTTTTGGACACTTTTTGAATATTGGCACCACATTTGCTATGCGCCAATCCTGTGGAACACTCCCTGTCAGTATAGAACTCCCTGTCAGTATAGACGTGAATTAAATTGTTCCTGAAATTCAAATCTAAGTCCACTTTGTGAACTTCGATTTGTTCAGCACTATTTCTTATACATCTACAAAGTGTACATTCTTCAGAAATTTACAGGTTAATTAAGCTTGCCTTAATGTTTGTACTTATAGGCCAATGAGTCACAGTCCTACCAAGTGTTTCTCAGTCAGTGTGATTGGATCCAAAGCAAATAACCGAGTTCTCCTGCCAAAGAAATGGGCATCTAGGTGGCTCTTGAATAACCTGGTATCAGGTATGCCAAATACCACCCTCTTTTTAGATCCTAAATATAAGTAACGCTGATACTCCAGGTGATAGATTTAATTCTGGACAGCACTGTCAACATGGAGTTTATGGGAGCAACTACTTTGTTACTGCTAGCATGCATAGTCTTCATTCTTCTAAGTGTAACACAAGCCAGAAAAAGGAAGAGCGAAGGCAAATTGCCACCAGGGCCAACACCTTTGCCCATCCTGGGAAACATTCTTCAACTCAATGGTAAAGAAGTGTTTAAGTAACTCAATAAGGTAAGTGTATATAACTCCAGAGTATATGTCAGCATCACATTTGCTACCATATAGGTTTCTAGCCCTTTTCTAAATGCTGACATAGTATCTGCCATTACTACCTCTTGAGGTTGGGCATTCCATAGTTTGACTACTCTTATTGTAAAAAATCCTTTCCTATATTGATGCCTAAATTACCTTTTCTACACATGTAGTGAATGTTCCCTATCTACTTTGTAAAGTCCTTGGAGTAAATGAAACATCTTACAAGGGATTTATAGAGCGGTAATATTACATTGGGATTTTATCTCTCTTTCTATAGACTCTAAAATCTTATTTGCTTTTGCAGCTGATGCCTGACCTTGAGTACTGCTGCTTAGCTTAGGCTACTTTTACACTGGCGCTTTCATTTTCCGGTATTGAGCTCCGTCATAGGGGCTCAATACCGGAAAAAAATGCTTTAGTTTTGTCCCCATTCATTGTCAATAGGGACAAAACTGAACTGAAGAGAATGGAATGCTCCTAAAAGCATTCCGTTCAGTTCTCTTCAGTCTCCATACTGGAGAGCAAATCACAACATACTACGGTTTGCCCTCCGGTCTGGGCATCCGCACCAAGACGGATCCGGAACAACTCCCAATGCAAGTCAATGGGGTCGGATCCGTTCGGTGTGACACAATGGTAAACGGATCCGTCCTCCATTGACTTTCAATGGAGTTCATGACGGATCCGTCCCCTTGCACTTTCCCCTCTCTCCAGCAGGGGGCACTGTGGGGAAAACGTACCCTTTTTGCGCACCGTCCTCCTCTTCGTCGCTGGTCAGGTCCGGAGCTGGGACAGGTCTGAAGCTGGTGGGACAGGTAAGTAACCCCCCTCCTCCTCCTCATAATGTCTGACACGTGTGGGGCCGGAGCGTGGTTCCGACCCCACATGGGCACCTGCGCCAGCACGGATCCAGACCCTTCACCCGCCGGATCCGTGCTGCAGCTAGTGTGAAAGGGGCCTTACTTAATTGAACAATACAAGATCCTGTATTAGTTTATTTCTTTCTAGCTTTTTAGAGATTTTAATTTTTTGACTACATTCTAATCATCCCATCTTGAGAGATGACTAGTTTCCTGGTATCTAGGAAAGGAAACTCAGCTCAGTTAGGCTAGTTTCACACCTGCATCAGGGGACTCCGGCAGGCTGTTCTAGTGGGTGAACATGTTGTACTTTTGTCCCACCCGCCTCTCTCGGCAGGGTTTGCTGTGCTGCGGCAGGATCCGTTGCTCCGGCCCCACACGTGAACCTGTGGCAGCACGGATCCCCTGATGCAGGTGTAAAAGTACCCTTAGCTGGGGATGTTCTCAAGCACATTCCATGTTCTATCTCTTTAGCTCAAATTGTAAGGCACGATCTGAGCCAAGAATAGTTGGAAATATTTCTTGGGTTACGTTTTTTAAAAAGTGTTGAGCCATTAATTCAGGAATCTTTCTCATTCTGTTTTTGTTATCTTGTGTTGTCATGGTCTTCAATTTGCAGAAGTGCTTGACTGATTTGTTGATAATGAGAACGTTAAGAAAGTGTTTTATACAATTTCAATGCCTTGAATAAGGATGAGCGTACCAGTTCCGACCAAACTTTGCTATTTTTTAGACAGCAGACAGACCCGAAGCCAGTAAGGTGCCTTAACAGAACGAACAGAATGTCATTCTGTGCTGGATTGTGAATGAGCGTGTTTAGGTCTTACAGTGTCTGCCAGAAGAATTATATTAGGGAGATAAGGACAGTGAAAAATTATTCAAGCTTGTATTCTACTGCCAGGGACAGTGAAGAGAAAGGCTAGAATTACAAAGAAGAAGAATTGTGTGTGTAGAATATGGACAACCAGGGAAGCTGTCAGCCAGGGTGTGAGAAGAGAGGAACTTTTTTGGAGAGGATGTGGAATGGGGGGTTGGAATAATGAAAAACACATATTCTACCATCAATCTAGCATAGACTTAGGAATACTAGTGAGGGCTAGTCAGCGCAGTTAAAAGTACGCAATACGTAAGCATTAGCGTACAAAAGTGCGTACAAATCTTTAGCATACTATTGACACGTGAATGCATCATATGCAAGAGGCTAGGCCGCGGCTTACAATCTTTAGAGGCAGTCCATATAAACTAGAAAAATAAGGTGCTCGCTGCTGCTAGCTATCAATAAGTGAATAATTTACTAAAAACACCGTACAATAAGTGCATAATAGGACACATTGCAGTACCAGAAAAAGAATACACACAATGGGCTAAAGTGCCGAACCATTAAACATAGTTTAGCTAAAATAAAGCAAAAACTTAAGTATGCAAACATTTTAGTGCAATGAATTTTACATTTGAAAGCAAAAAAGGCTCAGAGTCTCTCCTTATGGCTCCTAGTTGGCAATGATAAAACACTGTCTGTCTGGAACACATATTCCAAAATTCAATTGTAATCCACATGAGGTAAAATTGTAATCCAAACAGGTAATGTGTAATCTACATGGATAATAGAGAATAGCAGCAAATAGAGAACCCTTTTTGCAAATGGGGCTCCCAAATAACCTGAGAAGGGGGAAAAGGGAAAATAGGCGCACTTTGGCGCAACAGGGAATTTTCTGCAGAATGGGGTGAGTCCTGACAGCCATGCCCATCTGGGTGAGAGTCAAATGGTGGCAACAGAAACTAAACAAAAAGAACTGCCAACTACTTTAGCATCTCACCCGTCAGGTGCAGTCCATGCTGTGGCTCCCATAGGTCCTCCTGCAGTGTCCTTGACACTGCCAGTAGTTGGGTTCCTCATATGAGGGACCTGAAGTCCTCCTCGCTCAAGCTGCTGCTGAAGCTCATCAGAGGACGATCCTGCCTCTTGAAGGCCATGCTCCCTGCGGTGTTTGAACTACAGTGCCCTCTTCTTACTGATGTTGGACTTAACTGGGTCCGGGTGGTGGTGATGCTGGTGAGCGCTGCAGCCATTTGCGCTTTTCAGTTTCCTCCTGCCTTGACAGCAGAGGTAAGGACTTCCGGTTGCAGCGGTTCCGCAAAGGTTGCATCCAGGGAAGAAGAACCAGCTTCCCTGGCTGCTGCTGGCTTCATCTTCCACGGCAGCTGGTATTGGTGGATCACTGTGGATTGGAAGGTGAACGATAACGTGGTCAGCTGACCCAGCTGTAAGGACTGTGCTGGTAGTGGTGGTGCTGGCAGTCCAGGAATCAGAGGCTCCGCTTGAGGATATGGCTTTTCCCTGAACCGGAGGATGCCATCTGGGAACTCCTGCAGGCAGCGCAAGCGTACTGGAACTGGTGGTTCATCTGGCCACACTTCTGGTTCCCTTGTAAGCACCAGAGGCTGCGAAAGGAGGGTAACCCTGGTCTCAAATTGGCCTTTCAGGGACACCATGGGGGTGTACTCCACCTGATCTCCATGTACAGGCTATGACGATGTTGTGGCAGGTATGGCCATTTCACCGACCTGCGAGCCACAAAATATTCCTTTCCATCCTCGTCATCCTGCACGAAGCCAGACCCTCTCTCAACGGAAAACCAAATCACAGTTCCTTTCCGGCGTTCCAATGAAGAATCTCCCGGCCTAGGGTGGTCGAGTACTTGGATGACCCAGTCCTCCACTTCGGTTTTATAGTCCCAGAGGGTCTGTGCATGGGCCGCCACAGATGGTGGAACAATTGGATTCTGGTGTATGGAAGGGGTGGATCTCCTCCTGGGCGGCGAAGTGGACACTCCAGCCGCCACCACCGCACGAGCCACAGCAGACGTTCCAGTCGCACGAGCCACAGCAGACCCTCCAGCCGCACGAGCCACAGCAGACGCTCAAGTCGCCTCACGAGTCGCAGCAACAGCAACCTCAGCAGGTGCTAAGGAAGACAAAGGCACTGGAGCTGGGTTTCTCTGGCAGAGTTGTGACACCCTGATGTCTAGAGTGGGTGGTGGTTCAGGGAACTCGTCCCCAAAATACATTTCATTCCAATTTGGGCGCAGCTGTTTTTTAGCCATGATGCTTGCCTCTTTCTCTGAGGTCAGCGCTGGTCTAAACTGGTTCAGACTTCAGAGGAGTGTGGACTACTGAGGGAGGAGTCTTCACTCCCTATACTTGCAAAATAGTTAGATCCCAGTGGGCCGGGCTGTTTTTTTTCAGTTCTGAGGGAGGCGTATCTTCACTTTCCCGCTCTTGCGTGGGCTCGTCACTGTCTGGCCTCACACAGAATGCATACGTCTCTTACGTTTCATACGTATCGTTAGCGTGTTAAATTTTGCAACGATTTACGAAAAATACGAAGAAATTCGCTTCGCAGCTGAATATTTCCAAGATTCGATACGTGTTTTTTTAGGAATCTGAGACAGCACTCAAAGGATCAGTTCATTGCGTTTTATTGTTGCATTTACATAAAGTTTCGGGCCCTGTTTAGGCGCCCTTCGTCAGGCTGGATGGTGTGGGAGCTGGTGTATACGTCGATACGAATCTATGAAGCGGCGAATAGATTCGCTCATCTCTACCTGGCTCCTATACCAAGCACTTATCTGCTTCCTTCACATGAGTCAAGTCAAGCATTGTCATGCTGTGTTGGAGCTGATTGGCCTAGGCGAGAGTAGCCACACAGGTGAGCAGTTTACTCAAGTATATCAAGCAACAAACATCCCTCTGTCTGGAACCCCGCAGACTCCAACAGGGCAAAGTGGTCAGCCACAATGAACGCAACATCCTGGCCACTCTGAATCTGGGCAAAATAACACATTGCCACTACATGGCACAAGTCATCAACCTAGTGGTGCAATGCTTTCTAAATGAGTACACTGACTTGCACAATGTGCCGGCAAAGTCCAGGAGACTGTCCAAGTACTCTTATGTGCTACTCTTATGTGGCGAGAAATCCTCTCCTGGACCTGCAGCACCAGCATAGCCTGCTAATACACTGCTTAATTTGCCATGTGCCAACTCACTGGAATTCAGCATTGCACATGCTCAAGCTTCTGTACGAGCAGTGGAAAGCTATGAACAATTTGTCAGGCTGAGGCCGTTCAACAAGCCGACAGCTCCACCCTCAATGCCTAGGTTTATGCCTACCTAAATTATGACCACCTTCTGCTACATACTGTGATACATACCTGATCTTATGACGATTTGGCATAGCATGCTCTGTTTGTTCTTTCTTGCCCAGCCTCCCCTGTCATCTCAAAGAAAGTTTTCAGTGACATGGGGGGAGTGTTGACACCCAAATGGATGAAGTTCTTCTCTGCTGGCGTCGAAAACATCACTTTTGTCAAAATGAAGTAAGCCTAGATACAGGAAGATTTTCATACTCCTATGGCTGAGGCTTGCTCGCGGTTCCCCATCTTGCCACTTTTGCTTCTGCTGCCACCTCCATCATGCCACCGCCTCCATCATTCCACTGCTGTGACCTGACTACCATCAAATTCTGTACAGCTGCTGCTCACACCTACATCATGCCACCGCCTCCATCATGCCACTGCTCTGACCTTCCTACCTTCATGTTCTGTACAGCTGATACTGCTGCCTCCATCATACTTCTTCCATCATGCCAGTGCTGCGACCTGCTGACCATCATGTTCTGTAAGGCTGTTTCTGCTGCCTCCATCATGCCATGGCTGCCATCATGCCAATGCTGCGACCTGCCTACAATTACCTTCTGTACAGTTGTACTGCCGTCTCCATCATGCCACTGCTGTAACCTGCCTACCATCACGTTCTCTATGGCTTATCCTGCCATCTCCATTATGTCACTGTTGCAACCTGCCTACCATCACATTCTGTGTTGCTGCTGCTGTTGCCTCCATCATTCCACCACCATCATCATGCCTTGTTGTGACCTGCCTACCATCATTTTTTATATGGCTGCTACCACTTCCATCATGCCAATGCTGTGACCTACCTAAATTCACATACTATATGACTGTTAATGCCACCTCCATCATTCGTCTGCCACCATCATGCCTTGCTGCAACGTTCCTTTCATCACATTCCAAGCGGCTGCTGCTTCCACCTCCATCATACCACTGCCATCTTCCGTAAGGCTGCTGCTGCCTCCATCATGCTGCTGTCTGCCTGCCAACATGTACAATATGGCTGCTGCAACTGCTGCTGCCTTAGCTGCTGCTCCTCACTGTTAATCCCCTACTGCCACCATTATTAATGCTATCTGCCACTACTACCACTAATACTATTACTATTACTACTACTATTCATATAGCATCTTTCATGCTATATTGCTTCTGTTATAGCTACTGTACTATTGAGGCCGCAGACCACTATATATATGAAAATTTTAAAAAAAAATTACAACAAGCCACTTTTTCTTCTGAAAATCAGCACTTTTGTGTGTGTTGTATGGCCAGGCATTCTGACCGTGCCAATGCAAACTTTTTGGAGCTATGGTACCCCAAGCAACCTTCTAAATGACTGTTTTTAAATACGCAGTATGTTAACCCCATCAAACGTCCGTTTAACCACAGCTATGTATGTCAGATATACTTTACTATTGTTATTGCGTTGGGGAGGGGGGCATTTCAAAAGAAAAATATCATAAAAGATATACGAAAAGAGATAACACATTTTCCTACAAATGATGATTCCTAGAAGGCTACATGGGGTTATATATCAATTTTCAGGGCAATTGGAGCAACTTTTGTTCAGGCCAAACCGATTTGGGTCTGAACCGAACTTTTGGACAAAAAAAAAATGTCATGTGACATTAAAATTTGAGCTGCTATTTTTGTTTTGGGTGGTGAGGAACTTAAGAGTTTAAAGCACATTTGGATAAACACGCTCAAGAATTGTCATGCTAGAAGTACGGTAGGCAAGAGACCTCCTGAAAGATTGTTGCTCAATGCCAGCTGTGGCTACATGTCAAAAAATACTGACATCACTTGTCATGAAATTATAATTTTTCACAATCAGTGAAAAGATGTTTTCTTTTCACCCTCTTGTCACAATTACCTTAATTATATAGTCATGATATTTATGATGTATTAATCTATTTTGGACCTTTATGGTAAAATATAACAATCTTTTTGTGTCAACCTGTTTTGCTTGCCTCCCTACTAGCTGAGTGAAAAGTATGGACCAGTATACACTATCCACATGGGCATGACTCCTGTTGTGGTATTGTGAAGCTGTGATGCAGTGAGGGAAGCTCTCATTGACAATGCAGTGGACTTTGGTGCAAGAGGGCATATGCCACTTCTGGACAGGTTTAGCTCTGGAGGTCATGGTAAGGACCAAGGTTGGATATGCTTATATCAACAGTGTGTAATTTGGACTCACTTAAAAGGCTTCAATGTATTTCAAAACCTCCTCAAAGCCTCTTCGTATCCTGCTATTTCCAGCACAGTCACTCCGGTCCTTATCTTCAGTTTACGTGTACAATCCTGCTGCAATGATGTGCTAGCATATGTCACATGACAATTGCAGCCAGTCACTGGCCTCAGGGGTATACGGTAGAAGACCGTTGCGTGGCATATATAGTTACATCCCTTCTTCCGTCATGAAAACACAGAAGGGAGCTGAGGAACAAAGTGCAGTGCTGAAAATAGTTGATTAAATGGTGAGTATACAATCTTTTAGTATTTTCTAATACATTTGGGGCAAATCTCAGACAACCCTTTAATGAACTTCAGTAACTTGCCAATTCCTAATACAGAAATATTAAATAAAATGTGTATTGAGCTTTTCAAGTTATCGCATTCAGGATGGCCATCTCAGCATCACAGGAAAGGAAGATGATAGGTTAGTCAGCATCATTGTTAAAAAAACAAAAAACAATCAACATCCTGTACAGGCAAAGGGTATCAGAAACTATTACTTCACAGTTACACCCCCATACCAATTCAAGCTTCCCATTATATTTTATGTATACTTTACCTACTAGACCAGAGTGGGCATCAGCTCTACTGGGAGAAATGTCAATGGTCTGGTCAGGTCATGGGACTGGGTAGCATTGCCCATAGCAATCACGCTGTTATGGTTACGCATCACTTGTCTTGGCGATACAAAATTTAGGACTTTTTACAACTGAAACATCACACAACGTTAAAAGGCACAATACCTATGAAATAAAAGTATTTTAATCATTTTGTTAACCACAACATGAATGGCAGTTAGCTTCAATGATGCAACAAACAGCTCAAATGCCAGTTACAAGGGGTTATTATGTGTTCACTGTTGTATAAGTGGTGCTAGTCAATGCTCTTAAGTTGGATCACCCGCTTACATACACCTTTAGCCTCTCTCTCTTTGCCTCTACTGGTGAGAAGTTTCTCTTTGTCAGTTCTTACAAGAAGGAAGCAGATAATTGCAGTATGAAGCTACATATCAAATGATACACTGGAGATTCTGCACACAGCACACAAAGAGAGTATAGACAGTTAATGTGAGTCAGAGGTTCACCTACTATATCACTACTCTCTTAGAATGAAATAGTATTACCAGCTATGTGTACATAGACATGCAGAGTAAAAAGGGTGAAGCAGGGATCTGATTGCTCATAGAAGATATATGATAGATGATGCTGTAATCCTGTAGTTCACAGGAAGTTAGCCACAAAGGAGAGACTGACATCCTGTCTACAAAACAGAGCATGCTCCAGACTGGTACTAAGACTAGGATCAAAAGACGTAGTTGCCCATAAAGCAAGGGCTCAAAATGTACAACTGAAACCAAACTGGAGAGAAAACAGTTCTGGTGAGTTAGCATTATGTATAAAAAAAAATTGGTACAATGGTCAATAGGCAGTGATGCTGAATATGCTACAAAATAATGGGAAATTATATTTTATTGTTTCCAATAGCTCTTACTTTTATCACTATTATTACTATTATTTTACTATATTACTATTATTTTATTCTTACCAGTCATTCCACATATTGTTTTAGGGGTAGTGGGCAGTAATGGAGAGCGCTGGAGACAGCTACTTCGCTTCGCTCTGATGACATTGAGAAACTTTGGGATGGGTAAAAGAAGCATTGAAGAGAGAATTCAAGAAGAGGCCCAGTTCCTTATGGAAGAATTCAGAAAGAGCAATGGTGAAAACTAAAAGGAAATAAACATTATTAGACTAAATATTCTCAAAGGCTTCTTATCTCGGTAGGTTTTCTTGACATTAATAGTTGGGCAAATAGCTGCAAAACAAGAGGGAAAAGTGTTTTATATTCAAGGGTGAATTTATTTTTCATCTGGCTATCCACATAAAAAGCTCAAAATATTGCCGAGAGGTTAAAGGAAAACTGTTAGGTCCCTTGTGCTACCCTCTCATAGTGTAATGACAGATAAGCTGATGTTAGTGGTCTGTCATTTATGTGGAAAGGTGGCATTGTTTTTCAGTACTTGCACATAGTGTGTGTCAGCTACAGCAAGTAATCCCACATGTTAGGTTAATATAGTATAGATGCTTTTTAAATGCCTCATACATTACCTGTTTTGTAAGCCCATATATTTCTCATACTCCCACAGTAAAAACTATTATTAATCTATGGAACACCATAATTATGAAGAAAAGTCTATTTACATTAGACTGTAATAACTTCCATATCAATGTTCCAGAAGTCAGTAATCCAGATTTCAACATTACAAACTGGACACTCAATGATATTACTTTGCTATTTGATATCATTGGTATAGTATATGATTATTTTAAAAGTTGCTTGCTTTTTGTGAGGCATCTACCAGATGCTGAAGATATGGTGAAGTTGGCACCTTGATTCGGGTGTGGTGGGAGTGTAGGAATACTTAAATCTTTGGAGAAGTATAGTGACTTTCCTGTCCTCCTTATATGGTTTCCCAATTCATATACCAGCTCCGCTGGCACTTCTGAACATAGACTCTGACTGCTTCTCATACTCCTACAGCACTATTATTCTACATACGTTAAAGAGGACCTTTCATGGGATTATGTATTACAACCCCTGGCAAAAATTATGGAATCACCAGTCTCTGAGGATGTTCCTTCAGTTTTTTTTATTTTGTTGAAAAAAAAAACAGATCACAGACAAGACAAAAAACTAAAGGCATTTCAAATGGCAATTTTCTGGCTTTAAGAAATACTAAAACAAATCAAGAAAAATAATTGTGATAGCCAGTAACAGTTACATTTTTAGAACAAGCACAGGGAATAAATTATGGAATCACTCAATTCTGAGGAAAAAAATATGGAATCACCCTGCAAATTTTCATTACAAACAATAACACCTGCATCCGATTAAATCTGCTCGTTAGTATCCAGGTAAAAAGGAGTGGTCACACCTTGGAGAGCTGTTGCAATAAGTGGACTGACATGAATCATTGCTCCAACACCAGAGATGTCAATTGAAAAACAATTCAAACTCCTTAAAGAGGGTAAATCATCACGCAGTTTTGCACAAGATGTTGGTTGTACACAGTCAGCTGTGTCTAAAACCTGGACCAAGTAAAAACAACATGGGAAGATGGTTAAAGGCAAGCATACTGGTAGACCAAGGAAGACATCAAAGCGTCAAGACAGAAAACTTAAAGCAATATGCCTTGAAAACAGAAAATGTACAACAAAACAAATGAGGAACAAATGGGAGAAAACTGGAGTCAACGTCTGTGACCGAACTGTAAGAAACCGCGTAAAGGAAATGGGATTTACATACAGAAAAGCTAAAAGAAAGCCATCACTAACACCTAAACAGAAAAAACAAGGTTACAATTGGCTAAGGAAAGGCAATTGTGGACTGTGGATGACTGGATGAAAGTCATATTCAGTGATGAATCTCGAATCTGCATTGAGCAAGGTGATGATGCTGGAACTTTTGTTTGGTGCTGTTCCAAAGAGATTTATGCAGACGACTGTCTAAAGAAAACATGCATATTTCCACAGTCATTGATGATATGGGGCTGCATGTCAGGTAAAAGTACTGGGGAGATGGCTGTCATTACATCTTCAATAAATGCACAGGTTTACATTGACATTTTGGACACTTTTCTTATCCCATCTATCGAAAGGATTCTTGGGGATGATGAAATAATTTTTCAAGATGATAATGCATCTTGCCATAGAGCAAAAACTGTGAAAATATTCCTTGAAGAAAGACACATAAGGTCAATGTCATGGCCTGCAAACAGTCCAGATCTCAATCCAATTGAAAATCTGTGGTGGAAGTTAAAGAAAATGGTCCATGACAAGGCTCCAACCTGCAAAGCTGATCTGGCAACAGCAATCAGAGAAAGCTGGAGCCATGTCATGTCATGGCCTGCAAACAGTCCGGATCTCAAAAATCTGTGGTGGAAGTTAAAGAAAATGGTCCATGACAAGGCTCCAACCTGCAAAGCTGATCTGGCAACAGCAATCAGAGAAAGCTGGAGCCATGTCATGTCATGGCCTGCAAACAGTCCGGATCTCAATCCAATTGAAAATCTGTGGTGGAAGTTAAAGAAAATGGTCCATGACAAGGCTCCAACCTGCAAAGCTGATCTGGAAACAGCAATCAGAGAAAGCTGGAGCCAGATTGATGAAGAGTACTGTTTGTCCCTCATTAAGTCAATACCTCAGAGACTACAAGCAGTTATAAAAGCCAGAGGTGGTGCAACAAAGTACTAGTGATGTGTTGGAGTGTTATTTTGTTTGTTTGTTTTTCATGATTCCATAATTTTTTCCTCAGAATTGAGTGATTCCATAATTTATTCCCTGTGCTTGTTCTAAAAATGTAACTGTTACTGGCTACCACAATTATTTTTCTTGATTTGTTTTAGTATTTCCTAAAGCCAGAAAGTTGCCATTTGAAATGCCTTTAGTTTTTTGTCATGTCTGTGATCTGTTTATTTTCAACAAAATTAAACAACTGAAGGAACATCTTCAGAGACTGGTGATTCCATAATTTTTGCCAGGGGTTGTACAAACTGGGAAACTTACCAGATAGGGAGGTCCCTACAAATGCAAGTACTTCTTTTTTTTCTAAAATGCCCCTCCGTTCCGCCACTGTGTCCCCCACTGTTTTGGACCCTGATATGTTAATAGAGCCTTTTTATCTCAATGGGCGTCTCCTTCTCCCTAGCTGTAAAGCGTTGAGGGAGAAGTTGAGCTGACTGTGACGCTCTCCTCTGTGATTGGACCGTGCTACAGACAGGGAGAAGGAGATGCCCATTGAGAAAACCAAATGTCTCCTCCTCCCTGTACCGATGGTCTAAATTAACATATCAGGCACCAAAAACAGTGGGGAACACAGCGGCGGAATGGAGGGGTATTTGCAAGTGCTTGCATCTGTAGGGGCCACCCTATCTGGTAAGCATACCAATTTGTAATCCCATGAAAGGTGCTCTTTAAACATGATAAGGACATGAACAAGATATGGAGTGAACAAAAAATAGCCCTCAGTAAAGGATTTCTCTTTAGAAACAGATAGGATATTTGGAGCTCATTAAATTTCTGTACTCTTCTATATACAGTACTTTGTATACTACGGCTCTATTACTTATCGGAATCTCTTGTAAAATGGTATTGTTTACTTTTTATTTCTTTTTTTTAACTCTATTAAAATAATTAAGCTAATCTCAGTTGATATCATAAAACACACTAGAACATTTTTTTTTTAAATAATTGCCAACTCTACCACGACAGGCCAGCTTTTGGATCCAATATTCTATTTTTCCAAAGCTGTTTCAAATGTCATCTGTTCGGTGGTGTTTGGAGACCGATTTGGATATGAGGACAAAGAGTTTGTGAAGCTTCTGGGCTTTATAAATGAGACCTTCAGAGGAGTTAGCTCTGTCTGGGGACAGGTAAGGAACTTTTTTTCTTTGCAGTCGAGAAATATATTGATGTCAAGTGTTACATATCTACATTCTATGACTTTGCCACATAAATTTCTTCCAGGTATACAATGTTTATCCTAAAGTTATAGGAAAGATCCCAGGGCCTCATCAAAAAATGTTTAATGCCATTGATGGTACTCAGGAGTTTATTAGAAAACGTGTGAAAACCCATAAAGAGACTCTGGATCCCAGCAATCCTCGGGATTTCATTGACTGTTTCCTCATTAAGATGGAACAGGTAGGTTGGTTTAATTCATGTTACACAGGGGGTGCTGGTATGGCATGTATCCCAAGTCCTAAAAACATTAGCAGGTGGGGCAGGAAAGAATAGATACACTTCTGTATGACATTATTTAGACAACATAACATATAGATTTGTAGGCAAAAAGAATGTTATTTG
This sequence comes from Rhinella marina, assembly GCA_900303285.1. NCBI lineage: Eukaryota > Metazoa > Chordata > Amphibia > Anura > Bufonidae > Rhinella > Rhinella marina. The sequence goes on from ONZH01017208.1 coordinate 21,820, forward strand.
ACACTATGGACTTATACCATGTCAGAATCTTTCTATAGCTATGCCCCTGCCTTAAAGGGATTGTGTCATGATAAAATGATCTATTATTTAAATATTTTTTTATATTTAAAGGTGTTCTCTGGGCTATTATTATTGCTGACCTATTCTCAGGATAGGTTATAAATATCAGATCAGTGGGGGTCCAACAGCTAGCACCCCGCCACTCAGCTGTATGAAGAGACGGCTTGCACAGTGTGCACAGTTACGTCTCTCTTGCTGCTGCTGCTGCTTTGCAATAGGCATAGCAGCAACAGAAAGAAGAGATACGGGAGACAACATGTGCACACTGCACATGGTTCTTCTCATATAGCTGATCGGCGGGGGTGCCGGAGGTCATCAATATTAAAATCCCAAAGAACCTCTTTAAACATAAAACCCCTTGAAAGTCCTTAAAGTAGATAAAGATAACCAAATCAAAGGAATGAGTAAGAAATATTTGCCCTGGCTATTTATTGATAAAAAATATTCAATATCATCGTGTCAAAAGAATGTGAACCTTCAGGAACAGCAGATAATTTGAACCTGAAATTAGAGTGAGGCGTTTTCAATCAATGAGATGACAATCAGGTATGAGTGGGCAACTTAATATATTTAAAGAACTGAGATTTACCAAAAACTGATCTTCACAACACGTTTGTAAAGTGTGTGAATAAAGAAGTTTTCTGAGGACAGTTCTTGATGCTCATCAGGTGGGAAAAGGTTAAAAAGAGCTTGAGTCCCACCAACCCACAGTCAATCAGATTGTGTATAAGTGGAGAAAATTAAAGACTATTTTTACCCTCCTCAGGAGTGGTCAACCAACAAAGATCATGCCAAGGGCAAGGCATTTAAGAGTCGTCAAGGTCACAAGGGAATCCAAGGTAACCTCTAGGCACCTTAAGGCTTTTCTCACATCAGTTAATGTTACCGTTCATGAGTCCACCATCAGGAGCACACTAAACAGCAATTGTGTTCATAGCAGGATTGTAAGGAGAAAGCCTCTGATTTCCAAAAAGAATATTACTGCCCATCTGCAGTTTGCTAAAGATCACCCGGACACACCTGAAAACTATGGGAACAATGTTATGCAGATGGATGAGACCAAATAGAATGTTGTGGTTTAAATTAGGGATGAGCGAACTTTTGAAAAGTTCGGTTCGGTTCGCTTCGGCGAACTTTTTTGAATTTCGGATTCGTACGAACCGAACCTAAAACGAACCTTGCTATAACGGCTGAATAATTGCTTCTACAATAATGGGAGTCAGATAGGGTACAGTTTCGTTTACTTGCAGTTACTATTACAATGAAAAAAGTGGAAAAAAACCAAGTGACTTCAACAATGGCGACGCAAAATATACGCATATTTGAGAATTTACACTAATGCGTATGCTAATGTGAACATTCCCGCACAAATAACGAACATACAGTGTAATGTTGTCAAAGGTGCACTACTTAACTGAATATGTACGCATTAGCGTACTCATGCACTGCGTCAGCGAACATTCCTACTCAAGTAACGAACATACAGTGTAGCGTTGTCAATTGTACGCTACTTAACTGAATATGTACGCATTAGCGTACGCATACACTGCGTCTGCGAACATTCCTACTCAAGTAGTGAACATACAGTGTAGCGTTTTCAATTGTACGCTACTTAACTGAATATATACGCATTAGCGTACTCATACACTGCGTCTGCGAACATTCCTACTCAAGTAACGAACATACAGTGTAGCGTTGTCAATTGTACGCTACTTAACTGAATTTGTACGCATTAGCGTACATTCTCAATAAATATGCGTATATTTTGCGTCGCCGTTATTTTAACCAGATTCGTTACGAACTTTCTCAAAATTCGGTTCGGTGACGAACCGAACTTTTGGGAAAGTTCGTAACGAATCTGGTTCGTTACGGTTCGGTTCGCTCATCCCTAGTTTAAATGCATGCCAGCATGAAACCCTCACCCAATCTGTGAAAAACGGTGATAGTAGTAACATGGCTTGGGCCTATTTTGCTGTATTTTGGTCAGGACAACTTCCGATTATTGATAAAAAAAATTAATTCTAAATTAAACTAGCAATTTCTAAGGGAAAATATCAAGACAGTTGTATGGTATTTGAGCTAAATATGAAGAGAACATGGGTCATGCAGCAAGACTCTAAGCACACAAGGAGTCTACCAAAGAAATGGTTAAAGAGAAATACAATTCACATTTCAGAATGGAAAAAGTCAAAGTCATGACTTTAATCCAATACAGATTTTGAGAAATGACCTGAAGTGATCAGTTCATAAAAAAACCCACCAACATACCAAAGTTGAAAATGTTATGTACAGAGGAATGGGCTAAAATTCCTCAAAGCTGATGTGCAGGGCTAATTAAAATTTACCAGAAATGTTTAGTTACAGTTATTGTTCCCCAAGGAGGTCACTCCAGATACTGTAAGAAAAAGTTCACATACTTTTGCTATTCACAGACATGTGACATTGGATCATTTTCCTCAAAAATAAATGACCAAGTCTAATATGTGGATGAAGGGGACTTCATGCATCTAACATTCAATGCTGTTTTCATAGGATAAAGAAAGGATTGAGATTCCTCAGTGGTTGATACCTTTTAATGGCTAACTGAAAAGATGATGAAAAAATTGCAAGCTTTCGAGACTACTTGGGGGTCTTCATCAGGTGTCTCATAAGACAGTATCTGAAGATTCACATATTTATACACCAAAGTACATAGGAATAATGAGATAAGAGATGTAAGCAGACATAAATCCATGAGACACATTCATTCCTGATCTTAGTGTGTCAAAGGTTATCATGAACTTGTATTTCCAGATTCTCTTGTCCCTCTGTGATTTGAAATTCCCCTTTAATATCAATACTTTCATGTTTGTGGTGTTGTGGTCATGGCTGCAAAAGTGTTTAGGTACAGGCAAATCTTTCCTTTCTTATTTTATTGTATGGCGATGAGAGTTCATTCTTGTTCTGAGTTTTTGGCCAGTTTCACCGACATAAAGATCCCCAGTAGGACATTTAGTACATACAATCAAATAGACCACATTTGACGTTGAGCAGGTGAAGGTACCTGGGATCTTGTAGTCCTGATCTGTATTGGGGAACTGCACCTTATCAGTGATCATTATGTACAGACAGGTCTTACATTTGGTCTGTTTGCAGGGGAAAGTTCCTGTAGTCGTTTGAGAGGACAGTGAGCTTCTGACAATGATGTTTTTGAGATTAGGGGGCTGTCTGTAGCACAGGAGTTGGGGTTCTGGAAATATGGATTTCAAACGGTCATCTTTTTGTAGTATCAGATGTACTCCCCGAGCAATCCTTCTTAGAATTTCCAGATTTGAGTTGTAGGTGACTACCCGATGATTTTCTTGTTTTGTTTTGTACTTTAGGAGCTCACTCCTTGGCAATGAGGTGCCTCTGGCAATTTGGTTTTCCACTGTAGTTGGATGGTATCCCTGATTAAAAAATGTCTTTTTGAGGTTTCCATGGTGTTCATACCTGTCTGCAGAGTTTGAACATATGCAGTTGTGTCTGATGCAGTTGACTGTAGATGATGGAGTTTTTTTATGTGTTTGGGGTGGAAACTGTACCATTTGAGGTATGCTGTGCGGCCAGTTTGTTTCTGGTAAAGAGTTGTTTCTATTTTACTGTTCTGTATCTTGATGATGGTGTCCAAAAAGTTTATTTCAGTAAAGGAGTAGTTGAGAGTTAAATTGATGGCTGGATGAAACTGGTTGAAGCATTCATGGAATGTGTTTAGTTGTTGTTCAGATCCAGTCCAGATGATTATGATGTCATCGACGTAACGGTAATAAGCCAAAGGTTTGATGAGGCAGGAGGACAGGAAGTCACTCTCAAGCTTGGCCATGAGGAATGTGGCCCTCAGATGTCTTGGGTTTATTGCATTCACGGACAGAACATTAATTGGAGGACAATAAAACTTTCACACTTCTTATAATTGCTCCAAAAATTTATTGTTACAACTGTTTGTTTCCTCCTCCACTCATATTGATCTGCTTTACATCCCTTGACTAATGTACCTCATTATTCCTATGTATGTTGGTGTATAAATATGTGAATCTTCAGATACTGTCTTACGAGACACCTGATGATGAAGTCGCCCAAGTAGTCTCGAAAGCTTGCAATTTTTTCATCATCTTTTCAGTTATCCATTAAAAGGTATCAACCACTGAGGAATCTCAATCCTTTTTTCATCTTATATTTACTGGCTAACATGGTACAAATATATATGTTTCCCTAGGAAAAAGATCTACCCGAGACTGAGTTTCATATGAATGGGATTGTCAATACCACACTTGATTTGTTTGCTGCTGGGACAGAAACTGTTAGCACAACACTGCGTTATGGATTCCTGATTCTCCTCAAGCATCCAGATGTTGAAGGTTTGTAAAATGCTTGAAATATTAATATACTTCTATTGTTGAAGAATGCTTTACATTGGACCTATTTTTTTTTTGGGGGGGGGGAAATCAAGGTTAAGGACTTAAGGCATCCCATTCACTTAACTATGTAGGACCTGTACATTTCTTGACATGTTTACTCGCGTTCCCCATGTAATAACACATCTGGAACATCTATTCTTATGACTCTAAGATGTGCCTCTGCATAGTCTGACATTGGCATGCAGGGACACACCCTCAACTGGCAACATCCTTCCAAATCTTCATTGCAAACTGCTAGTAATTACTGAAATTTACAACAGCAGTAATAACAGAGGAATAACACATCACAGATTTATAGAAATATATAATCTAGCATTAATACTCCAAGAGTGATGCAAATAGTTACTGAAACAGGCATGTCAGGAGAGATTGCATCTCCTCTTTAACTGTTGCACATACTGGAATGCACCAACAGTGGGGCTCAATATGTGTGTCACAGTGTTGCACGAAACCTTTATTTGAATGCACCTTTGGATGAATTCGATTAGCATAGCCGCATTCCTATGGGAGATGTAACCTTGTAGCAATGTCCCCACCAGGAGTGTGACTTAAAGGGAACCTGTCCTCTCCGAAACACCCCCTGAACTAGAGTAAGCGGTGTATAGTGTAAGTGATGCTGAATCCGAACATGTAATTTTTATATTTGTACTCACTTCCATTCCGACGCTGTGCTCCCACAAACCTGCAGTAAAATGCACTCACTGGACTCCAGTGCTCACTCATATAATGGAGAGGACTCAAAGAAGAGTCCAGTGAGTGCATTTTACTGCAGGTTTGTGGGAGCACAGCGTCTGAATGGAAGTGAGTACAAATATAAAAATTACATGTTCGGATTCAGCATCACTTACATTATACACCGCTTACTCTAGTTCAGGGGGTGTTTCGGTGATGACAGGTTCCCTTTAAGGGTAACATTGTCAACTAGTTTTGGCAGTTAAGTTGGCATACATGCAAGCATTATACCAGAATGTCACAAGGAAATCTAAGGTGTAGGTGGATGGGGCAACAAATAGACTAGCTTCAGTTAACTCACTCTTTAGTGTAATGGGTTGTGCATGGAAATAATAAGGGTTCGACCACACATTCATATTTCTGCATGCAGTTTTGGAAGCCAAAATCAGGATTGGATCATAAAAAAGTAGACAAAGTATAAAGAACAGATACAGCTTCTCCCCTTTTTTGAATTCATTCCTGATTTTGGCTTCCAAAACTGCATGCAGAAACCTAACCAGATGGCCATACCCTAAGGGCTCATGCACCCGGCCGTTTCTGTGCATTGGGGACCGTAATTTGCTGCTCCAATGCACTGACACCATCTGTGTGGATTCCACAGACGGATCCAGACCCATTCAACTTAAATGGGTCCGTGATCCATCTGCACTACAAAAAAAAGGAATGCATACACTACTTTTTTGCAGTGCAGAGGCATGGAGAGGTTTCATGCCTCCGTTCTGCAAAGGACCTTCTGGATTGCAGACCCATTCAAGTGAATGGGTCCAAATCCATGATGTGGGGTGCACACGCTGTTTGCAGGCCGCAATACGGGCATGGCTGGGCAACGGCTGTGTTCATGAGCCCTTATAATGACAACAGCCAGCAGGAGTTGTACCTTAATATGAAATATATAAAAATCCTCACCAGTAACATTTCAGGGAGGGATGGAAGGAGATAGAAAGAACGAACAGGAGGCATAGCATGATGGGAATGTGTCACTGGAGGCAAGGACTGCCTATTTCAGGGTCATTTGCGCCAACCCATCTTCTCTTTGCTAATTTCTGCGTTTGCATCCTCTACTGTGTCGGAGTCATTTCAAAGTTATATATTTTTTTAAAAAAGCAATGTTTTAAATAGGAGTAAAAGGAACCCATCTTCGTAAAAACGCAATGTAATCAGCAGGCAGCAGGTTATAGAGCAAAAGGAGCTGAGCAGTTTTATGGGGAAGGATTCAGCATTACATGTAATTTTAGAATTACAATTTCTCCTTTGCCTGAGCTTAGTAGTCACGGGTGCAATCCATATCATTGATTGACAGCAATTGTATATCTGTATGCACACTAGGAAGGCTGTTAATCACAGATATAGCAGTGGAGATGATTGAATAGATTTTAACATTGAACAAATTTTGAAACATTTGAGTTGAACCCAAAATTTAAAATTTTTGGCATTTCGATTTGAGCAAATTTCTCAAAATAGCATCAGTACTTTTTTCAAATACGACAGGAAAGATGAAGGAGAATTACATGACCATAGGGAATATGTGAATATACATCGTAAGGCACCAAAAAGGGCAATATTTTTTAGCTTTTTTTTAAAACAATTAAAAAAAAATACAACAGTGTTTTGTAAACAGGCCGCCATATGTGTATGTGACTCAGTTGAGTGGTGTTATGTGACTATCACCTTAAGAGTACTAATTCTGTTTTAGCATTAAAGAGAAGTCCTAGGATTGTTTCTAAAGGAAATCGGAGCACTTTGATTCAAGTCAAATTTATTTGGGTCTGAACCAAATCTTCAAAGTAGATTCCCAGTAGATTTGTTCATCACTAGAGATGAGCGAGTAGTGTTCGATCGAGCTGGTATTCGATCGAATACTACGATATTCGGCACACTCGATTTCAATCGAGTATAACGGCGATGGCGCACTTAGAATTCGTTTCCCCTCCCACCTTCCCTGGCGCTCTTTTCCACCAATCAAACATGCAGGGGGGGTATGACAGGCACGCTGAGCACGCTGGCAGCGCGAAAACAGCGTCTACATGCATTGGCTGGAAAAACCATGTGACCTCGAATATTAAAAACTCAGCTCTTCCTGCTCGTACGCATATGCTGCGTGAACTTAGTCAGGGACAAGAGGCTGGAGAAGGGAGAGACAGATTTTAGCTGTTGGACAGGCAGGAGCGTGAATAAAAGCCCTTATCAGGGCTACTACAGTGGACTTCAGTGATAGCTTTACTACAATATAGACTTTACAGAGAACGGCTTGCTGTATTCAGGGATAGCTGCTGGAGTAGGGACAGAGAGAGGCATTAGTGGTGTATTAGGTGCTCTGCTACATACCAAACTATATTTGCACTACTGCTGTGTACCTTGAAATATACAATATCTAGGCCTTTTAATTGGCAACTGTACTGTGCGTTCTCTTGCTAAATAATTTCACATACCTGGTGTAAATACCCACCGTCTGTTCAGTTAGTACACGGCTGTGTACTTTGAAATATACAATATCTAGGCATTTTAATAGGCCACTGTACTGTGCGTTCTCTTGCTAAATTATCTCACATACCTGGTGTAAATACCCACCGTCTGTTCAGTTACTACACGGCTTTGTACTTTGAAATATACAATATCTAGGCATTTTAATAGGCCACTGTACTGTGCGTTCTCTTGCTAAATTATCTCACATACCTGGTGTTAATACCCACCGTCTGTTCAGTTAGTACACGGCTGTGTACTTTGAAATATACAATATCTAGGCATTTTAATAGGCCACTGTACTGTGCGTTCTCTTGTTAAATTATCTCACATACCTGGTGTAAATACCCACCGTCTGTTCGAGTTACTACACGGCTGTGTACTTTGAAATATACAATATCTAGGCATTTTAATAGGCCACTGTACGTGTGCGTTCTCTTGTTAAATTATCTCAACATACCTGGTGTAAATACCACCGTCTGTTCAGTTACTAACACGGCTTTGTACTTTGAAATATACAATATCTAGGCCATTTTAATAGGCCACTGTACTGTGGCGTTCTCTGTTAAATTATCTCACATACCTGGTGTAAATACCCACCGTTGTTCAGTTACTACACGGCTTTGTACTTTGAAATATACAATATCTAGGCCATTTAATAGGCCACTGTACTGTGCGTTTTCTTGTTAAATTATCT
>ONZH01017209.1:0-24384 GCA_900303285.1 Rhinella marina
TTTTGCAGTCTCAGTGTGCTGACAGTGGGGATTTACCAATGTTGTCTGAGGAGGTGGTGGACAATGGCGAGACACAGGTGTCGGGGGGTGAGGTAGTTGTATGGGAAGCAAGTTACAGTGGGGACTCCTTGGGGGGACTTTCTCATGATGGGACAGATTCAATTGTGTTTAGAAAGGCTGATGGGCTTCCGTCAGCACTGTGTGTATAGAACCCCATGGCCTTTCATAAAAATAATCTGGCGATGACCCCAAGGCAATTTTCAGGGACATGGTAATGGTGACCCACTCAAAAATGCTGCCTGACAACCTGGCGGTGAAGACCTATCCAAAAAAAAGATGTACGCAGTTTGCGCAAATAAAACGTGAATCCACATATTAATACGGTATCTATAGACTCTGAGGTATATAGCACGCTGATGAAACGTATTCACTAGTCACTGCAACGTGTATTACGGATCAGTGAAATTAAACGGACAATGTAGATAGATATGCAGGTACGATTATTTTCAGACCTATCCAAAAAAAGATGTACGCAGTTTGCGCAAACAAAACGGGAATCCACAGATCAATACGGTATCTATAGACTCTGAGGTATATAGCACACTGATGAAATGTATTCACTAGTCACTGCACCGTGTATTACGCATCAGTGAAATTAAACGGACAATGTAGATAGATATGCAGGTACGATTATTTTCAGACCTATCCAAAAAAAGATGTACGCAGTTTGCGCAAACAAAACGGAAATCAACAGATCAATACGGTATCTATAGACTCTGAGGTATATAGCAGGCTGATGAAATGTATTCACTAGTCACTGCAACGTGTATTACGGATCAGTGAAATTAAACGGACAATGTAGATAGATATGCAGGTACGATTATTTTCAGACCTATCCAAAAAAAGATGTACACAGTTTGCGCAAATAAAACGTGAATCCACAGATCAATACGGTATCTATAGACTCTGAGGTATATAGCACGCTGATGAAATGTATTCACTAGTGACTGCACCGTGTATTACGGATCAGTGAAATTAAATGGACAATGTAGATAGATATGCAGGTACGATTATTTTCAGACCTATCCAAAAAAAAGATGTACGCAGTTTGCGCAAATAAAACGGGAATCCACAGATCAATACGGTATCTATAGACTCTGAGGTATATAGCACGCTGATGAAATGTATTCACTAGTCACTGCACAGTCATGCACAGGAATATATCTGTTTAGATATGTATAGTTTGATCTATGTGGCTGGACAAGTTGTACCAGGCACAGCTCTGCACAGAGGCTTCCTATCCTAACTCCTAACTCCTAACTGCTTGCTGCACACACTACACGAGCTAACACTGTCTCTGTCTGTCTCTTCTCCTTCCCAACAGCACAATGAGGCTGATGCTGCAGGTCCCTTCCTTATGTAAATTTAGGTCACATGTCACTGCCAGCCAATCACTGCTGGGGAGGTATAGGGGATGTTACATCACAGCAGGCGTTCCCACAGGCTTCCCTTTGATGCTGATTGGCTGAAAAAAACGGGCATTTCAAACTGGCAGTGACACACGAATCATCACGAGTCCGCGCTGGCTCGGGATGCTGAGCCGAGCCGAATTGGGCAATATTTGTGCGAATCCCGAATATTGCCGCTTCGGCTCGCTCATCACTAGAGCCATGTCATTTGCTGTTGTAGGTCCACTGTGTTTTATCAAGACCAAAGTCAGTGCAGCCTTCTACCAGGAAATTTTGGAGCACTTCATGCTTCCCTCTGCCGACAAACTTTTTGGAGATTGAATTTTTATTTTCCACAGGACTTGGCACCTCTCCACACTGCCAAAAGTATCAATACCTGGTTTAATAACCACAGTATCACTGTGCTTGATTGGCCAGCAAACGCGCCTGAACTTAACCCCATATAGAATCTATGGGGGTATTGTTAAGAGGAAGATGAGAGACACCAGACCCAACAATGCAGACAAGCTGAAGGCTGCTATCAAAGCAACCTGGGCTTCCATAACACCTCTGCAGTGCCACAGGTTGATCAACTCCATGCCACGCCGCATTGATGCAGTTATTCATGCAAAAGGAGCCCCAACCAAGTATTGAGTGCATTTACTGTATATACTTTTCATTTGGCCAACATTTCTGTATCTAAAAAAAAAATCACAGTTGGTCTAATATGATATTCTAATTTTCTGAGATTAAACTTTTGAGGTGACTTTTTGGGTTTTCCTTGGCTGTAAGCCATAATCATCAACATTAACATAAATAAACGCTTGAAAAAGTTCACTCTGTAATGGCTCTATATAATATATGTGTTTCACTTTTTGAATTAAATAACTGAAAAAAAACAACTTTTTGATGATATTTCTAATTTATTGAGATGCACTTGTACATGAGAATGGATACCATCTTCCCCTCATACCAGAAGTAAACTCTGAATAGATTACATTTCTATTAACCCCTTGGCGACATAGGACGTACCGGTACGTCCTGAGCACGAGGTAGTTCGCGCAACAGGCCGTACCGGTACGTCCTGAATGTAATCCCCCCCTGCGCAGTGCAGGGGGGTTACATGCTGTGATGGCGGCTGTTAAACACAGCCAGCCATCCACAGTAAAGCCCTCGGGGGGAGCCGTTCCCCCCCATAAAGGCGATTGCTGTGATTGGCTAGTCTGTGCAGACTAGCCAATCACGGCGATGCAGGGGCTGGCTGTAAGGATCTGATTCCCGCGCAGTCCGAGACTGCAGGGGATCAGATCTGCTAATGAAGGTAATTATGCCCCGGGTGCCCCCGATCCTTCCCCCCTCCTTTCCCATATTATGATTTTTAATTTGCCCCGGGTGCCCCCCCCCCACCCCAATTTTTCAGGATGGCCGAGCGGTGGAAGCAGAGTGTCAGCATACAGCTGACAGTCTGCCTTCAAATGGCCGGCATCGCTGCTGGCAGCGATGTCGGCCGTTTAACTCCCTTCCATGCCGCGGTCCATAAGGACCACGGCATGGAAGGGTTAACAGGGAGGGCGCTCCTCCCTCCCCATCGGGAGCTGCAGCAGCGCTCCGATGGTGTGGCCAGTGAGAGGGAGAGAGCTCCCTCCCTCCCATCGGGACGCTGCTTCTGCTGTGGCAGCGTCCCGATGGTTACCATGGCAACCAGACGCTTGCCATGGCTTGCCATGGTAGAGGTAAGCCTGTTCAAGCTCCTGCTAAAGGCAGGACCTTGATCAGTCTTACAATGAATGAAAAATGCACTGCAGTACACTATACAGTGTACTGCAGTGTATTATACAGCCCTCAGACCCACTGGTTCTTCAAGAACCAAGTGGGTCTGAGTGAAAAAAGTGTAAAAAAAAAAAGTGTAAAAAAAAAGTGGTAAAAAAAAGTAAAACAAAAAGTTTAAAAAAAATCAATTTTTTTCCCCATTTAATTCATTAAAAATAAAGAAAACACTATATATAAACATGTTAGGTATCGCCACGTCCGTAACAACCCGCTCTATAAAAATATTACATGAGATGGCCCCCCAGGCGAATGCTATAAAAAATTTTTAAAAAAACTATGCCAAAATAGCCATTTTTTTCCCCTCTTCCCTCACAAAAAGTGTAATAGCAGGCCGATCAAAAAGGCGTATTTACCCCAAAATGGTATCAATCAAACCGCCATCTTGTCCCGCAAAAACGGTACCCTACCTGAGACAATCGCCTGAAAACTGAAAAAATATGGCTCTCTGAAAATGGCAACACAAAAAAAAGATTTTATTTTGTTCAAAAATGCATCTAATGTGTAAAACTTTCCAACAATAAAAAAGTTGACATATTGGGTATCGTCGCGTCCGTAACAACCTGCTCTATAAAATATTACATGAGATGGCCCCCCAGGGTAATACTATAAAAAAATAAAAAAAAAACTATGCCAAAATAGCCATTTTTTCCCTTCTTCCCTCACAAAAAGTGTAATAGCAGGCGATCAAAAAGGCGTATTTACCCCAAAATGGTATCAATCAAACCGTCATCTTGTCCCGCAAAACGGTACCCTACCTGAGACAATCGCCTGAAAGCTGAAAAAATATGGCTCTCTGAAAATGGCAACACAAAAAAAAGATTTTATTCTGTTCAAAAATGCATCTAATGTGTAAAACCTTCCAACAATAAAAAAGTTGGACATATTGGGTATCGTCGCGTCCGTAACAACCTGCTCTATAAAAATATTACATGAGATGGCCCCCCAGGCGAATGCTGTAAAATTTTTTAAAAAAAACTATGCCAAAATAGCCATTTTTTTCTCTCTTCCCTCACAAAAAGTGGTAATAGCAGGCGATCAAAAAGGCGTATTTACCCCAAAATGGTACCAATGAAAACCTCACCTCATCCTGCAAAAAATGAGCCCCCACATAAGACAATAGCTCAAAAAAATAAAAATCAATGGCTCCCGCAAACCACTCCATCAAAATCTGTGTTGTAAATCCATATGGCGCTCCTTCTGTTCTGAGTCCTGCCATGTGCCCCCACAGCACTTACCACCACATATGGGTGTTGTCGTATTCAGGAGAAATGGGTAACAAATTATGGGGGGGGCTTTTCTCCTGTTACCCCTTATGCAAATAAAAAAAATTGGGGCTAAAGCAACATTTTATTGGAAGAAAAAAAAATTTCAATTTCACAGCCAAGTGTTTCCAAATTCCGTAAAATGCTTAGGGGGTCAAAGTGGTCAGTACCCCCCTTAATATATTCTTTGAAGGGTGTAGTTTCAAAAATTGGGTCACTTTATGAGGGTTTCCACTGTAGGGGTACGTCAGGGTCTCTCAATTACAAAATGGTGCCTAAAAACTATTCTAGCAAATTTTGCCTCCAAAATCCGTATGGCGCTCCTTTCCTTCTGACCACTGCCACAAACCCATAGAGACGTTTACCACCACATATGGGGTATTTCTGTAAACTGCAGAATCAGAGCAATGTAAATTGAGGTTTAGTTTGCTGTTAACCCTTGCTATGTTGCAAGAAAAAAAATATTAACATGAATAATCTACGAAAAAAGTGAAATTTTGAAATTTCACCTCCATTTTCCATTAATTCTTGTGGAACACCTCAAGGGTTAACAAAGTTTGTAACAGCAGTTTTTTATAATTTGAGGGGTGTAGTTTCTAAAATGGGGTCATTTTATGGTGGGTTTCATTATGTAAGCCCCTCAAAATCACTTTATATCTGCATTGGTGCTAAAAAAAATGGTTTTGGAAAATTTGGTGAAAATTTGAAAAATGGCTTTTAAACTTCTAAGCCTCCTAACGTCCTAAAAAAGTAAAATGACGTTTACAAAATGATGCCAACATAAAGTAGACATATGGGGAATGTAAAATAATAACTATTTTTGGAGGTATTACGGTGTATTTTGAAAGTAGAGAAATTGAAATTTGGAAATTTGGAAATTTTTCAGAATGTTTGGTAAATTTGGGATTTTTTCATAAATAAGGGTGAAATATATTGACTCAAATTTATGACTGTCATGAAGTACAATGTGTCACGAGAAAACAATCTCAGAATGGCCTGGATAAGTAAAAGCGTTCCAAAGTTATTACCACATAAAGTGACACATGTCAGAATTCAAAAATTTGGCCCAGACATTAAGGCCAAAATGGGCTCTGTCCTCAAGGGGTTAAGAAGGTATTATCATTTGTCATAGGACTGATGTAATGGAAAAGATAAACAGCCATTTCTGATGGAAGTGCCTCTTTATCACTCACTGCCAGACCATATCGATAAGTGTGTTGTCTGTCCCAAAATGGTCAATTTAAGATATTGCTTAAATTAATGTCCTGGTTTCCATTATGCAGGAGTCCTGTCCTGCATAACGGAAACCACGATGGATCTGTTATGCTCCCATAGAGTTCTATTATGACGGAATGCAAAATGGAATGCCTCTAAAGGTGTCCCTATAGAGCTGGGGTGCACAACCTTTTCTGGTTGGGAGCCACACTGTCAGCCTGAACCAATTCTGAGGGCCAAAAATAAAACTTAAATGGGTAATACCAACTGAAATACTATATTTGTGGCATATTAAACATACAGTATATACCATTAATGTCTAGTTACAGTTCAAGGACTCCCATCTCATGGAAGAATACAGGAAAAATACATCTGAGCAGCCACAAGACAGACATACATGTCTGTTACCAGATGGTTGGGGGCTGCACAGAACTGTATCGAGGGCCACATGTGGCCCCCGGGCCACAGGTTGTGCACCCTTGCTATAGAGGCATTCCATATATATGGTTCCAATATAATCATGCATCATCAGAAAATAATAAAGTGAAGTTAAGGTCCCCATTGACTTCAATCAGGTTCAGGTTCAAGTTCGGGTCAAGTTCAGGTTCCGGGTCTCATCCCTAATACTTACCAGCCAGATAAGATTGAAAACATGGTTGAATTGGGTGTTGTCACAAGGGGAAATAGTGAGCCCTGACTTGAGCCTCAACCTCTGTCCCTGCCTACTTACACGGCCCATCCTAGGTAACGGCGCATAACTGGGCGGCAATCCCTAGCCTGAATAAGTGCTGGGTCGTTAAGGGAAGGGGAACAAGAGGAGAATACAATAAACAAAGACAGAACACAAACACAATATCAGAGGGTCAGCAAGCCAAGAGTCATACCAGGGGAGAGAGCAGAAGCAAAGTCAAAATACGCAACCCGAAGTAAAAAAACACTATAGTCACTAATGAGAACAAGCACAAGCACTGGAGGTATAGACCAATCACAGGCAACCTGTGGCCAGCAGATTGCCTGTTTAAATAGGCATTCAAATGGGTCATGTGACGTGGCCAGCGTCCCATGACCCTAATTACATAATTCAAAATGTTTGAGTGCCAGCTTATCCCTGCTCGTATCCCCCACCTGCTCGTTGTCAAGGGGATAGGGAGGACACCGGCTGCGCATAGCCTGACAGCACGCCGGGTCCTTCCTGATCTGCTTGTCATCTAAGGGGGGCGGGGAGGAAGCCAGGCGTGCGGCAGCAGAGAGCGCGCCGGGTCCTCCCCGCTCAGGGTTGCCATGGGAGCAAGGATGCTCCCTGCGTCCTCACTCCGTCACACGCAGAAGAGGCCGGCGGCGCAGCGCTCCCTGTGACAGGTGTTTTTTCAGTCTGCTGTATGAAACAGCAAGCACCCGGAGGCTATGGCGCTTGCTCCGCTTCGGAGCAGCACCATCTTTAAAGACCCTACATCCGCTGTACATGTATGCCAGATGTCGAGAAGGAGTTAAAGAGTTCCTGCCTATCACTAGTTTCTCATATTATTACGAGTATATTACCCTGCTAAAATATGTTTTTCTGACTGAAGCTTTGTTTTTTTTTCTGGTTGTCTCTAAAAGCTGGAGCTACATTGAGAGTTCTGAACAATAAATTCACCAATACATGATAGATAACATGACCAAACAATCTTTAGTCGAAAGATAGCTGAAATCCAAGATTCTAATATTGTCATTAGTGATGCTGTTTAAAAACATTAATCTGATAATCACCAATTCCCATACCTGTATGAGACTTGGTGCAGGGCCTTAATCAGGAGTCTCATTGTCACAATTCAGAGATAAGTGCAGCCCTGAGCTGAACCCCACCACTGACCCTGCCTACTTGCACATCCCAAACTAGGCGGCGGCGTACATCTGGTTGGCAGTCGCTAGCCTAGGTACGTGCTAGGGCGTACAGGGGGGGAACAACGGGAGAAAACAATAGACAAAGACAGAATACCCAATATGAGAAATATTGCCAAGCCGAGGTCAAACCAGGATGTCACGTCAATACCAGAGCAAAGTCAAAACAAGAGGTCAGCAGCCGAGAAGTAACGTAGTACAAAGGGATAAGACTAGAACAAAGTCAAGTTCAAAAGCCGAGGTCAAACTCAATAGTCGCAGTGGTAATCAAACGCAGGTGACTGGATATGGATCAATCACAGGCAACCTGTGGCCAGCAGGCTGCCTATTAAATAGTCATGTGACGTGGCCAGCATCACATGACCCCAATACTGACTCCTCACAGGTGAGCACCAGGCTATCGACGCCCGCTCTCACCTTCCCTGCCTGTACGTCACGAGGGACCAGGAAGCGTACTCTGCCGGGTTGGCCCTGCCCCCTTTACGCAACTAGGGAGTGGGCGTACACCAGGAAGCGTGCGTTGCCAGGTACTCCCCGCCCCCTGATCCTCATGGAGACGAGGACACGGCCGGCTCTGAGCTAGACGCGGGTGACTGGCGTGCGGCATGGATGAAGCACGCCTCTGACTCCCCGTGACACCCATACATGTAAGCTGCTATCAGAGACATCCAGAAATGCTGAGGAGAAGATATAAGCCCCTGCCTTCTCCTTTCTTTGATGCATAGTGCCAGATAAGATTTGATTAATTATAAATTACTTTGATGCAAATCGCTTTCCATTGTATGGAGTGGTCTTAATGACAATACAATGACAATACCAAGATGCAGCCATGTTTTCTGCCACGAGTACAAAGTAGGTATGGCTTATTATTGACAATTTTTTGAGAAATAATAGTAGCTAGATATCTCCCATTAAGGCTAATTCCACACCATCACTTGCCTAATGGCAGTGAAATCCACTGGCATGGGAGCGAATGGCATCGCCAGCATCTTGGCCAGGGGGAAGTTTGGTTGGCACACAACCAGTTTACTGGACACATATTATTGTTTCCTGTGTACACATACCATTATGGATAACTGAGTTTGGAGAAGGATGAAGTGGAGGATGATGTGCAGGAGAAGCAGTAGACGGTGATGATGATGACAATGTGGCCTTGCTACTAAAATAACCATGTGGAGGAGGAGAATGATCTTGCTGACATTGCTGGCCAGTTCTATTTTCTGATCTATATTAATTCTGCTTCATGTTCTGATGGAGGTCAAAGACATCTTAAAAAGATTAAAATAGACAAATCGCCAGGACCGGATGGCATACACCCCCGTATCCTAAGAGAATTAAGTAATGTCATAGCCAGACCCTTATTTCTGATATTTAAGGACTCTATACTGACAGGAAGTGTTCCAGAAGATTGTCGCATAGAAAATGTGGTGTCAATATTCAAAAAGGGTCCAAAAACAGAGCCCGGGAACTATAGGCCAGTAAGTTTAACATCTGTCATGGGTAAACTGTTTGAGGATTTTCTAAGAGATGCTATCTTGGAGGACCTCAATGAAAATAAGCAAATAACTCCATATCAGCATGGCTTCATAAGGGATCGGTCATGTCAAACCAAATTAATCAGTTTCTATGAGGAAGTAAGTTCTAGACTTGACCACGGCGAATCAATGGATGACGTATATCTGGACTTCTCCAAAGATTTTTACACTGTACCACATAAAAGGTTAGTGTATAAAATGAGAATGCTTGGCCTGGGAGAAAATGTCTGTATGTGGGTAAGTAACTGGCTCAGTGATAGAAAACAGAGGGTGGTTATTAACGGCACATATTCAGATTGGGTCACTGTCACTAGTGGGGTACCACAGGGGTCAGTATTGGGTCCTATTCTCTTCAATATATTTAATAATGATCTGGTAGAAGGCTTGCACAGTAAAATATCAATTTTTGCAGATGACACTAAACTGTGTAAAGTAATTAACACAGAAGAGGACAGTACACTGCTACAGAGAGACCTGGATAGATTGGAGGCCTGGGCAGAGAAGTGGCAGATGAGGTTTAACACTGACAAATGTAAGGTTATGCACATAGGAAAGAATAATGCAAGTCACCAGTACATACTAAATGGTAAAACACTGGGTAACACTGACATGGAAAAGGACCTAGGAATTTTAGTGAATAGCAAACTAAGCTGTAGAAACCAGTGTCAGACAGCTGCTGCCAAGGAAAATAAGATAATGGGTTGCATCAAAAGAGGCATAGATGCCCATGATTAGAACATAGTCCTGCCACTTTACAAATCACTAGTCAGACCACACATGGAGTACTGTGTACAGTTCTGGGCTCCTGTGAACAAGGCAGACATAGCAGAGCAGGAGAGGGTTCAGAGGAGGGCAACTCTCTGCTAGAGGAGATGGTGATGGTAAGTTCACTAAAAGAGGGGCCTGGATGTATTTCTGGAGGGTAATAATATTACACGTTATAGTTACTAGCGATGGGTTGTTGATCCAGGGAGTAATTCAGATTGCCTGATTGGAGTCACAAAGGAATGTTTCCCCTAAAGTGAGGAATATTGGCTTCTACCTCACAGGTTTTTTTTTGCCTTCCTCTGGATCAACTTGCAGGATAACAGGCCGAACTGGATGGACAGATGTCTTTTTTCGGCCTTATAAACTATGTTACTATGTAACATAGTAACATAGTTTATAAGGCCGAAAAAAAGACATCTGTCCATCCAGTTCGGCCTGTTTTCCTACAAGTTGATCCAGAGGAAGGCAAAAAAACTCTGTGAGGTAGAAGCCAGTTTTCCCCACTTTAGGGAAAAAAATTCCTTCCCGACTCCAATCAGGCAATCAGAATTACTCCCTGGATCAACAACCCCTCTCTAGTAACTATAACCTGTAATATTATTACCCTCCAAAAATACATCCAGGCCCTTCTTGAACTCTCTTAGTGAACTTACCATCACCACCTCCTGAGGCAGAGAGTTCCATAGTCTCACTGCTCTTACCGTAAAGAATCCTCTTCTATGTTACTATGTTAGAGCTGTAGTTTCTACATTTGTGCATAAATAGCCATATTTTATTTTCTTCCTTCATAGGTTGCACGCCGCAAATTTTTTTTTGTTTTTTTCTGCTGGCAATGTTGCGAAAAACAAGATTGGCATCACCTACTCCTGGGTTGACCATATTAGAAGCAGATCTTCCCCTGGCAGGTGTTTTTGATACATGTCTGCTCCAATTGCTGTCATAACCAGCTCTCTTTTATTTCATCACCTCCTCATCACACTGTTCCAGTTCTCAGGACCTGTCTAACACACAATTGTCATTGTCATCAATAGTGTTGAACAAATCAAAGTAAAATGAATTGACTTTGATCAGAATTTCGGGGAAAATTTGATTTGTCACAAAGCTGAATTTCTTTGTACTTTGTGGTGAGGAATCATTTCTTCCTGAAATGGCAGTAAAAAAAACAAAAAAATACCTACTCACCTAATTTGCTTGCATCAAGGCCATTGCGGTCATCTTGATTGAAGAAAACGCACAAAATTTTACTTGCTGCCGTGTGACGTCACCACTTCATCACGCTGGCCAGGAGCGGTGACATAATCAGTAATGACATCACCACATCCACCCAGCGTGATAACGTGATGATGTGATGATATACACGGAAAACTGGCTCAAAGGCATGGTGTCATACTCTTATGTAACATCAACACTATCCTGCTGTGACTGAGATAATAAGTCTACAGCTCCACGATGTCATCTGCTTTCTCCCCAATAACACGCCATCGAAATCTGATGAAAAAAATTATTGTGGCCTGAAATTACTGGCTGTAAGTCAGGTGCAGCTACTTCTGCTACATCTATCATCATTCTCAATGACAGATAACATGACACATGTGTTCTGTTTTACAATACTATATATATATATATAGTACTTAACAAGATCAATAATCATAGTCACAGAATTGACTTTATGTACATTGTATGGTTGGACTGCAGTACAATATACCTAAAGTAACTGTGACACAGAACAATATGTTAGGTTGGTTGTACCCTAGTCTCTGAGTACTTGTTGGAGTGCTGGAGTACTTTATGCCACATTTATCAAATGGCGCATGTTGTTTGATACATTTGGCTTGTCCTTAAACCTAACACTTCTGCCTAGAGAAGTTCCTCCACTTTTCTTACTCCACCCTCCTCCTGGAGTGAGATTGCGACTATTTTGCGACTTTTTAAAAAAAGTCGCAATGATAAATCTTTAGTGAAACTCATTAACATAGCTAACCACACCCACTTTCCAACCCATATTACAAAACTGGAGTGAGTAGTGTACACATGCAAAAAGTCGCTAAATTTTGCTCAAGTGAGTATAAAAAGTCACACATTTTTCCGCAATCTCATAAATTTTGCGCAAGGGAGTGAACAAAAGTCGCAAAAGCCCTAGTTTGCAACTTTTTGATGCCAGAATTCTGGACTGAAGGTATGATAAATTAGGGCCATTGAGTCCACTACAATATATAGACATTCACATAAAAAAGAAATCAAGACTCTTGGAGTAAAGGATGTATATTTTCACATTGTATAGCACTTAGGAATTTAACATAACAAACTGCTTAAAAACAGAACAAATCTGTGGTAAGTCTGAACATCTACCAAGATGTTTTGCAGATAAACTAGAGTTACTGATCCAAGTCAGTGCATAATACCTTACTTACGTGGCATATACTCTCTTGAAAGTAATGTACTTTGTATGGTTGGACTGAGTGCAGTAAAATATACCTATAGTAACTGTGACACAGAACAATATATTAGTTTAGTTGTACCCTAGTCTCCAATCTACTGAATTTATTAAATTAACGTTGAACTATTTTTTTTTTTATTACACAGAAGGTCAGTTGGACAGAGTTCACACATATTGAGTCCACTACAATATACAGTCAATGACTGTGATGTACACAGATATGAAAGGCAGGACACTATCTGCACCAGGATTAATATTGTGAATATTAATATTGTTATACCACAGAAAAAGGAACAGTAAAAGTAACATGGAATCATAAAAATCAAGAAACAGGAAAAAAGGGGACATAATAGAGTGAGAATGGATTACTTTAAGTATAAACAAAATAAGAAATATTCTGTCATCACTATTCATTTATATATATAACCTACAAAATATTCCCTTGTAAGGCAATACGACAGCTACATAAACCAATCAATCTAATCCAAAAGAAAAGAAGGCATCAGTAAGTCTATGGTATTTGAAAGTTTCTGAATAGTGATGATCGAGCACCCTGATGTTCGGTTGCTCGGGCCGAACACTAGGTGGTGCTCGAGTGCTCAGCCGAGCACCCAAGTATAATGGAAGTCAATGGGAGAAGACCAGGCACCCACTGCTCTGCAGAGGGGAGGGTGTCTGGTTGATAGGGAAACGTGAGAAAATGGTGGAAACACCACAGAAATGGTTAGGGAACAGCATGAGGAGGGTGTCTGGTTCATAGGGAAAGGTCAGAATTGCGACTTCTCCTCTTTTACTCCTTTCACTCGTAAAAGTATGCTAATTAACTGAATTTGTACGCATTAGCGCGGATGCTAATTGGCTAATTAGCGTGCATTGAGGGGACTCGAGCATGGCGCTCGAGCACACGCGGTATTCGTCCGAATACCGCGTGGTCCCGAGCACCGCCATGTTTGGACGAATAGTGTATTCAGCCAAACATGTTCGCTCAACACTATTTCTGAACCTTTGGGGATCCTATGTGACTTTTAGGACTATTACACAACTTGATCTTGGAGTAACAATGGTCTTAAATTAGACTTTGATAGAACCCTGTTCTTTAAATACAACAGGTCTTCCACTCTTACCAAATCATCATCTCAACGAATGACCATTGAAACACCAGATGCTAATTTTACCTTCAAATTATCCTAAAGATTCACTTACTATTGCCTTTCATAGATGTGATATTTCCTCAATAAATAAACGGGTGTGTTTTATATTTTGACTCATTTGTTCAATTTGGTTATCTTTATTTACATGCAGGATTTGTGTGAAAATCTGATGTAGATTTATGTAAAATGTATGCAGACATTTACAAAATTCTGAAGGTTTTATAAACTTTTAAGCAAGCACCACTATATAGATATATATATATATATATATATATATATATATATATATATATATAATATTTCTAGAATATACCACTTGTACTAATATTTATTGTATACAAAAACATCACATAGGTAAATACTCCCTTAGAAATACCCGAGATATACCAGTTCAAATAGATTGGTGGGATCATATAGAGAAGCCCCTACCCTTAGACATAATGACTCTGTGGCGAAAGAAGACCAGGCAATGCACAGTGCCTTGCAAAAGTATTCGCCCCCCCCTGGAACTTTTCAACCTTTTGCCACATTTCAGGCTTATAACAAAAAGATATAACATTTTCATTTTTTGCTGAAGAATCAGCAACAAGTGGGTCACAATTGTGAAGTGGAACGAAATTTATTGGATCATTTAAACTTTTTTTGTAATAATAAAACTGAAAAGTGGGGCGTGCAAAATTATTCGCCCCCCTTGCATTAATACTTTGTTGCGCCACCTTTTGCTGCGATTACAGCTGCAAGTCGCTTGGGGTATGTTTCTATCAGTTTTGCACATCTAGAGACTGAAATTCTTGCCCATTCTTCCTTGCAAAACAGCTCGAGCAAAGGTTGGATGGAGAGCGTTTGTGAACAGCAGTTTTCAGCTCTTTCCACATAGTCTCAATTGGATTCAGGTCTGGACTTTGACTTGGCCATTCTAAGACCTGGATACGTTTATTTTTGAACCATTCCATTGTAGATTTTGCTTTATATTTGGGATCATTGTCTTGTTGGAAGATAAATCTCCGTCCTAGTCTCAGGTCTTTTGCAGACTCCAACATGTTTTCATCCAGAATGGTCCTGTATTTGGCTCCATCCATCTTCCCATCAATTTTAACCATCTTCCCTGTCCCTGCTGATGAAAAGCAGGCCCAAACCATGATGCTGCCACCACCATGTTTGACAGTGGGGATGGTGTGTTTAGGGTGATGAGCTGTGTTGCTTTTACGCCATATTGTTTTGCATTGTTTCCAAAAAGTTGGATTTTGGTTTCATCTGACCAGAGCACCTTCTTCCACATGTTTGGTGTGTCTCCCAGGTGGCTTGTGGCAAACTGTAAACAAGACTTTTTATGGATATCTTTGAGAAATGGCCTTCTTCTTGCCACTCTTCCAGAAAGGCCCGATTTGTGAAGTGTTCGACTGATTGTTGGCCTATGGACAGACTCTCCCATCTCAGCTGTAGATCTCTGCAGTTCATCCAGAGTGATCATGGACCTCTTGGCTGCATCTCTGATCAGTCTTCTCCTTGTTTGAGATGAAAGTTTAGAGGGATGGCCGGGTCTTGGTAGATTTGCAGTGGTCTGATACTCCTTCAATTTCAATATGATCGCTTGCACAGTGCTCCTTGGGACAGTGATTCATCAGTTATTTAGGACAACATTGGATCATTCAGAGATCCTCAATGAACTTCTGGAGTGAGTTTTCTGAACTGAAAGTAAATGGTCCGAATAATTTTGCACGCCCAACTTTTCAGTTTTACTATTAAAAAAAAAAGTTTAAACGATCCATTAAATTTTGTTCCCCTTCACAATTGTAACCCACTTGTTGATTCCTCACCAAAAATTTTAAATGTTATATCTTTTTGTTTGAAGCCTGAAATGTGGCAAAAGGTTGAAAAGTTCCAGGAGGCCTACTATACTTTCGCAAGGCACTGTATATCTTTTTGCATCTTAATGTATGTTGTCTATGAGGATGTTTTTTCCTTTCACTACTCTGGTCATTGTGCAATTTTTTGCAGTAATGGATAAAACACAACATTGTCCTGGCTTTATTGTAGGTGACTGATACTTTTGCAGATTTTTCTATAATCCATCAGTCATAATATGTCATGTCCTGACCATACACAATGATGTGAAAGTAATGACGTTTGACTGTTGGGGACAGGTCAAGGCAATGGACAATGTCACCCAACAGTACTGGCTGTGTAGTTCTGTAGATATTAGCTGTTTCATTCCCAAAAAGCTCAGGAAATTATTCATATGTATCTTATGGAGTGGTTTCTTGTCAATGACAGCTATTATATATTTAAGTAATTATTTCCAGATAGGTATCATGTATTTTTGTTAATTGGTGTTCAGAGATGTATTTGTGTTCCAATTAAGGAGAAATCATACTAGTTTAACATAAATCCTTGAGACATATGAAAATGTATAATGATTACAGACTGTGATTACCATGCAGAAATCATTATTATTTAATATCCCTTAAAAATGCTTTATAGTCAAAAAATGTAACATTTTTTCGCCTGACATTTTAACAGCAGAGCTTGGGAAATTTACAGACTGTGAAACAAAAATTGTAAAATATATTTGGGGCAGATATATCAGCAAAGAGAAGCACTAAGCAATCATGGCAATTTATCAAGGAATTACAATGTGTTCTCTGCAGGTTCACTGTGTAGAATCATTCTCTTGCCAAGTTTATGTTCCAGAAAGTGAGAGCTCAGCCATGTCAGGGCTCTGTCAAATTAGCTCCCTGCCAAGATTTTATCTTGCACTGATGGGTCCATGCATTGCTCTTACCTAGAGAAGTCAACTTCACAATATGGGAAGCCTTCTGACATGTTAGTATATATTTCTTCCTTGTTCTTCGGCTTTATATTAATAAAACATTGGCAATCTTCTTTGGTAACAGGAGGCCAATGGCTCATTACATCTAAGAGCACATCACATGTAACAGCTTGTTTTTCTACCTGCACTTTGCTTGTGAGGTCTGACCTTACTGGATGATTAAAGGAAACAAGCAATATAAAAGATGGTTTCAAGAGAGTATATGCCACGTAAGTAAGTTATTGTGCACTGACCTGAATCAGTAACCTCTAGTTTATCTGCAAAACATCTTGGCAGATGTTCAGACTCACCACTGATTTGTTCTGTTTTTAAGCAGTTTGTTATGTTAAATTCCTAAATGTGATACAATGTGAAAATATGTATCTTTTACTCAAAGAGCCTTGATTTCTTTTTTTATGTAAATGTATAAAATCCATCTAACTTTACAATGGCGATAATAAATGAATATAAGTAGAATATACTAGAAGGGAAGTACAGAACTCACACATGCAAATAATTGTATTGGCTTAAAGTTGCTTAGTTTGAGATATACTTTCGATGTCAAATGTTTGAAACATGTCATAAAGAAAATTTCTTAAGCCAACTTGAGTCTGTTTTGCTGTAAGCCTGTGTTCCCATCATGTTTTTGTCACACTATTAAAATATATACTGTACATTGGGGGGAATGTACATTATATATATATATATATATATATATATATATATATATATATATACCGTTCAGACGAAAAGTTTGGACACACCTTTTCATTCAAAGAGTTTTCTGTATTTTCATGACTATGAAAATTGTAGATTTACACTGAAGACATCAAAACTATTAATTAACACATGTGGAATTATATACTTAACAAAAAAGTGTGAAACAACTGAAAATATGTCTTATATTCTAGGTTCTTCAAAGTAGCCACTTTTTGATTTGATTATTGCTTTGCACACTCTTGGCATTCTCTTGATGAGCTTCAAGAGGTAGTCACCTAAAATGGTATTCCAACAGTCTTGAAGGAATTCCCAGAGATGCTTAGCACTTGTTGGCCCTTTTGCCTTCACTCTGCGGTCCAGCTCACCCCAAACCATCTCGATTGGGTTCAGGTCTGGTGACTGTGGAGGCCAGGTCATCTGGCGTAGCACCCCATCACTCTCCTTCTTGGTCAAATAGCCCTTACACAGCCTGGAGGTGTGTTTGGGGTCATTGTCCTGTTGATAAATAAATGATGGTCCAACTAAACACAAACCAGATGGAATAGCATGCTGTGGCAAGATGCTGTAGGAGCCATGCTGATTCAGTATGCCTTCAATTTTGAATAAATCCCCAACAGTGTCACCAGCAAAGCACCCCCTCACCATCACACCTCCTCCTCCATGCTTCACGGTGGGAACCAGGCATGTAGAGTCCATCTGTTCACCTTTTCTGCGTCGCACAAAGACACGGTGGTTGGAACCAAAGATCTCAAATTTGGACTCATCAGACCAAAGCACAGATTTCCACTGGTCTAATGTCCATTCCTTGTGTTCTTTAGCCCAAACAAGTCTCTTCTGCTTCTTGCCTGTCCTTAGCAGTGGTTTCCTAGCAGCTATTTTACCATGAAGGCCTGCTGCACACAGTCTCCTCTTAACAGTTGTTGTAGAGATGTGTCTGCTGCTAGAACTCTGTGTGGCATTGACCTGGTCTCTAGTCTGAGCTGCTGTTAACCTGCGATTTCTGAGGCTGGTGACTCGGATGAACTTATCCTTCGCAGCAGAGGTGACTCTTGGTCTTCCTTTGCTGGGGCGGTCTTCATGTGTGCCAGTTTCTTTGTAGCGCTTGATAGTTTTTGCAACTGCACTTGGGGACACTTTCAAAGTTTTCCCAATTTTTCGGACTGACTGAACTTCATTTCTTAAAGTAATGATGGCCACTCGTTTTTCTTTACTTAGCTGCTTTTTTTCTTGCCATAATACAAATTCTAACAGTCTATTCAGTAGGACTATCATCTGTGTAATCACCTGACTTCTGCCCAACACAACTCATGGTCCCAACCCTATTTATAAGGCAAGAAATCCCACTTATTAAACCTGACAGGGCACACCTGTGAAGTGAAAACCATTTCAGGTGACTACCTCTTGAAACTCATCAAGAGAATGCCAAGAGTGTGCAAATCAGTAATCAAAGCAAAAGGTGGCTACAGTTGTTTCACACTTTTTTGTTAAGTATATAATTCCACATGTGTTAATTCATAGTTTTGATGCCTTCAGTGTGAATCTACAATTTTCATAGTCATGAAAATACAGAAAACTCTTTGAATGAGAAGGTGTGTCCAAACTTTTGGTCTGTACTGTATATATATATATATATATATATATATATATATATAATTTTATTTTATTTTTTTAAATAATGATATGGGGTACCCATCACCTTAGGAACCCTAAGGTGATGGGTACCACTACTGTTTGTTTAAGTCATGTGTAGATGTTAAACACAGGACAGAAACCTGATGTGAACACAACCTTATTTGCCCCAAATTTAGCAAATATTACATATTGACAAATTTGACACCCTTTAAAAAATAACACTTTTCTCAAGCAATGTTACACTAGTGTTTACGCCACCAACTACAGAAAAGAGAGTGCACTATGTTTTAAGATTTTTTGACAAAGTGGCATCTGATAAATCTTATGTACACCTACTCTCCTAGAAAACCTTGCCTATTTTCCAAGCCATTTTTCAAAACTGACAAAAGCAGTGTTAGGCCCCTTTCACACAAACGAGTTTTCCACGCGGGTGCAATGTGTGACGTGAACGCATAGCACCCGCACTGAATCCTGACCCATTCATTTCAATGGGTCTGTGTACATGAGCGTTTTTTTCACGCATCAGTTCTGCGTTGCGTGAAAAACGCAGCATGTTCTATATTCCGCGTTTTTCACGCAGCCCTGGCCCCGTAGAAGTGAATGGGGCTTCAGTGAAAAACGCATTGCACCCTGAAGCAAGTGCAGATGCAATGCGGTTTTCACTGATGGTTGCTTAGAGATGTTGTTTGTAAACCTTTAGTTTTTTATCACGCGTGTGAAAAACGCATCAAAACGCACTGCACCCGCATGGAAAAAACTGAACAAGTGAACGCAATCGCAGACAAAACTGACTTAACTTGCTTGCAAAATGGTTCGAGTTTTCCTGAACGCACCCTGACCTAATCCGTCATGCTCGTGTGAAAAGGGGCTTAAAAACTCAAAAATTGTAATTCATAATGTAACACTGAACAATGTATAACTGATCTGAGAAATGTTTTGCGCTTTCATTTTTTTCCCCTATGTTCCTTGAGCCATAACTTTTTTTATTTTTCCATTTACATAGCTGTATGAGGGTTTTTGTTTTTTTTTAGGAGAAGTTGCACATTCTAATGCCACCATTTAATATGGCATACAATGTAGTGGAAGAAAAATCCAAACATGGTAGAATTGGATAAAAACGCTATTCCTCCACCATTTTACGGGTTTTGTTCCCACGGCGTTCTGTTTGTGGAAAAACTGACCTATGTCCTTCGTGTAAAAATAAATTTAAACTTTGAAAAAAAAATGTTTTTTTTCCCATCAGCATATTCTGAACCCCATAACTTTTTTTTTATAGTTACATCTACTGAGCTGTGTGGGGGCTAATTTGTGGGGGGGACAATCTGTCATTTTTAGCTTTATATATGTCATTTTTAAATTTGCCATTTTGACCCCTTTTTCCGTTACGCCAATTGCCACATTGGAAAAATATTTTTTATTTTAATAGTATGGGCATTTTGAGTTGCAATGATGCCCATGATGTTTATATTTTTGCTTTTTAATTCTATTTTTAACAGTTTTTTGTTACTTTTTTAATTTTGAAGTTAGTAATTGAGCCTACAAAATCCATTTTTTTTTCAAATTTTTAACAATGATGGATTTTTTACATCAATTATTTGTACAGAATTGCTCATTTCTTATGTTGGCCTCTAAACTGCTGGCCAAAATAAGAATTGCAGTTTCAATGCCCTGGGTTTCTTCAGAGAGACCCAGCATCTAAAGGCTCTAATGACCACGATCGGCATTATTAAGTTTGAAACAGTGGAGACCCGCCGGCCATGACGCGTGCTGCACGTGTGAGTGGGTACCATGTTTGCACTTAGCTCCAGCACTGTAGCAAAGGGGTTAGCTGTCTATTTTTAGCTTGATGTAATTATTTATGGTCAGCTTTTGTGTCTTGTTGGTTAGCTTCATGGCAAATGAAATCTTAAAGTCTCCATATTCTCCCCACAATTAGTTTAGTTTAGTATAGTGTTTAGTGTGACATAACTAATTGGGTCCTAGTGGGAATGGGTATCGGAGTCATATATCAGACCTTCTGCACAAAGGGGACAGCAAAAAAGGCGAACAGTACATGGATGTCATCATGTGCTGCCTGCATCTGTGCGTCTGTTCCGCAAATTATAGCACATGTCATATTCCTGTCCATTTTGCTGACAAGAACAGCAATTTTTACTATTCGGACTAAGAAAAATACGGCATGCACTCAGTCAGTATCTATATCTTGTGTTCGGCAGTTTGCAGACCACACATATGGTTGTGCGCATTAGGTCTAAGGGGAAGACAATATAAAAAATGGCATAAAACTCTTCTTATAAAAAAACAAAAACAAAAACAGTATAATGAGCAGTAAAACTAAAAGAAAAGTAGCATTTTAGGATGGGTGACAATAAACTTCTCAAATGTAATCATTCTGTTACAACTATCTCTATTTGCTGAACTTCCTTGATGCTTCCATATGGATTACAGGATCTCATCCATGTCGCTGTCTCCAGCTCTTCTCCAGACAAAAAGCAACTGTGCTACCAGCACATAGCACTTGCTGCCACTATTCAGCACAACAGTCTCTGTGTTCTTCTGTGGAGATGAAGCTATTCAATCTAAGTAAAAGCTTTTCTTTAGAACTGTCAACTTTTTTTGGACAAGTTTTCTCCTGGTTAGATGATAGAATTTATTTACCAGGTTTCATATTTGTAGTTTATCAGAGTAGTTTGCATTTTAGAGAGTAAATAAAAGAATATTTTAATTAGTTACCCCTGACTGTTAAGTTGGGTACTTGTATTTCAAGGAGCACTGTGTTTTCAGGCATTGTATATGTATATGTCTAAAATACTCAAAGGTTATCATTAGCAAAATTTATACCGAAAGAGAGTTCTTGTTTGGCTGCTTTACATTTGATATGCCTTTTTTCATCTGTACTGAATAGAGTACAGCTGTATACATCAAATTAATGACAGTCAATCGTAAGTGTGAAGTTATATGTGAAGATATAAACAGTCCTGTCACATATAATTACTAGAGATGAGCGAGCACTAAAATGCTCGGGTGCGCGTTATTCGAGTCGAACTTTTCCCGATGCTCGGGTGCTCGTTTCGAATAACGAACCCCATTGAAGTCAATGGGAGACTCGAGCATTTTTGCGGGGGACCAAGGCTCTGCCTAGGGAAGGCTGGGTGAAAACCTGGAAACCTCAGAAAATGATGGAAACACCACGGAAATGGACAGGAAACAGCAGGGGCAGCATGCATGGATGCCTCTGAGGCTGCCTAATCCCACCATTACCCCAA
Organism: Rhinella marina; assembly: GCA_900303285.1. Lineage (NCBI taxonomy): Eukaryota > Metazoa > Chordata > Amphibia > Anura > Bufonidae > Rhinella > Rhinella marina. The sequence goes on from ONZH01017209.1 coordinate 21,955, forward strand.
ATTCTCAGGCAACAGCCTGGTGGTTACCCTCATGGCAATTGTGCTCACCCAGACCAAGAAAGGCGAGGCAAATACCCATCACATGTTAGGGAAGCACCCAACTAGGTGCAACGAAGGTCCATCACCGTCTGCAGGTGACACCACTGCTCATGCTGGCACTGCAGCTGAAATCAAGTTTAGTATCTGTTCTTATCAGTTGATGTGCTTGCTGGTGGTATAGTGGTGAGCATAGCTACTTCCCAAGCAGTTGATTCCGGGTTCGATTCCCATCTATCGCAGGAGGCAATTCAAAATCAGTACAATATCTAATACGTCCCCCTACCCGGGAAAATTGTTTGGAGAGAGGGCCTGTAGGTGGGGGGGAAGGAGGTTTTGCTGGAAGAGCCAGAGGAGTGCCCCCTTGGGCTAGCGTGTGTGGTGGTGACAACAGCCGGACTGGATTTGGGAAAACTGTTGCTTTAACCCGTATGGTATCGATTCTTCTCAGTTTAATACCGTATACGTCCCCTATCTTGGGACCCTATATTTAATGGATTTTTCAAACACGGAAAACGCTGCAGCTAAGGGGACGTGTCCATGCTCTGCCTATCACAGGTCAGGAGGCAGATAAAAGAAGAACAAAAACAAACATGAGTGCAACTTCTGATACGTCCCCTATCCGGCTAAATTGTTTGTAGAGTGGGCCTGTAGGTGGGGGGGGGGCAGGCTGGGGCAAGGAAGGTTTCGCTGGAAGAGCCATAGGAGTGCCCCCTGGGCTAGCGTGTGTGGTGGTGACAACAGCCGGATTGGATTTGGAAAAACTGTTGCTTTAACCCGTATGGTATGGATTCTTCTCAGTTTAATACCGTATACGTCCCCTATCTTGGGACCCTATATTTTAATGGATTTTTTCGAACACGGAAAATGGAAAAAGAGCTTGCTCTGGCCAGGGGAGTGTTTTTCCCACTGCCAGCTAAGGGGACGTGTCCATGCTCTGCCTATCACAGGTCAGGAGGCAGATAAAAGAAGAACAAAAACAAACATGAGTACACTTCTGATACGTCCCCTATCCGGCTAAATTGTTTGTAGAGTGGGCCTGTAGATGGGGGGGGGCAGGCTGGGGGGAAGGAGGTTTCGCTGAAAGAGCCAGAGGAGTGCCCCCTGGGCTAGCATGTGTGGTGGTGACAACAGCCAGAATGGATTTTTGAAAACTGTTGCATCAACCGGTACAGTCGTAAATTATGAACTTGATCAAGTGTAGCATGTGTCTTTGTATTCTTCTCAGTTTAATACCGTATATGGCAGCTATCCGGAAAAATAGTTTGGAGAGAGAGAAAGATAGGAAAAAGACGTCAATTGTTTGGAGAGAGGGCCTGTAGGTGGACCTCCGGAAAAATTGTTTGGAGAGAGGGCCTGTAGGTGACCTCCGGAACAATTGTTTGGAGAGAGGGCCTGTAGGTGGACCTCCGGAAAAATTGTTTGGAGAGAGGGCCTGTAGGTGGACCTCCGTTAAAATTGTTTGGACAGAGGGCCTATAGGTGGACCTCTGGAAAAATTGTTTGAATAGGGGGCCTGAAGGGGGCCCTCCTGAAAAATTGTTTGAAGAGAGGGCCTGTAGGTGGACCTCTGGAAAAATTGTTTGAATAGAGGGCCTGTAGGTGGAACTCTTGAAAAAATTGTTTGAATAGAGGGCCTGTAGGGGGCCCTCCTGAAAAATTGTTTGAAGAGAGGGCCTGTAGGTGGACCTCTGGAAAAATAGTTTGAATAGAGGGCCTATAGGTGGACCTCTTGAAAAATTGTTTGAATAGAGGGCCTGTAGGGGGCCCTCCTGAAAAATTGTTTGAAGAGAGGGCCTGTAGGGGGCCCTCCTGAAAAATTGTGCTAAAAGAGTGCCAGTTGGACCTGTAAAAAATGGCGTTTTTTGGGTCAGCGTTAGGCAAAGACGATATGGAGGAGGAGGAGTAGAGAAGAGGAGTAGAGAAGAGGAATCGGATACATAAGTTATTTAAATCTTTAGCTGCTTTCCCCCGGAGGAGATTTGAATTCCGGTGAAATCCAGGCTTTGTTCATTTTAATAAGCGTCAGCCTGTCAGCGCTGTCAGCTGACAGGCGTGTACGCTTATCGGTGATGACGCCACCAGCTGCACTGAATACCCGCTCTGACAGCACGCTAGCGGCAGGGCAGGCCAGCACCTCCAAGGCGAACAGCGCCAGTTCAGGCCACGTGTCCAGCTTTGAAACCCAGTAGTTGTATGGAGCACAGTGATCGCTACTGACGTTGGTATGGTCAGCTAGGTACTCCCTCACCATCTTTCTGTACAGCTCCCCCCTACTCTGCCTAGACTGGGGACAGGTGACAGTGTCTTGCTGGGTGACATAAAAGTGGCAAAAGGCTTTGGAGAGCGTTCCCCTGCCAGTGCTGGACAAGCTGCCTGCTCGCCTCCTCTCCCC
>ONZH01017210.1:0-65528 GCA_900303285.1 Rhinella marina
GGGGCAGTGCGGGTGAGGGAGGGGGGCAGTGCGGGTGAGGGAGGGGGGCAGAGCGGGTGAGGGAGGGGGCGGAGGGAGGGGGGCAAGAGCGGTGAGGGAGGGGGGCAGTGCGGGGGGCAGTGCGGGTGAGGGAGGGGGCGCAGAGGGGGCGTGCGGGTGAGGGAGGGGGCAGTGCAGTGCGGTGGAGGGAGGGGGGCAGTGCGGGTGAGGAGGGGGCGCGGGTGGGGGCGGCAGAGCGGTGAGGGAGGGAGCAGGCAGTGCGGGTGAGGGAGAGGGAGGGAGGGGCAGTGCGGGTGAGGGAGGGGCAGGGGGTGCGGGGTGAGGGAGGGGGCAGTGCGGGTGAGGGAGGGGAGGAGGGGTGAGGGAGGGGGCAGTGCGGGTGAGGGAGGGGGCCAGCGGGTGAGGGAGGGGCGCAGTGCGGGTGAGGGAGGGCGCAGTGCGGGTGAGGGAGGGGGGGCGGGGAGTGCGAGGGGTGAGGGAGGGGGGCAGTGCGGTGAGGGAGGGGCGCACAGGTGAGGGAGTGGGAGGGGGGAGGAGGGTGAGGAGGGGCGAGCGGGTAGAGGGAGGAGGGAGGCGGGCAGTGCGGGTGAGGGAGGGAGGGAGGGGCAGTGCGGGTGAGGGAGGGGCGCAGAGCGGTGAGGGAGGGGCGCAGTGCGGGTGAGGGAGGGCGCAGAGCGGGTGAGGGAGGGGGCAGTGCGGAGAGAGCGGGTGAGGAGGGGCGCAGAGAGGGAGGGGGGGTGAGGGAGGGCGGGTGAGGGAGGGTGAGGGGTGAGAGGGGCGCAGGTGGGGAGGCGCAGAGCGGGTGAGGGAGGGGCGCAGAGCGGGTGAGGAGGGGCGCAGTGAGGAGGGAGGGGCGAGTGCGGGAGGGAGGGGCGCAGAGCGGGTGAGGGAGGGGCGCAGAGCGGGTGAGGGAGGGGCGCAGAGGAGGGTGAGGGAGGGGCGCAGAGCGGGGCAGGGCGCAGAGCGAGGTGAGGGAGGGGCGCAGAGGGGTGAGGGAGGGGCGGCAGAGGCGGGGTGGGAGGGGTGCAGGTAGGGTAGTACAGGTGGGTGAGGGTGCAGGGTAGATTGGGGTTGTAGTACAGGTGGGGGAGGGTTTCAGGGTGATTGGGGGTTGTTAGTACAGGTGCGTGTGAGGGGTGCAGGGTAGATGGGGTTGTAGTACAGGTGGGGGGAGGGGTGCAGGGTAGATTGGGGGTTTGTAGACAGTGGGGAGGGTGCAGGGTAGATTGGGGTTGTAGTACAGTGTGGAGGGGTGCAGGTAGATTGGGGGTTGTAGTACAGGTGGGGAGGGCCGTGTGCAGGTAGATTGGGGGTTAGTACAGGTGGTGGGAGGGGGCAGGGTGTATCTGATCACCTTCAGGTCCTGAAGTAGAAGCCGTCTGGTCTCCAGTGGGCAGCTGCAGTCTGGGAGAAGGGCCAGGAGATTCTGTTGCAGCGGCCCTGCAGATGGAGAGGAAGATGAAACCTGTCAGGGTGAACTCTAACGGGCCGACTACACATTCGTGCCAGAGATCAGTAGTGCAGCGCTGGGTTCACTTCCCTCGCAGCAGCTGGAATCTGTGGTGAGGAGAGGCAGGATCGGGCAGGCTGGGTTCCAACATGTCCAATCGATTTCCAGTCAGGAGATCAGCGACACCAGAAGTCTCTGCAGCTCCTTATCCCCCCTTCCCAGTCCCTGGTCTGTACTCACCGACCCCTCGGGCTCCGCCGGGTAAGGAGGGAACTGATAGAGCAGGACCTGCGGGGCGGATACCGGGGCCACCTCCTCCTCGCTGCTGTCTGTACAGGGTCACAGGGACATGATGAATACAAGAGGCCTGCAGCCGGTCAGGAGCTCCCGGGCCTGCGCTCATCTTACCACACGTTGCGTCCTCTTCTCCCTCTGATCGGAGGCGCTGCAGCAGTTTCTTCAGGGATGGCAGCCGTCCGTCCACTCTGCCTCGTACCAGGACCTGGAGCAGACAGACAAGGAGGTGAATCCTGGACCGGCGCAGGCTGCGGGAGTCCCTTATCTGTGAAGAGTCCTCACCGTGCGGGCCGCCTGCTGGAAGCGCCTCAGGGCCCGGCTCCTGTTACCCCAGAGGTCATTGAGATAGAGGTCAAACTGCGGCTGCGTCCGGGGACACTGGACAGCAAATGAAGGGTTAATATGACATCAGATGTCAGTATTACATGTTACTATAGCAACAGCGCGGCGTACCTCATCCACACGGCGCAGCACCCGGCGACAACCTACAAGCGCTGCCTCCCTCCTGTTGTCAGCGGCCGGGTCAGGGCAGCCGCTCATCACCTGCAGTACACAGAATGATGGGAGTAGTGGTAGACCCAATGTTATCTACTACAGCAAAAGCTTTTTACAGCGGAATAGAAGGTGCACAATCTCCGGCACAACAACCGGACGGGCGACCGCCGCACACGGATATGGGGAAGAAAAGGGAAAATTATTAAAGACCGGTCAGTGACCAATAATACGGAAGGATGAGAAATGGTTAATGTAATACTTATTGTCAGCGCGGGGTTAACTAAAGAAGAAGAAAATGCAGAATATGAAAAATACAAAAAATACAAATGTAAATATTATATATATATATAGTCCTTATATCAAGAGTCAAATGTTGTCCTTGTAGCTTGGCAGCAGTAGTATAAATCTCTCAGGTACTTCTGTAGTATTACCTGGTTACTCTGGTCCTTGTAGTGAAATCACTGGTATTAGTAACTGGTGTTAGAGTCCGTTATATGGAGACAAGACCTACGAGGTGGAGGAGTAATGTACACTCCATATAACGGCCTCTAACACCGGCTACTAATACTAGTGATTTCACTACAAGGACCAGACCAGAGTAACCAGGTAATACTACAGAACAGAGACAAGACCTACGAGGTGGAGGAGTAATGTACACTCCATATAACGGCCTCTAACACCGGCTACTAATACTAGTGATTTCACTACAAGGACCCGACCAGAGTAATCAGGTAATACTACAGAACAGAGACAAGACCTACGAGGTGGAGGAGTAATGTACACTCCATATAACAGCCTCTGACACCAGTTACTAATACTAGTGATTTCACTACAAGGACCAGACCAGAGTAATCAGGTAATACTACAGAACAGAGACAAGACCTACGAGGTGGAGGAGTAATGTACACTCCATATAACAGCCTCTAACACCGGCTACCAATACTAGTGATTTCACTACAAGAACCAGACCAGAGTAACCAGGTAATACTACAGAACAGAGACAAGACCTACGAAGTGGAGGAGTAATGTACACTCCATATAACGGCCTCTGACACGGCTACTAATACTAGTGATTTCACTACAAGGACCAGACCAGAGTAACCAGGTAATACTACAGAACAGAGACAAGACCTATGAGGTGGAGGAGTAATGTACACTCCATATAACAGCCTCTGACACCAGTTACTAATACTAGTGATTTCACTACAAGGACCAGACCAGAGTAATCAGGTAATACTACAGAACAGAGACAAGACCTACGAGGTGGAGGAGTAATGTACACTCCATATAACGGCCTCTAACACCGGTTACTAATACTAGTGATTTCACTACAAGGACCCGACCAGAGTAACCAGGTAATACTACAGAACAGAGACACGACCTACGAGGTGGAGGAGTAATGTACACTCCATATAACGGCCTCTGACACCGGCTACTAATACTAGTGATTTCACTACAAGGACCAGACCAGAGTAACCAGGTAATACTACAGAACAGAGACAAGACCTACGAGGTGGAGGAGTAATGTACACTCCATATAACGGCCTCTGACACCGGTTACTAATACTAGTGATTTCACTACAAGGACCCGACCAGAGTAACTAGGTAATACTACAGAACAGAGACAAGACCTATGAGGTGGAGGAGTAATGTACACTCCATATAACGGCCTCTAACACCGGTTACTAATACTAGTGATTTCACTACAAGGACCAGACCAGAGTAACCAGGTAATACTACAGAACAGAGACAAGACCTACGAGGTGGAGGAGTAATGTACACTCCATATAACGGCCTCTAACACCGGCTACTAATACTAGTGATTTCACTACAAGGACCAGACCAGAGTAATCAGGTAATACTACAGAACAGAGACACGACCTATGAGGTGGAGGAGTAATGTACACTCCATATAACGGCCTCTAACACCGGTTACTAATACTAGTGATTTCACTACAAGGACCAGACCAGAGTAACCAGGTAATACTACAGAACAGAGACAAGACCTACGAGGTGGAGGAGTAATGTACACTCCATATAACGTCCTCTAACACCGGTTACTAATACTAGTGATTCACTACAAGGACCCGACCAGAGTAACCAGGTAATACTACATAACAGAGACACAACCTATGAGGTGGAGGAGTAATGTACACTCCATATAACGGCCTCTAACACCGGCTACTAATACTAGTGATTTCACTACAAGGACCAGACCAGAGTAACCAGGTAATACTACAGAACAGAGACACGACCTATGAGGTGGAGGAGTAATGTACACTCCATATAACAGTCTCTGACACCGGTTACTAATACTAGTGATTTCACTACAAGGACCAGACCAGAGTAACCAGGTAATACTACAGAACAGAGACAAGACCTACGAGGTAGAGGAGTAATGTACACTCCATATAACGTCCTCTAACACCGGCTACAAATACTAGTGATTTCACTACAAGGACCAGACCAGAGTAACCAGGTAATACTACAGAACAGAGACACGACCTACGAGGTGGAGGAGTAATGTACACTCCATATAACAGCCTCTAACACCGGCTACTAATACTAGTGATTTCACTACAAGGACCCGACCAGAGTAATCAGGTAATACTACAGAACAGAGACAAGACCTATGAGGTGGAGGAGTAATGTACACTCCATATAACGGCCTCTAACACCGGCTACTAATACTAGTGATTTCACTACAAGGACCCGACCAGAGTAATCAGGTAATACTACAGAACAGAGACAAGACCTACGAGGTGGAGGAGTAATGTACACTCCATATAACGGCCTCTAACACCGGTTACTAATACTAGTGATTTCACTACAAGGACCAGACCAGAGTAATCAGGCAATACTACAGAACAGAGACAAGACCTACGAGGTGGAGGAGTAATGTACACTCCATATAACGTCCTCTAACACCGGCTACTAATACTAGTGATTTCACTACAAGGACCCGACCAGAGTAACCAGGTAATACTACAGAACAGAGACAAGACCTATGAGGTGGAGGAGTAATGTACACTCCATATAATGGCCTCTAACACCGGCTACTAATACTAGTGATTTCACTACAAGGACCAGACCAGAGTAACCAGGTAATACTACAGAACAGAGACAAGACCTACGAGGTGGAGGAGTAATGTACACTCCATATAACGGCCTCTAACACCGGCTACTAATACTAGTGATTTCACTACAAGGACCAGACCAGAGTAACCAGGTAATACTACAGAACAGAGACAAGACCTATGAGGTGGAGGAGTAATGTACACTCCATATAACAGCCTCTAACACCGGTTACTAATACTAGTGATTTCACTACAAGGACCCGACCAGAGTAACCAGGTAATACTACAGAACAGAGACAAGACCTATGAGGTGGAGGAGTAATGTACACTCCATATAACAGCCTCTAACACCGGTTACTAATACTAGTGATTTCACTACAAGGACCAGACCAGAGTAATCAGGCAATACTACAGAACAGAGACAAGACCTACGAGGTGGAGGAGTAATGTACACTCCATATAACGTCCTCTAACACCGGCTACTAATACTAGTGATTTCACTACAAGGACCCGACCAGAGTAACCAGGTAATACTACAGAACAGAGACAAGACCTACGAGGTGGAGGAGTAATGTACACTCCATATAATGGCCTCTAACACCGGCTACTAATACTAGTGATTTCACTACAAGGACCAGACCAGAGTAACCAGGTAATACTACAGAACAGAGACAAGACCTACGAGGTGGAGGAGTAATGTACACTCCATATAACGGCCTCTAACACCGGCTACTAATACTAGTGATTTCACTACAAGGACCCGACCAGAGTAACCAGGTAATACTACAGAACAGAGACAAGACCTATGAGGTGGAGGAGTAATGTACACTCCATATAACAGCCTCTAACACCGGTTACTAATACTAGTGATTTCACTACAAGGACCAGACCAGAGTAATCAGGTAATACTACAGAACAGAGACAAGACCTACGAGGTGGAGGAGTAATGTACACTCCATATAACGGCCTCTGACACCGGCTACTAATACTAGTGATTTCACTACAAGGACCAGACCAGAGTAACCAGGTAATACTACAGAACAGAGACAAGACCTATGAGGTGGAGGAGTAATGTACACTCCATATAACGGCCTCTAACACCAGTTACTAATACTAGTGATTTCACTACAAGGACCCGACCAGAGTAACCAGGTAATACTACAGAACAGAGACAAGACCTATGAGGTGGAGGAGTAATGTACACTCCATATAACGGCCTCTAACACCGGTTACTAATACTAGTGATTTCACTACAAGGACCAGACCAGAGTAATCAGGTAATACTACAGAACAGAGACAAGACCTATGAGGTGGAGGAGTAATGTACACTCCATATAACGGCCTCTAACACCGGCTACTAATACTAGTGATTTCACTACAAGGACCAGACCAGAGTAACCAGGTAATACTACAGAACAGAGACAAGACCTATGAGGTGGAGGAGTAATGTACACTCCATATAACAGCCTCTAACACCGGTTACTAATACTAGTGATTTCACTACAAGGACCAGACCAGAGTAACCAGGTAATACTACAGAACAGAGACAAGACCTACGAGGTGGAGGAGTAATGTACACTCCATATAACGGCCTCTAACACCAGTTACTAATACTAGTGATTTCACTACAAGGACCAGACCAGAGTAACCAGGTAATACTACAGAACAGAGACAAGACCTACAAGGTGGAGGAGTAATGTACACTCCATATAACAGCCTCTGACACCGGCTACTAATACTAGTGATTTCACTACAAAAACCAGACCAGAGTAACCAGGTAATACTACAGAACAGAGACAAGACCTACGAGGTGGAGGAGTAATGTACACTCCATATAACGGCCTCTAACACCAGTTACTAATACTAGTGATTTCACTACAAGGACCAGACCAGAGTAACCAGGTAATACTACAGAACAGAGAGAAGACCTACGAGGTGGAGGAGTAATGTACACTCCATATAACGGCTTCTAACACCGGCTACTAATACTAGTGATTTCACTACAAGGACCAGACCAGAGTAACCAGGTAATACTACAGAACAGAGACACGACCTATGAGGTGGAGGAGTAATGTACACTCCATATAACAGTCTCTGACACCGGTTACTAATACCAGTGATTTCACTACAAGGACCAGACCAGAGTAATCAGGTAATACTACAGAACAGAGACAAGACCTACAAGGTGGAGGAGTAATGTACACTCCATATAAAAGCCTCTGACACCGGCTACTAATACTAGTGATTTCACTACAAAAACCAGACCAGAGTAACCAGGTAATACTACAGAACAGAGACACGACCTACGAGGTAGAGGAGTAATGTACACTCCATATAACGGCCTCTAACACCGGCTACTAATACTAGTGATTTCACTACAAGGACCCGACCAGAGTAATCAGGTAATACTACAGAACAGAGACAAGACCTACGAGGTGGAGGAGTAATGTACACTCCATATAACGGCCTCTAACACCGGCTACTAATACTAGTGATTTCACTACAAGGACCCGACCAGAGTAACCAGGTAATACTACATAACAGAGACACGACCTATGAGGTGGAGGAGTAATGTACACTCCATATAACAGTCTCTGACACCGGTTACTAATACCAGTGATTTCACTACAAGGACCAGACCAGAGTAACCAGGTAATACTACAGAACAGAGACAAGACCTACGAGGTAGAGGAGTAATGTACACTCCATATAACGTCCTCTAACACCGGCTACTAATACTAGTGATTTCACTACAAGGACCAGACCAGAGTAACCAGGTAATACTACAGAACAGAGACACGACCTATGAGGTGGAGGAGTAATGTACACTCCATATAACAGTCTCTGAAACCGGTTACTAATACTAGTGATTTCACTACAAGGACCAGACCAGAGTAACCAGGTAATACTACAGAACAGAGACAAGACCTACGAGGTAGAGGAGTAATGTACACTCCATATAACGTCCTCTAACACCGGCTACTAATACTAGTGATTTCACTACAAGGACCAGACCAGAGTAACCAGGTAATACTACAGAACAGAGACACGACCTACGAGGTGGAGGAGTAATGTACACTCCATATAACAGCCTCTAACACCGGTTACTAATACTAGTGATTTCACTACAAGGACCAGACCAGAGTAACCAGGTAATACTACAGAACAGAGACAAGACCTACGAGGTGGAGGAGTAATGTACACTCCATATAACGGCCTCTAACACCAGTTACTAATACTAGTGATTTCACTACAAGGACCCGACCAGAGTAATCAGGTAATACTACAGAACAGAGACAAGACCGATGAGGTGGAGGAGTAATGTACACTCCATATAACGGCCTCTAACACCGGCTACTAATACTAGTGATTTCACTACAAGGACCAGACCAGAGTAATCAGGTAATACTACAGAACAGAGACAAGACCTACGAGGTGGAGGAGTAATGTACACTCCATATAACGGCCTCTAACACCGGCTACTAATACTAGTGATTTCACTACAAGGACCAGACCAGAGTAACCAGGTAATACTACAGAACAGAGACAAGACCTACGAGGTAGAGGAGTAATGTACACTCCATATAACAGCCTCTAACACCGGTTACTAATACTAGTGATTTCACTACAAGGACCAGACCAGAGTAACCAGGTAATACTACAGAACAGAGACAAGACCTACGAGGTGGAGGAGTAATGTACACTCCATATAACGGCCTCTAACACCGGCTACTAATACTAGTGATTTCACTACAAGGACCAGACCAGAGTAACCAGGTAATACTACAGAACAGAGACAAGACCGATGAGGTGGAGGAGTAATGTACACTCCATATAACAGCCTCTGACACCGGCTACTAATACTAGTGATTTCACTACAAGGACCAGACCAGAGTAACCAGGTAATACTACAGAACAGAGACAAGACCTACGAGGTGGAGGAGTAATGTACACTCCATATAACGGCCTCTAACACCAGTTACTAATACTAGTGATTTCACTACAAGGACCAGACCAGAGTAACCAGGTAATACTACAGAACAGAGAGAAGACCTACGAGGTGGAGGAGTAATGTACACTCCATATAACGTCCTCTAACACCGGCTACTAATACTAGTGATTTCACTACAAGGACCAGACCAGAGTAACCAGGTAATACTACAGAACAGAGACAAGACCTATGAGGTGGAGGAGTAATGTACACTCCATATAACAGCTTCTAACACCGGCTACTAATACTAGTGATTTCACTACAAGGACCAGACCAGAGTAACCAGGTAATACTACAGAACAGAGACAAGACCTATGAGGTGGAGGAGTAATGTACACTCCATATAACAGCCTCTAACACCGGTTACTAATACTAGTGATTTCACTACAAGGACCAGACCAGAGTAACCAGGTAATACTACAGAACAGAGACAAGACCTATGAGGTGGAGGAGTAATGTACACTCCATATAACAGCCTCTAACACCGGTTACTAATACTAGTGATTTCACTACAAGGACCAGACCAGAGTAACCAGGTAATACTACAGAACAGAGACAAGACCTACGAGGTGGAGGAGTAATGTACACTCCATATAACGGCCTCTAACACCAGTTACTAATACTAGTGATTTCACTACAAGGACCCGACCAGAGTAATCAGGTAATACTACAGAACAGAGACAAGACCTACAAGGTGGAGGAGTAATGTACACTCCATATAACAGCCTCTGACACCGGCTACTAATACTAGTGATTTCACTACAAGGACCAGACCAGAGTAACCAGGTAATACTACAGAACAGAGAGAAGACCTACGAGGTGGAGGAGTAATGTACACTCCATATAACGGCTTCTAACACCGGTTACTAATACTAGTGATTTCACTACAAGGACCAGACCAGAGTAACCAGGTAATACTACAGAACAGAGAGAAGACCTATGAGGTGGAGGAGTAATGTACACTCCATATAACAGCCTCTAACACCGGTTACTAATACTAGTGATTTCACTACAAGGACCAGACCAGAGTAACCAGGTAATACTACAGAACAGAGACAAGACCTACGAGGTGGAGGAGTAATGTACACTCCATATAACGGCCTCTGACACCGGCTACTAATACTAGTGATTTCACTACAAGGACCCGACCAGAGTAATTAGGTAATACTACAGAACAGAGACAAGACCTACAAGGTGGAGGTTAATACATACAGGGGCCCCTATCAGGAGGTGAGGTCAATACACATAGGGACCCCATGCAGGTTCCCTGTATAAGATGTGATGACTCCGTGCCCTGCTCTCCTGCCATAATAAGAGGACAATGTGGCCCTTCACATGTAACCGCACTGTGGGGCCCGGAGCACCCGCATCATGTGGCGGTGACTCACCTGGTACTCGGCGGCGGCACTCTGGCGATCCTCCATTATAATGTGACGGTGTTTTGCAGAGATGGGATCATGGCCGAGGTGAACCTGCCTGGTGGGTGCAGAAAGCATTACTGTGCAGCGTGTCCTGTGTACAGTCTACGGGGAGGAATACCGGGTGTGACTGTACCGGACCCCGAGGAGCCCCCACATTTCCCTCACCAGTAATGGGACCTGCCCCATCAGAACCAGACCGCCCACGGATCTGAAGGATACGACTCTGGACGAGAGTCACAATTTATAAGATCCTCCTGTGGCCACAGAGCAATGAGCAGGGAGACATACGGCCATCCTCGGGGCCCTCAAATCTCAGTACATGGGGTCCCATAGACATTCTCCCTGCCCCTCCCATCCCCCCCACAGCTCCCAGTATCTCCTAGCCCCTCCCAGTCTCTTCTAGCCCCTCCCAGTATCTCCTAGTCTCTTCTAGCCCCTGCTAAAATCTCCTAGCCCCTCCCAGTCTCTTAGAGCCCCCCCTAGTATCTCCTAGCCCCTCCCAGTCTCTTAGAGCCCCCCCTAGTATCTGCTAGCCCCTCCCAGTCTCTTAGAGCCCCCCCTAGTATCTCCTAGCCCCTCCAGTCTCTTAGAGCTCCTCCTAGTATCTCCTAGCCCCTCCCAGTCTCTTAGAGCCCCTCCTAGTATCTCCTAGTCTCTTCTAGCCCCTCCCAACCCTCCTCCTTCCTGCCTCTCCCAGCCCCTCTGGCCCCACTCTACTCCTCCCGACTCCCTCACCCTCCCAGTCGCTTCTAGCCCCTCCCAGTCTCTCCTAGCCCCTCCCAGTCTCTTCTAGCCCCTCCCTGGCTCTCCTAGCCCCTCCCTGGCTCTCCTAGCCCCTCCTAGTATCACCTAGGCCCTCCTAGTATTTCCTAGCCCCCCAGGCTCTCCTAGCCCCTCCCAGTATCACCTAGCCCCTCCCAGTCTCTCCTGACCCTTTCTAACCCCTCCAGGTATCCCGCAGAGCCCCCACCCTCAACCTTCCTCTTTTGGCCTAATCTGGCCCCTGTCCTTATCACTTCTCTCTCAATCCATCCCCCTCTCCCGGCTCCTCCCCATCTCTCCAGGGACCCCCTCCCTGTATCTCCAGGACCCCTCCCTGTATCTCCAGGACCCCCTCCCGTCTCTCCAGGACCCCCTCCCCTCTCTCCAGGACCCCTCCCGTCTCTCCAGGACCCCCTCCCCTCTCTCCAGGACCCCCTCCCTGTATCTCCAGGACCCCCTCCCTGTATCTCCAGGACCCCCTCCCGTCTCTCCAGGACCCCCTTCCCTCTCTCCAGGACCCCCTCCCGTCTCTCCAGGACCCCTCCCTCTCTCCAGGACCCCCTCCCTGTCTCTCCAGGACCCCCTCCCTGTCTCTCCAGGACCCCCTCCCGTCTCTCCAGGACCCCCTCCCGTCTCTCCAGGACCCCCTCCCCTATCTCTAGGACCCCCTCCCCTATCTCCAGGACCCCCTCCCCTATCTCCAGGACCCCCTCCCATCTCTCCAGGACCCCCTCCCGTCTCTCCAGGACCCCCTCCCGTCTCTCCAGGACCCCTCCCCTATCTCCAGGACCCCCCTCCCGTCTCTCCAGGACCCCCTCCCGTCTCTCCAGGACCCCCTCCCGTATCTCCAGGACCCCCTTCCCTATCTCCAGGACCCCCTCCCGTCTCTCCAGGACCCCCTCCCGTCTCTCCAGGACCCCCTCCCGTCTCTCCAGGACCCCTCCCGTCTCTCCAGGACCCCCTCCCTGTCTCTCCAGGACCCCCTCCCCTATCTCCAGGACCCCTCCCGTCTCTCCAGGACCCCTCCGTCTCTCCAGGACCCCCTCCCGTCTCTCCAGGACCCCCCCTCCCCCCTATCTCTAGGACCCCCTCCCGTCTCTCCAGGACCCCCTCCCGTCTCTCCAGGACCCCCTCCCTGTCTCTCCAGGACCCCCTCCCGTCTCTCCAGGACCCCCTCCCGTCTCTCCAGGACCCCCTCCCCTATCTCCAGGACCCCTCCCTGTCTCTCCAGGACCCCCTCCCTGTCTCTCCAGGACCCCCTCCCCTATCTCCAGGACCCCCTCCCCTATCTCCAGGACCCCTCCCGTCTCTCCAGGACCCCCTCCCGTCTCTCCAGGACCCCCTCCCGTCTCTCCAGGACCCCCTCCCCTATCTCCAGGACCCCCTCCCGTCTCTCCAGGACCCCCTCCGTCTCTCCAGGACCCCCTCCCCTATCTCCAGGACCCCCTCCCGTCTCTCCAGGACCCCCTCCCGTCTCTCCAGGACCCCCTCCCGTCTCTCCAGGACCCCCTCCCGTCTCTCCTGGCCGCGCTCCCGCCCGGTATTTACCTGGGTCTGTTTGCGGAGCTCAGATACGGCCTTATCAGCGGAGGACTGGCACAGAGTGGCCTTGTGCAGAAGCCTATATCTGCTATCAGAGATCTCACTTGGCTAACAAACCAGAGCGCTCGCCGCTCTCAATTCCTGACAGAGCCTCGTCCCCCGAGCATAATCTGAAAAGTCCAGAAACCTAACACAGCCCTAATCCTTCTCACAGCTGAGGGGTTGTTACAGAAGTATCCAGTATACAAAATGCTATGTCCCCTGAATCTCCTTCCTAACGGTTTGTTACAATGTATTAGTGCAGGTAACGTATCAGTCTGGAGTCCAGGATGTTTATAGGATTGTCTAGACTAGATACAACTGTAACAAACCTTCAGCTGTCAGAAGGTGGGGTATCAATAGCAGCAAACCTAACGGGGCCCCGGAGCCTGAAGAACTGGGTGAACTCACCAGCGCAGCTGATTGGCCTCCTCCTCTGCGACGTTCTGCTGGATCACCTGCTGGAATCGCGTCTCCTTCTCCTGACGAGTCTTTACCTTCTTGTCTGAACCAGCGCGACCTGCGGAGCGAGAAGAAATACGGAGCGAGGCCGACACAGCACCGGGACAGGAGCAGCAACATGGCTCCGCACACAGAATGTCTGTACAACCCTGAGCAGCAGAGCCCTACACTCCAGACACGTCCAGAGCTGCACTCACAATTCAGCTGTTGTATCATGTGCAGTAGACTGTCGGCAGATCCTCGATCCTTAGCCTAATATCTCCGGCAACATTGTACTCCAGTTTTATACAGAGCTGCAATCGCAATCCTGTTGGATTTGGAGTTGTCGGGCATACTGACGCTCACCCTGCATGCTGCACTGCATTAAGCCTCCTGCACACTGGACTGCACTATTGTGTGTCTGCATGGCAGAGAGTGGACGGATGGACGGATAGACCGCTGACTCCGCACACTGCATTATAGAGCCGGACTGGATAGATAGACCGCTGACTCTGCACACTGCACTGCATTATAGAGCCAGAGTGGATGATAGACCGCTGACTCTGCACACTGCACTGCATTATAGAGCCAGAGTGGATGATAGACCGCTGACTCCGCACACTGCACTGCATTATAGAGCCGGAGTGGATGATAGACCGCTGACTCCGCACACTGCACTGCATTATAGAGCCGGAGTGGATGATAGACCGCTGACTCTGCACACTGCACTGCATTATAGAGCCAGAGTGGATGATAGACCGCTGACTCTGCACACTGCACTGCATTATAGAGCCAGAGTGGATGATAGACCGCTGACTCCGCACACTGCACTGCATTATAGAGCCGGAGTGGATGATAGACCGCTGACTCCGCACACTGCACTGCATTATAGAGCCGGAGTGGACGGATAGACCGGTGACTCCGCACACTGCACTGCATTATAGAGCCGGAGTGGATAGATAGACCGCTGACTCCGCACACTGCACTGCATTATAGAGCCAGAGTGGATGATAGACCGCTGACTCTGCACACTGCACTGCATTATAGAGCCAGAGTGGATGATAGACCGCTGACTCCGCACACTGCACTGCATTATAGAGCCGGAGTGGACGGATAGACCGGTGACTCCGCACACTGCACTGCATTATAGAGCCAGAGTGGATGATAGACCGCTGACTCCGCACACTGCACTGCATTATAGAGCCGGAGTGGACAGATAGACCGGTGACTCCGCACACTGCACTGCATTATAGAGCCGGAGTGGATGATAGACCGCTGACTCCGCACACTGCACTGCATTATAGAGCCGGAGTGGACAGATAGACCGCTGACTCCGCACACTGCACTGCATTATAGAGCCAGAGTGGATGATAGACCGGTGACTCTGCACACTGCATTATAGAGCCGGAGTGGACGGATAGACCGCTGACTCCGCACTCTGCATTATAGAGCCGGAGTGGACAATAGACCGGTGACTCTGCACACTGCACTGCATTATAGAGCCGGAGTGGATAGATAGACCGCTGACTCCGCACACTGCATTATAGAGCCGGAGTGGACGATAGACTGCTGACTCTACACACTGCACTGCATTCTGGAGCCGGAGTGGATAGATAGACCGCTGACTCCGCACACTGCACTGCATTCTGGAGCCGGAGTGGACGGATAGACCGCTGACTCCGCACACTGCATTATAGAGCCGGAGTGGACAGAGAGACCGGTGACTCCGCACACTGCATTATAGAGCCGGAGTGGACAATAGACCGGTGACTCTGCACACTGCACTGCATTATAGAGCCGGAGTGGATAGATAGACCGCTGACTCCGCACACTGCACTGCATTATAGAGCCGGAGTGGACGATAGACTGCTGACTCTACACACTGCACTGCATTCTGGAGCCGGAGTGGACAATAGACTGGTGACTCTGCACACTGCACTGCATTATAGAGCCGGAGTGGACGGATAGACCGCTGACTCCGCACACTGCACTGCATTATAGAGCCGGAGTGGACGATAGACCGATGACTCCGCACACTGCACTGCATTATAGAGCCAGAGTGGACGGATAAACCGCTGACTCCGCACACTGCACTGCATTATAGAGCCGGAGTGGACGGATAGACCGGTGACTCTGCACACTGCACTGCATTATAGAGCCGGAGTGGATAGATAGACCGGTGACTCTGCACACTGCACTGCATTATAGAGCCGGAGTGGATGATAGACCGCTGACTCCGCACACTGCATTATAGAGCCAGAGTGGATGATAGACCGCTGACTCCGCACACTGCACTGCATTATAGAGCCGGAGTGGATGATAGACCGCTGACTCCGCACACTGCATTATAGAGCCGGAGTGGACAGAGAGACCGGTGACTCCGCACACTGCACTGCATTATAGAGCCGGAGTGGACGGATAGACCGCTGACTGCGCACACTGCACTGCATTATAGAGCCGGAGTGGACAGAGAGACCGGTGACTCCGCACACTGCACTGCATTATAGAGCCGGAGTGGATAGATAGACCGCTGACTCCGCACACTGCACTGCATTATAGAGCCGGAGTGGACAGAGAGACCGGTGACTCCGCACACTGCACTGCATTATAGAGCCGGAGTGGATAGATAGACCGCTGACTCCGCACACTGCACTGCATTATAGAGCCGGAGTGGACGATAGACTGCTGACTCTACACACTGCACTGCATTCTGGAGCCGGAGTGGACGGATAGACCGCTGACTCCGCACACTGCATTATAGAGCCGGAGTGGATAGATAGACCGATGACTCCGCACACTGCACTGCATTATAGAGCCAGAGTGGATGATAGACCGCTGACTCCGCACACTGCACTGCATTATAGAGCCGGAGTGGATGATAGACCGCTGACTCCGCACACTGCATTATAGAGCCGGAGTGGACAGAGAGACCGGTGACTCCGCACACTGCATTATAGAGCCGGAGTGGACAATAGACCGGTGACTCTGCACACTGCACTGCATTATAGAGCCAGAGTGGATAGATAGACCGCTGACTCTGCACACTGCACTGCATTATAGAGCCGGAGTGGACGATAGACCGGTGACTCTGCACACTGCATTATAGAGCCGGAGTGGACGATAGACCGGTGACTCTGCACACTGCATTATAGAGCCGGAGTGGATAGATAGACCGCTGACTCCGCACACTGCATTATAGAGCCGGAGTGGACGATAGACCGCTGACTCCGCACACTGCATTATAGAGCCGGAGTGGACGATAGACCGCTGACTCCGCACACTGCATTATAGAGCCGGAGTGGATAGATAGAGCGCTGACTCCGCACACTGCATTATAGAGCCGGAGTGGACGATAGACCGGTGACTCTGCACACTGCATTATAGAGCCGGAGTGGACGATAGACCGCTGACTCCGCACACTGCATTATAGAGCCGGAGTGGAATAGATAGACCGCTGACTCCGCACACTGCACTGCATTATAGAGCTGGAGTGGACGGATAGACCGGTGACTCTGCACACTGCATTATAGAGCCGGAGTGGACGATAGACCGCTGACTCCGCACACTGCATTATAGAGCCGGAGTGGACGATAGACCGGTGACTCCGCACACTGCACTGCATTCTGGAGCCGGAGTGGACGATAGACTGCTGACTCCGCACTGCATTATGCAGACATGATGTAATAGTGACTGCAGCTCTGGATGTAATCACTGGCAGCCTTACCTTGGCGCAGATCTCGGAGCCTCAGCTTTCCTGGCTGCTGGTTCAGCACGGTGGACACGGCGTGCGGATTGGACAGACTGAGGGGAAATCTCAGCTTCTGGAACTCAACGACCTGTAATGGACGCACATGTTCAGGGCACCGTCATGGTGGCGGTCAGCAGCTCTGCCCGGAGAACTCACCTGTGAGGCATTCTGCTGCAGGTTCTGGAGGTGTCTCTTTTTTCGGGAGACCCCGTAGGACAGTTTCTGGCCTCCCTGGGGTCTCCTCGTGGGTGAGATGTGGACGTCCTCTTGGCGTTCCTTCCTGTGAAGATGACAGTGACATCTGATTACAGACCAGGCTCCGCCCTACTGTATACACGTGGTCATGTGACCTATCCTCGAGTGCGCTCGTGACCTGACCCCGGGTCATTAGGTTACATATGGCCGGGGGCATCCTCAGTTCTGAACACACAGAGAAGACACTTCCTGGGGGCCCTTTAAGGGGGCCCCTCTAAATAACATGTGAACGGCTCATCCCACGCCAGGTAGTGGCTTACTGCACTGGTCTGACTGGTGGGTGTGGTGCAGCTTTAACCCTTACTGTGCTGCTGTGCCATGGACTGTACTTACGTTGCCTTCAGTCTGGGGGAGCAGGTGCCGGTGAACACGCAGAACCGCGGCGTCGCACTCAGCTCCGAGATCAGCAGCTCTAGCCTGGTCTGTGCGGTGCCATAGCTGGACGGAGTATAGGTCACAGTCACCTCCACCAGTCCTCCACCTGGAACCACCCCTACAACACAAGACGGACAGCAGCTTACTGACTGTTTCCAACACAACCAGCAGAATAGTGAGTGCAGCTCTGGAGTATAATACAGGATGTAACTCAGGATCAGTACAGGATAAGTAATGTATGTACACAGTGACTGCACCAGAAGAATAGTGAGTGCAGCTCTGGAGGATAATACAGGATGTAACTCAGGATCAGTACAGGATAAGTAATGTATGTACACAGTGACTGCACCAGCAGAATAGTGAGTGCAGCTCTGGAGTATAATACAGGATGTAACTCAGGATCAGTACAGGATAAGTAATGTATGTACACAGTGACTGCACCAGCAGAATAGTGAGTGCAGCTCTGGAGTGCAATACAGGATCAGTACACAGTGATGGTTATGGAGATGATATGTGACTTGTATAATGGGGTTCAGAGGTGATTGGGGCGATCAGTCCACCATTACTGTCAGCTGTGAATGGAGTCACCACCATTGTTGGGCTCCTCGCTGCGCTGGTTATTATCAGATATTCCTCAGCAGCGCGGATCTGACACCATGACTCCAGTAATCACGTTATAATGGCGGCTCCTCGTTCATCTTGTTGGATGTTATAAACTGAAATTAAATTATCAGTTCATTGATTTTACTGCGCTGAACTGAACTTGTGAGAGGACATAAATCCTGCGTCCTCATCCCGTGTCCAGGGGAGGCAGCCAGTGCCTCGCGCCTCACTGATAACACAGGCTCACATCACTGCTCCATACTGTGCAGAGCCAGTTTGGTTGTGACACCGGAATTAGCTGAGAGGGATGCGGGAGGGGCCACATTGACCACTCGGGGGCCACACCCGACTGTCTATATACGCACCTGAAGTCGGGGAGATTTCAAAGTCTTTGTGAGGCTGAGAACAAACAATGCTGAACTCAAAGTCGACCGGACAACTGCAGCGGAGGGGGAGGACGTAGAGCGCTCTGCGGGGAGAGACACGAAAAACCAGCGTGAGCAAAGGATAAACCAACACGAAATGTGTCCTGAGTGCGGGGCCTGGACAGCAGCTCACCGCTGTGGAGCAGAATTAACCTGCTATGCCCAGGTGCAGGGCAGCGGGAAGGATCCCGAGGTGTTGATCCTCTGTATATATCAATGTATCCTCAGCGACCCTGCATCGAGGACTGTGTATTCTGCAGACGTGTTAATAAACGTATGGTATTGGAGAACACGAGCACCCATACTGTACAATACAGCGAGTACTCCAGTCACACCCAGAGCTGCTGACAATCCATTAACAACCTAGGTACGGCTAAGGCTATGTTCACATCTGTGACGTGTTCCTGCAGGAGCCTCCGGTAGATTCCGGTACAGCTGGGTGCTGGTAATGTGAACTACTCTGCTGCAGTGCATGCTGGGTGATGAGAGCGCTGCACTGAGGTCGCTCTAACAGACTGCTGACATGGAGTTATGACTGCAGGGTCCGGCTGCTGAGACCCCATGATACCTAAACCACGGAGCAGCAGCTCTCGCCGGGCGCTCTCTTGCATTCTGCTCACCTCTCCTCGGGGCGTCCTATGAATCCACACCCAACGCCCAGCCATTATAATAATTTCCTGTCAGTATACCTGGGGTACCTGTAAAGGCAGCTCTGGATGTGACTGGAGTATCGGACGGTTGCTCTTCCACACATAATAACCAGCGTTATCCTTCTTTAAATGTTTGTCTGAATTTTCTGGGTTGGAAGTTGGCCATGTAAACTTGGAGGCAGAGCGTGGGAAATGTCAGTAACCTCCAGAGCTGCATTCACAGTTCTGCTTGTTGCCTTCATTGTGATTTTTTGAATCTGTGGACAGTAATGTGACCTGACAGATCAGACAGTGTAGGTGTCATAAGAGTCTCCACTGTGAACCACACTAGAAATGTGAACGCAGCTCTGGATGTGACTATGTGAGGATCTGTCAGGATGTAGATGAAGTCTGGCCTCCGTCCACTGATCCCTCATATAAACAGCCTGAACCCTTCATCTCTGCAAACCGCACTTGTCACACCGCACACTGAAGAAGAAATCTGGAGCCAAATAATCAGGTTTTCTGCTGATTGTCAAGACAAGAACAGAGGTGGAGGCGTTCACTGAGTAAAAGAGGGCACCGCAGACGTGACACGTAGTGATCAGCGGGGGATGGGAGGGTACTGCTGTAACCACTCCCCGTCCTGAAATATCTGATAACAGAGAACAATAGACTGTATTCTCCTGTCCTACAGTCATCCTCTCCCCTGAAATGTCTGATAACAGGGGGCAATAGATTGTATTCTCCTGTCCTACAGTCATCCTCTCCCCTGAAATGTCTGATAACAGGGAGCAATAGATTGTATTCTCCTGTCCTACAGTCATCCTCTCCCCTGAAATGTCTGATAACAGGGGGCAATAGATTGTATTCTCCTGTCCTACAGTCATCCTCTCCTCTGAAATATCTGATAACAGGGAGCAATAGATTGTATTCTCCTGTCCTACAGTCATCCTCTCTCCTGAAATGTCTGATAACAAGGAGCAATAGATTGTATTCTCCTGTCCTACAGTCATCCTCTCCCCTGAAATGTCTGATAACAGGGAGCAATAGATTGTATTCTCCTGTCCTACAGTCATCCTCTCCCCTGAAATGTCTGATAACAGGGAGCAATAGATTGTATTCTCCTGTCCTACAGTCATCCTCTCTCCTGAAATGTCTGATAACAGGGAGCAATAGATTGTATTCTCCTGTCCTACAGTCATCCTCTCCCCTGAAATGTCTGATAACAGGGGGCAATAGATTGTATTCTCCTGTCCTACAGTCATCCTCTCCTCTGAAATGTCTGATAACAGGGGAGCAATAGATTGTATTCTCCTGTCCTACAGTCATCCTCTCCCTGAAATGTCTGATAACAGGGGGCAATAGATTGTATTCTCCTGTCCTACAGTCATCCTCTCCTCTGAAATATCTGATAACAGGGAGCAATAGACTGTATTCTCCTGTCCTACAGTCATCCTCTCCCCTGAAATGTCTGATAACAGGGAGCAATAGATTGTATTCTCCTGTCCTACAGTCATCCTCTCCCTGAAATGTCTGATAACAGGGGGCAATAGATTGTATTCTCCTGTCCTACAGTCATCCTCTCCTCTGAAATATCTGATAACAGGGAGCAATAGATTGTATTCTCCTGTCCTACAGTCATCCTCTCTCCTGAAATGTCTGATAACAAGGAGCAATAGATTGTATTCTCCTGTCCTACAGTCATCCTCTCCCCTGAAATGTCTGATAACAGGGAGCAATAGACTGTATTCTCCTGTCCTACAGTCATCCTCTCTCCTGAAATGTCTGATAACAGGGAGCAATAGATTGTATTCTCCTGTCCTACAGTCATCCTCTCTCCTGAAATGTCTGATAACAGGGAGCAATAGATTGTATTCTCCTGTCCTACAGTCATCCTCTCCCCTGAAATGTCTGATAACAGGGGGCAATAGATTGTATTCTCCTGTCCTACAGTCATCCTCTCCTCTGAAATGTCTGATAACAGGGAGCAATAGATTGTATTCTCCTGTCCTACAGTCATCCTCTCCCCTGAAATGTCTGATAACAGGGGGCAATAGATTGTATTCTCCTGTCCTACAGTCATCCTCTCCTCTGAAATATCTGATAACAGGGAGCAATAGACTGTATTCTCCTGTCCTACAGTCATCCTCTCCCCTGAAATGTCTGATAACAGGGAGCAATAGATTGTATTCTCCTGTCCTACAGTCATCCTCTCCCCTGAAATGTCTGATAACAGGGGGCAATAGATTGTATTCTCCTGTCCTACAGTCATCCTCTCTCTGAAATATCTGATAACAGGGAGCAATAGATTGTATTCTCCTGTCCTACAGTCATCCTCTCTCCTGAAATGTCTGATAACAAGGAGCAATAGATTGTATTCTCCTGTCCTACAGTCATCCTCTCCCCTGAAATGTCTGATAACAGGGAGCAATAGATTGTATTCTCCTGTCCTACAGTCATCCTCTCCCCTGAAATGTCTGATAACAGGGAGCAATAGACTGTATTCTCCTGTCCTACAGTCATCCTCTCTCCTGAAATGTCTGATAACAGGGAGCAATAGATTGTATTCTCCTGTCCTACAGTCATCCTCTCTCCTGAAATGTCTGATAACAGGGAGCAATAGATTGTATTCTCCTGTCCTACAGTCATCCTCTCCCCTGAAATGTCTGATAACAGGGGGCAATAGATTGTATTCTCCTGTCCTACAGTCATCCTCTCCTCTGAAATGTCTGATAACAGGGAGCAATAGATTGTATTCTCCTGTCCTACAGTCATCCTCTCTCCTGAAATGTCTGATAACAGAGAACAATAGACTGTATTCTCCTGTCCTACAGTCATCCTCTCCCCTGAAATGTCTGATAACAGGGAGCAATAGATTGTATTCTCCTGTCCTACAGTCATCCTCTCCCCTGAAATGTCTGATAACAGGGAGCAATAGATTGTATTCTCCTGTCCTACAGTCATCCTCTCCCCTGAAATATCTGATAACACGGAGCAATAGATTGTATTCTCCTGTCCTACAGTCATCCTCTCCCCTGATATGTCTGATAACAGGGAGCAATAGACTGTATTCTCCTGTCCTACAGTCATCCTCTCCCCTGAAATGTCTGATAACAGGGAGCAATAGATTGTATTCTCCTGTCCTACAGTCATCCTCTCCCTGAAATGTCTGATAACAGGGAGCAATAGATTGTATTCTCCTGTCCTACAGTCATCCTCTCCTCTGAAATGTCTGATAACAGGGGGCAATAGATTGTATTCTCCTGTCCTACAGTCATCCTCTCCCTGAAATGTCTGATAACAGGGAGCAATAGATTGTATTCTCCTGTCCTACAGTCATCCTCTCCCCTGAAATGTCTGATAACAGGGAGCAATAGATTGTATTCTCCTGTCCTACAGTCATCCTCTCCCCTGAAATGTCTGATAACAGGGAGCAATAGATTGTATTCTCCTGTCCTACAGTCATCCTCTCCCCTGAAATGTCTGATAACAGGGAGCAATAGATTGTATTCTCCTGTCCTACAGTCATCCTCTCCCCTGAAATATCTGATAACAGGGAGCAATAGATTGTATTCTTCTGTCCTACAGTCATCCTGTCCCCTGAAATGGCTGATAACAGGGAGCAATAGATTGTATTCTCCTGTCCTACAGTCATCCTCTCCCCTGAAATGTCTGATAACAGGGAACAATAGACTGTATTCTCCTGTCCTACAGTCATCCTCTCCCCTGAAATGTCTGATAACAGGGAGCAATAGATTGTATTCTCCTGTCCTACAGTCATCCTCTCCTCTGAAATGTCTGATAACAGGGGGCAATAGATTGTATTCTCCTGTCCTACAGTCATCCTCTCTCCTGAAATGTCTGATAACAGGGAGCAATAGATTGTATTCTAATGTCCTACAGTCATCCTCTCCCCTGAAATATCTGATAACAGGGAGCATTAGATTGTATTCTTCTGTCCTACAGTCATCCTCTCCCCTGAAATGTCTGATAACAGGGGGCAATAGATTGTATTCTCCTGTCCTACAGTCATCCTCTCCCCTGAAATGTCTGATAACAGGGAGCAATAGATTGTATTCTCCTGTCCTACAGTCATCCTCTCCCCTGAAATATCTGATAACAGGGAGCAATAGATTGTATTCTTCTGTCCTACAGTCATCCTGTCCCCTGAAATGTCTGATAACAGGGAGCAATAGATTGTATTCTCCTGTCCTACAGTCATCCTCTCCTCTGAAATGGCTGATAACAGGGAGCAATAGATTGTATTCTCCTGTCCTACAGTCATCCTCTCCTCTGAAATGTCTGATAACAGGGAGCAATAGATTGTATTCTCCTGTCCTACAGTCATCCTCTCCCCTGAAATGTCTGATAACAGGGAGCAATAGATTACAGTCATCCTCTCTCCTGAAATGTCTGATAACAGGAAGCAATAGATTGTATTCTCCTGTCCTACAGTCATCCTCTCCTCTGAAATGTCTGATAACAAGGAGCAATAGATAGTATTCTCCTGTCCTACAGTCATCCTCTCCTCTGAAATGTCTGATAACAGGGAGCAATAGATTGTATTCTCCTGTCCTACAGTCATCCTCTCCCCTGAAATGTCTGATAACAAGGAGCAATAGATAGTATTCTCCTGTCCTACAGTCATCCTCTCCTCTGAAATGTCTGATAACAGGGAGCAATAGATTGTATTCTCCTGTCCTACAGTCATCCTCTCTCCTGAAATGTCTGATAACAGGGAGCAATAGATTGTATTCTCCTGTCCTACAGTCATCCTCTCCCCTGAAATGTCTGATAACAGGGAGCAATAGATTGTATTCTTCTGTCCTACAGTCATCCTCTCCCCTGAAATGTCTGATAACAGGGGGCAATAGATTGTATTCTCCTGTCCTACAGTCATCCTCTCCCCTGAAATGTCTGATAACAGGGAGCAATAGATTGTATTCTCCTGTCCTACAGTCATCCTCTCCTCTGAAATGTCTGATAACAGGGAGCAATAGATTGTATTCTCCTGTCCTACAGTCATCCTCTCCCCTGAAATGTCTGATAACAGGGAGCAATAGATTGTATTCTCCTGTCCTACAGTCATCCTCTCCTCTGAAATGTCTGATAACAGGGAGCAATAGATTGTATTCTCCTGTCCTACAGTCATCCTCTCCTCTGAAATGTCTGATAACAGGGAGCAATAGATTGTATTCTCCTGTCCTACAGTCATCCTCTCCCCTGAAATGTCTGATAACAGGGAGCAATAGATTGTATTCTCCTGTCCTACAGTCATCCTCTCCTCTGAAATGTCTGATAACAGGGAGCAATAGATTGTATTCTCCTGTCCTACAGTCATCCTCTCCCCTGAAATGTCTGATAACAGGGAGCAATAGATTGTATTCTCCTGTCCTACAGTCATCCTCTCCTCTGAAATGTCTGATAACAGGGAGCAATAGATTGTATTCTCCTGTCCTACAGTCATCCTCTCCCTGAAATGTCTGATAACAGGGAAGCAATAGATTGTATTCTCCTGTCCTACAGTCATCCTCTCCCTGAAATGTCTGATAACAGGGAGCAATAGATTGTATTCTCCTGTCCTACAGTCATCCTCTCCTCTGAAATGTCTGATAACAGGAGCAATAGATTGTATCTCCTGTCCTACAGTCATCCTCTCCCCTGAAATGTCTGATAACAGGGAGCAATAGGATTGTATTCTCCTGTCCTACAGTCATCCTCTCCCCTGAAATGTCTGATAACAGGGGAGCAATAGACTGTATTCTCCTGTCCTACCAGTCATCCTCTCCTCTGAAATGTCTGATAACAGGGAGCAATAGATTGTATTCTCCTGTCCTACAGTCATCCTCTCCTCTGAAATGTCTGATAACAGGGAGCAATAGATTGTATTCTCCTGTCCTACAGTCATCCTCTCCTCTGGAAATGTCTGATAACAGGGAGCAATAGATTGTATTCTCCTGTCCTACAGTCATCCTCTCCCTGAAATGTCTGATAACAGGGAGCAATAGATTGTATTCTCCTGTCCTACAGTCATCCTCTCCTCTGAAATGGCTGATAACAGGGAGCAATAGGACTGTATTCTCCTGTCCTACAAGTCATCCTCTCTCCTGAAATGTCTGATAACAGGGAGCAATAGATTGTATTCTCCTGTCCTACAGTCATCCTCTCCCCTGAAATGTCTGATAACAGGGAGGCAATAAGATTGTATTCTCCTATCCTACAGTCATCCTCTCCCCTGAAATGTCTGATAACAGGGAGCAATAGATTGTATTCTCCTGTCCTACAGTCATCCTCTCTCCTGAAATGTCTGATAACAGGGAGCAATAGATTGTATTCTCCTGTCCTACAGTCATCCTCTCCCCTGAAATGTCTGATAACAGGGAGCAATAGATTGTATTCTCCTGTCCTACAGTCATCCTCTCCCCTGAAATGTCTGATAACAGGGAGCAATAGACTGTATTCTCCTGTCCTACAGTCTGAGGTGGCTGATGACAGAGGGTTACATTGCAGTATATGTGCCGCTATCACGGTGCTGTGATCAGGTGTACGGTTGTTTGTGGGGTGCTATCAGCGCAGTTCTGTTCGGCTGTGCAGGTGGAGCAGAGATAAGTGGCGCTCTATCTGCTCCTTTGTCTGAGGCTTTTAGCGCGGTTTTGCTCCGCAGCGGACATCCTGCCATTAAGCGCTGTATACATTTACATACCAGCTCAATGCGGCCGCTTCCACGTTCTTGCAGTGTGAGCGCAGGATCAATATTTGTCATTCATTTGGCAGTGAGCGCGATGCGTGGATGCGGGCGCTGCGACTCACCTCTGCCCCAGCGGCACATCTGATAAGTTCACATGAGATGGAAAGTCCAGCAGGTCCATGGCGGGGTAGGCATGCAGGGGCACCAGCAGCGTCTCGTCACCCTGGGGACAGGAACATGCGGGCACTCAGGAGCAGAACATGGAGATGGATGGAGCGGCGGGACATTAATGTCACCTGCCGGTACAGAGGAGGGGGAGTCGCAGTGCTAAGAGGGCCATATACAGGAGGCGGTATACCGCTATACACCACACAGTCACATACAGGAGGCGGTATACCACTATACACCACACAGTCACATACAGGAGGCGGTATACCGCTATACACCACACAGTCACATACAGGAGGCGGTATACCGCTATACACCACACAGTCATATACAGGAGGCGGTATACCGCTATACACCACACAGTCACATACAGGAGGCGGTATACCTCTATACACCACACAGTCACATACAGGAGGCGGTATACCTCTATACACCGCACAGTCACATACAGGAGGCGGTATACCGCTATACACCACACAGTCACATACAGGAGGCGGTATACCGCTATACACCACACAGTCACATACAGGAGGCGGTATACCGCTATACACCGCACAGTCACATACAGGAGGCGGTATACCGCTATACACCGCACAGTCACATACAGGAGGCGGTATACCGCTATACACCACACAGTCACATACAGGAGGCGGTATACCGCTATACACCACACAGTCACATACAGGAGGCGGTATACCGCTATACACCACACAGTCACATACAGGAGGCGGTATACCTCTATACACCGCACAGTCACATACAGGAGGCGGTATACCTCTATACACCGCACAGTCACATACAGGAGGCGTTATACCGCTATACACCGCACAGTCACATACAGGAGGTGGTATACCTCTATACACCCACACAGTCACATACAGAGGCGGTATTACCGCTATACACCACACAGTCACATACAGGAGGCGGTATACCGCTATACACCGCACAGTCACATACAGGAGGCGGTATACCGCTATTACACCACACACCAGGGGGTTCAACATTACAGGAGGCGGTATACCTCTATACACCACACAGTCACATACAGGAGGCGGTATACCGCTATACACCACACAGTCACATACAGGAGGCGGTATACCTCTATACACCACACAGTCACAATACAGGAGGCGGTTATACCTCTATACACCACACAGTCACATACAGGAGGCGGTATACCGCTATACACCACACAGTCACATACAGGAGGCGGGTATACCGCTATACACCACATACAGTCACATACAGGAGGCGGTATAACCTCTTATACACCGCACAGTCACATACAGGAGGCGGTATACCGCTATACACCCCACAGTCACATACAGGAGGCGGTTATACCGCTATACACCACACAGTCACATACAGGAGGGCGGTATACCTCTATACACCGCACAGTCACATACAGGAGGCGGTATACCGTCTATACACCGCACAGTCACATACAGGAGGCGGTATACCGCTTATACACCGCACAGTCACATACAGGAGCGGTATACCGCTATACACCGCACAGTCACATACAGGCAGGCGGTATACCGCTATACACCACACAGTCACATACAGGAGGCGGTATACCGCTATACACCGCTATACACCGCACATCACAATAGGGAGGCGGTATACCGCCTATACACCGCACAGTACACATATACACGATATACGCTATACACCACACAGTCACAGGAGGCAGTTTATAACCCGTATACATCACACAGTCACACACAGGGGGCGGTATTATAACCCGTATACACCGCAGTCACATACAGGGGGCGGTATATAACCCGTATACACCACACAGTCACATACAGGAGGCGGTATATAACCCGTATACACTTACCTTGCAGTGGACGCGGATACAATCATAGTAATATCTCCATTCATCAGCCATGAACTGAACATTGACTGTAAGAGCCAAGCCGGGGGCCAGCCTGTTCTGTGAGGGGGAAGGAGAGCGGGTCAGAGGGGTATCAGAGGGGGTACAGGAGAGAATAGCGGGGAGCTCCCAGCTCCGCCCCCTATATGGGGGTACAGGAGAGAATAGCGGGGTGCTCCCAGCTCTGCCCCCTATATGGGGGTACAGGAGAAGAATAGCGGGTGCTCCCAGCTCCGCCCCCTAGGGGGTACAGGAGAGAAAGCGGGGTGCTCCCAGCTCCGCCCCCTATATGGGGTACAGGAGAGAATAGCGGGGTGCTCCCAGCTCCGCCCCCCTATATGGGGGTACAGGAGAGAATAGCGGGGTGCTCCCAGCTCCGCCCCCTATATGGGGTACAGGAGAGAATGGGGGTGCTCCCAGCTCCGCCCCTATATGGGGGTACAGGAGAGAATAGCGGGGTGCTCCCAGCTCCGCCCCCTATATGGGGTACAGGAGAGAAATAGCGGTGCTCCCAGCTCCGCCCCCTATATGGGGTACAGGAGAGAATAGCGGGGTGCTCCCAGCTCCGCCCCCTATATGGGGTACAGGAGAGAATAGCGGGGTGCTCCCAGCTCCGCCCCCTATATGGGGGTACAGGAGAGAATAGTGGGGTGCTCCCAGCTCCGCCCCTATATGGGGGTACAGGAGAGAATATGCGGGTGCTCCCAGCTCTGCCCCCTATATGGGGTACAGGAGAGAATAGCGGGGTGCTCCCAGCTCCGCCCCCTATATGGGGGTACAGGAGAGAATAGCGGGGTGCTCCCAGCTCCCGCCCCCTATATGGGGTACAGGAGAGAATAGCGGGGTGCTCCAGCTCCGCCCCCTATATGGGGTACAGGAGAGAATAGCGGGGTGCTCCCAGCTCCGCCCCCTATATGGGGGTACAGGAGAGAATAGCGGGTGCTCCCAGCTCCGCCCCCTATATGGGGGTACAGGAGAGAATAGCGGGGTGCTCCCAGCTCCGCCCGGCAGCCCCTATATGGGGGTACAGGAGAGAATAGTGGGGTGCTCCCAGCTCCGCCCCCTATATGGGGGTACAGGAGAGAATAGCGGGTGCTCCCAGCTCCGCCCCCTATATGGGGGTACAGGAGAGAATAGCGGGGTGCTCCCAGCTCCGCCCAGCAGCCCCTATATGGGGTACAGGAGAGAATAGCGGGGTGCTCCCAGCTCCGCCCCCTATATGGGGGTACAGGAGAGAATAGCGGGGTGCTCCCAGCTCCGCCCCCTATATGGGGGTACAGGAGAGAATAGCGGGGTGCTCCCAGCTCCGCCCCCTATATGGGGGTACAGGAGAGAGATAGCGGGGTGCTCCAGCTCCGCCCCCTATATGGGGGTACAGGAGAGAATAGCGGGGTGCTCCCAGCTCTGCCCCTATACTCACCGCTTTCCTGTAGCTGACGGTGAAGTGCTTGCTCTGGGGGGGGATGATGTGCACGTTGGAGACGTCTGAGGAGAGGTTCACCAGTCTCTGGACAAGAAGATATCAGACACAGATTATCCTACAAGGACTACAAGCCCCAGCAGCAGTGACACCGAAGACGCCACGGAGTAAAGTGGCACCTGAACCCCACTAAGAATCAAATATCGGGGCGCATGCTGGACCGATGGAAGTCAGCGCCCCACAGAATTTATGGCCGGAGGCTGCGATCAGCCAGATGAACGGCGACCGCAAAACACGGGGAAAAACTGACGGAAAATAAGGGCGCTCACCAGAGTCCGATGGAGACACCGCCCAATCTCAAATCCTCCAAAATGGAGAACTCCAGGGTCCGCCGCAACCGAGACATTACTGCCCAGCTTCATGTAGACCCCTGCAAAAGAGAAAAAACGTCAGGAAGGGAGAGGGGCAGGAGGAGGGGCAGGAGGAGGATGGGAGAGGGCAGGAGGAGGGGCAGGAGGATGGGAAGAGGGGCAGGAGGAGGAGGGAGGAGGATGGAGAGGGCAGGAGGAGGAGTAGGAGGAGAGGAGAGGAGGAGGAGGAGGAGGAGGAGTAGGGAGGAGAGAGGCAGGGAGAGGGGCAGGGAGGAGGAGGAGAGGGGCAGGAGGAAGGAGGAGGAGAGGAGGAGGAGGATGGAGAGAGGGGGAGAGGGAGAGGAAGGAGGGGAAGGAGGCAGGAGGGAGGAGGAGGAGGTGGAGAGGGCAGGAGGGGGAGGAGGGAGGATGGGAGAGGGGCAGGGAGGGGGGTAGGAGGAGGAGGAGAGGGGCAGGAGGAGGACGGGAGAGAGGAGGGGAGAGGAGGAGGGGAGGGAGGAGGAGGGAGGGAGAGGGAGGGCAGGAGGAGGGAGGATGGGAGAGGGGGAGAGGGGCAGGAGGAGGAGGAGGGGAGGAGGGGAGGAGGGAGGAGGAGGAGGGTAGAGAGGGTGAGAGGGGCAGGAGGAGGTGGGAGAGGGCAGGGGGAGGCGGGGACGGGAGGAGGAGGGGGAGGGGCAGGAGGAGGAGGGAGAGGGAGAGGGGAGGGAGGAGGATGGGAGAGGGGGAGGAGGAGGAGAGGGGGCAGGAGGAGGCGGGAGAGGGGCAGGGGCAGGAGAGGAGGAGGAGGACGGGAGAGGGGGAGGGGGAGGAGGAGGGTAGGAGGAGGATGGAGAGGGGAGAGGAGGAGGATGGAGAGGGGGAGGAGGATGGGAGAGGGGCAGGAGGAGGGTGGGGGAGAGGGCAGTAGGGAGGAGTAGGAGGAGGATGGAGAGGGGCAGGAGGAGGACGGAGAGGGGCAGGAGGAGGAGGATGTGGAGGGGGGAGGAGGGGAGGGAGGAGGAGGGTGGGAGAGGGCAGGAGGAGGGTGGAGAGGGGCGAGGAGGGGTAGGAGGAGGATGGGAGAGGGGGACAGGGAGGAGGGAGGGCAGGAGGGAGGATGGGAGAGGGGCAGGAGGAGTGGTAGGAGGAGGATAGGAGGAGGATGGAGAGGGGCAGGAGGAGGATGGGAGAGGGGCAGAGGAGGAGTAGGAGGAGGTGGAGAGGGCAGGAGGGGGGGGAGGAGGGCAGGAGGAGGCAGGAGGGGCAGGAGGAGTGGGGAGAGGGCAGGAGGATGTGGAGAGGGCAGGAGGAGGAGGATGTTGGAGAGGGGCAGGAGGAGGCAGGAGAGGGGGGAGGATGGGAGGAGGGGAGGAGGAGGATGGGAGAGGGGCAGGAGGAGGATGGAGAGGGCAGGAGGAGGATGGGAGAGGGGCAGGAGAGGAGGATGGAGAGGCGGAGGAGAGAGGATGGAGAGGGGCAGGAGGAGGATGGAGAGGATGGAGAGGGAGGAGGAGGTAGGAGGAGGATGGGAGAGGGGCAGGAGGAGGATGGGAGAGGGGCAGGGGAGGAGGAGGTGAGGGGAGGCGGAGGGCAGGAGGAGGGGAGGGGCAGGAGGAGGAGGGATGGAAGGGCAGGAGAGGATGGGAGAGGGTGGGCGGCAGGAGGAAGATTGGGGCTCAGGGGTCGAGGTGTCATCTCTCCATATTAACACCCTGAAACAAGTAGAACTGCAGCGTAAAGTTTTGAGGGGAGAGAGCTGTCTGAGCTTCAGAAGAGACAACCTGTGGATTCTAGACTCCAGTTTATCAGTCACAAATCATGTCTAATGGAGAGGAGCTGCAGTATAAAACATGGGCCCATCCCAGGAAGATGACGGGAGCTGGCGCCATGCTGTGGGGAATTCTGGGGTCGGCCCTTACTTGACTCCAGGATGTGGTTGGGCACCGCTCGGCTCTGAGGCTTTTCCATCAAACTGTCCAGAAAGGCGGAGGACGAGGAGGGTGAGGGTTCCTGGAGCCTTCCATCCCCTCTAGGAAGGATGAAGTTGGCGAGCGGAGCGACCTCCATGATGTCACGGACGGCGATCAGCGCAGGAAACGGAGAAACCTGAAGGAATCCCAGAGAGAAGAGCATAAACATTATAACCGTATAATGGGAGGGGGGGGATTATACTGGGGGAGTTTACTGATAATACAGGGGGGGGGGCTAGTGATAATACTAGGGGGTTTTGGGATAGTGGTATATACAGGGTCCTGGATAACATGGGAGGGGGGGGGGTGTTTACTGGATAAACCCAGGGGAAGGGGGGGTTGGGGCTAGTGATAAGATAATACAGGGGTCACTGGATATAACATGGGAGGGGGGGGGGTGTTTACTGGATATAACCCCAGGGGGAAGGGGGGTTGGGGCTAGTGGTAAGATAATACAGGGGTCACTGGATATAACATGGGAGGGGGGGGGGGTGTTTACTGGATATAACCCCGGGGGAGGGGGGGGGTTGGGGCTAGTGATAAGATAATACAGGGGTCACTGGATATAACATGGAGGGGGGGGGGTGTTTACTGAATATAACCCCGGGGGGGGGGGGGGGTTGGGGGCTAGTGATAAGATAATACAGGGGTCACTGGAATAAATCACCAGGTCCCGGTTTCCGGTCACATTTTGCGGGTGATTCTCTGGTCCCGTGAATCCGCGATGTCAGGACGCGTTGCTATGGTGACACCGGAAGTTGGAGTCTACCACAGACTGAGGTGGAGGGTGCAGCGGGAGAAACCAATGATGGGGGAGCTCGTGAGTGAGCCGGGCAGTCTCATCTGTGTGTGGGGAGGAGAGCGCCCCCTCCATATGTCAGGACTCCATAGTGACTGTTCTATAGTGAGGTCACAGCCTCCCCTGTCCTCCAGGCTCCTGCACTGATACACTGTAACAAGTCATCAGCTGTGTGGATTAGGTCAGTTATTTCCATTCACTGACAGCAAGCAGAGGTCTTCTACTGAGACAGCTGATTTTTACTCCCCTAGTAGCTATTACATAGGGGGCCTCAGAGCAGCGGAATCCATGTACATACAGCCTCCATATTCAGTGATTCATATTATATGAGAGTTCTCTTCTCTCTGCCACCGACAACCACTGATGGCTTCTGCTACACAGGAGTTGTCGGCATAGGACAGAGGCCAGCTCTGCGGGCCCCGCCACAACATAGGACAGAGGGCCTCACACTGCACAGCCACAGCATCTCACACACGCAGCCGACCACAGCATCTCACACCTTACAGCCGACCACAGCATCTCACACCGCACAGCCGACCTCGGCATTCTCACACCGCACAGCCGACCTCGGCATTCTCACACCGCACAGCCGACCTCGGCATTCTCACACTGCACAGCCGACCACAGCATCTCACACCTTACAGCCGACCACAGCACCTCTCACCTTACACCGACCGCGGCACCTCACACCGCACAGCCGACCGGCATCGGCATTCTCACACCGCACAGCCGACCTCGGCATTCTCACACCGCACAGCCGACCGCGGCATTCTCACACTGCACAGCCGACCGCGGCATTCTCACACCAGCACAGCCGACTCGGCATTCTCACACCGCACAGCCGACCGCGGCATTCTCACACTGCACAGCGACCGCAGCACCTCACACGCGCAGCCGACCTCGGCATTTCTCACACCGCCACAGCCGACCTCGGCATTCTCACACCGCACAGCCGACCACGGCATTCTCACACCGCACAGCCGACCGCGGCATTCTCACACTGCACAGCCGACCGCAGCACCTCACACTGCACAGCCGACCGCTGCACCTCACACCGCACAGCCGACTGCGGCATCTCACACCGCACAGCCCACGACCACGGCATTCTCACACCGCATAGCCGACCGCGCATCTCACAATGCACAGCCGACCGCCGGCAATCTCACACCGCACAGCCGACCACGGCATTCTCACACCGCCGCACAGCCGACCGCTGCACCTCACACCGCACAGCCGACCGCTGCACCTCACACCGCACAGCACACACCGCACGCCGACCGCTGCACCTCACACCGCACAGCCGACCGCTGCACCTCACACCGCACAGCCGACCGCTGCACCTCACACCGCACAGCCAACCGCGGCATCTCACACCATGGGCTGGGCACTCCTCCTCTGATCAGTGCATCTAGTCCTATGGTACTCAGTGCATGACATCCGACAGTCTATAGGTGTCAGTGGCTTATTCTACCACTACTGACATACCCACCGGCTCTGGATGCACCGGTCGTGGTGTGCCGGCTGCTGAGCAGAGTCCACTGCAGCACCCACAATGGATTGGACTGGAAACTGCTGGAAACTGGCTGCAGCGACACTAAACTTCTTGAGATGACTTCTTCTAGAGAAGGTTCTTTATTCAGTGACAAATAGTCCGGCAGAACGTGACACGGTCAGGTAGATGGGGGTGTGAGGCAGCGCTGAGTGTTACGTATCTTATACCCCAAATAACAAAGGAATAATTAGTATTATCGTACAGATTCACCGCAGTCCATGGGAGGGAGCGGTGACCATCGAATGTACATCATTATCACCGATACTTTACTGGTCATAACCGGTGACTACATCACCCGCACCTCCAGCATCAATAGACCCCTATAACTCATGACATGATGGCTGAAAGGTTTCTTTATGAGAATGAAAATCTACTGCATACTTAACCTCTGAACCTTTGATCGTCCTCTCATCCTATTATCCTTGAAGGTGTTTCCCATAAACAAAAGAAGCTGAAAGTGTCCAATAATCAAGTATCTAGAAGAAGCTCTGGAGGAGATCAACCTGTCACAGAGACTCCATGATCTCTAGAAGAACCTCTGGAGGACAACAACCTGTCACAGAGACTCCATAATCTCTAGAAGAAGCTCTGGAGGACACCAACCTGTCACAGAGACTCCATGATCTCTAGAAGAAGCTCTGGAGGACACCGACCTGTCACCGAGACTCCATGATCTCTAGAAGAAGCTCTGGAGGACACCGACCTGTCACCGAGACTCCATGATCTCTAGAAGAAGCTCTGGAGGACACCAACCTGTCACAGAGACTCCATGAATCTCTAGAAGAAGTCTGGAGGACACCAGCCTGTCACAGAGACTCCATGAATCTCTAGAAGAAGCTCTGGAGGACACCACCTGTCACCGAGACTCCATGATCTCTAGAAGAAGCTCTGGAGGACACCACCTGTCACAGAGACTCCATGATCTCTAGAAGAAGCTCTGGAGGACACCACCTGTCACCGAGACTCCATGATCTCTAGAAGAAGCTCTGGAGGACAGACTCCATGATCTCAGAAGAAGCTCTGGAGGACACTGTCACTGAGGAGACTCTGTCATGATCTCTAGGAAGAAGCTCTGGAGGACACCACAACCTGTCACCGAGACTCTCTTGATCTCTGAGAAAGCTCTCTGTGAGAGACTCCATGATCAGCTCCATGATCTCTAGAAGAAGCTCTGGAGGACACCAACCTGTCACTGAGACTCCATGATCTCTAGAGAAGCTCTGGAGGACACCAGCCTGTCACCTGAGACTCCATGATCTCTAGAAGAAGCTCTGGAGGACACCAGCCTGTCACTGAGACTCCATGATCTCTAGAAGAACCTCTGGAGGACACCAACCTTCACCGAGACTCCATGATCTCTAGAAGAAGCTCTGAGACAGTCTCTCTCTAGAAGAAGACTCTGGAGGACACCTTTCACCGAGACTCCATGATCTCTAGAAGAAGCTCTGGAGGACACCAGCCTGTCACTGAGACTCCATGATCTCTAGGAGAAGCTCTGGAGGACACCAGCCTGTCTGAGACTCCATGATCTCTAGAGAAGCTGGAGACACCAAACCTGACTGAGGACTCCATGTCTCTAGAAGAAGCTCTGGACACACCGACGACTCCATGATCTCTAGAAGAGCTCTGGGAGGACCCAACCTTTCATTGAGACTCCATGATCTCTAGAAGAAGCTCTGGAGGACACCAGCCTGTCACTGAGACTCCATGATCTCTAGAAGAACCTCTGGAGGACACCAACCTTTCACCGAGACTCCATGATCTCTAGAAGAAGCTCTGGAGGACACCAGCCTGTCACTGAGACTCCATGATCTCTAGAAGAAGCTCTGGAGGACACCAAACGTGGTCTTTTTGATCACCTGGGGGCCACTATTTTCTCAGCAGCAGTTTATCAGTATTCAGTGACGCTAAGCTTTAAGGTAGAAATATGAGATGACAACATGGCGGACCCACAGATAACATCTTGCATACGACTCTGAGGTCACCTGCCACAGCTCATCTCACGCTGCGACGTGTGTCCTGAGATAGTAAGTGCTGCTCTCACTTTATATCCGGTCAGTCTGCTGTGACCTGCACCATGGACTTTAGTAAGGTGACGTGGTATATGTGGTGGATTTCCTCCAGGGACTTTACAGAGTAAAATCTGTGGCAGATCCGGTATTGGTACGGGGGGTGAGGGTCGTCCTTCATATGATGGATCTGGTGATGGTATGGGGGGGTGGGGGGTCCTTCATATGATGGATCCGGTGATGGTACGGGGGGGGGGGGGGGTCCTTCATATGATGGATCGGTGATGGTGCGGGGGGGGTGGGGGGGTCCTTCATATGATGGATCCGGTGATGGTACGGGGGGGGGGGCTCTTCATATGATGGATTCCGGTGATGGTGCGGGGGGGGTGGGGGTCCTTCATATGATGGATCCGGTGATGGTACGGGGGGGGGCGTCCTTCATATGATGGATTCGGTGATGGTACGGGGGGGGGCGTTCTTCATATGATGGTACGGGGGGGGGGGGGTCCTTCATATTGATGGATCCGGTGATGGTACGGGTACGGGGGGGGGCGTCCTTCATATGATGGATTCGGTGATGGTACGGGGGGGGGCGTTCTTCGGTATGATGGTACGGGGGGGGGGGTCCTTCATATGATGGATTCCGGTGATGATGGTACGGTGGGGGGGCGTCCTTCATATGATGGATCCGGTGATGTTACGTGGGGGGGGTCGTCCTTCATATGATGGATCCGGTGATGGTCGGGGGGGGGGGGCGTTCTTCATATGATGGATCCGGTGATGGTACGGGGGGGGGGGTCGTCCTTCATATGATGGATCCGGTGATGGTACGGGGCGGGGGGGGTCGTCCTTCATATGATGGATCCGGTGGTGATGGTACGGGGGGGGGTCCTTCATATGATGGATCCGGTGATGGTACGGGGGGGGGTTCCTTCATATGATGGTATGGTACGGGGGGGGGTCCTTCATATGATGGATCCGGTGATGGTACGGGGGGGGTCGGGCCGTCCTTCATATGATGGATCCGGTGATGGTACGGGGGGGGGTCCCTTCATATGATGGATCCGGTGATGGTACGGGGGGGGGGCGTTCCTTCATATGATGGGATCCCGGTG
The DNA here is from genome assembly GCA_900303285.1 of Rhinella marina. Taxonomy (NCBI): domain Eukaryota; kingdom Metazoa; phylum Chordata; class Amphibia; order Anura; family Bufonidae; genus Rhinella; species Rhinella marina. Next base: position 37,501 of record ONZH01017210.1, read on the forward strand.
ATGGTACGGGGGGTGGGGTCGTCCTTCATATGATGGATCCGGTGATGGTACGGGGGGGGGGTCGTCCTTCATATGATGGATCCGGTGATGGTACGGGGGGGTCTTCATATGTGGATCCGGTGATGGTACGGGGGGGGTCTTTCATATGATGGATCCGGGTGATGATGTACGGGGGGGGGGTCGTCCTTCATTGATGGACCGGGGATCCGGTGATGGTACGGGGGGTGATGGTACGGGGGGTGTCGTCCTTCATATGATGGACCCGGTGATGGTACGGGGGGGGCGTCCTTCATATGATGGATCCAGGTGATGGTACGGGGGGGGCGTCCTTCATATGATGGATCCGGTGATGGTTACCGGGGGGTGGGGGTCGTGATGGATCGGTGATGGGGGGGGGGGGTCCTTCATATGATGGATCCGGTGATGGTACGGGGGGGGTCGTCCTTCATATGATGGATCCGGTGATGGTACGGGGGGGGGGCGTCCTTCATATGATGGATCCTTCATCCGGTGATGGTACGGGGGGGGGTCCTCCTTCATATGATGGATCCGGTGATGGTACGGGGTGGGGGTCCTTCATATGATGGATCCGGGATGGTCGGGGGGGGGGCATCCTTTATATGATGGATCCGGTGATGGTCCGGGGGGGGGGGCATTCATTCATATGATGGATCCGGTGATGGTACGGGAATATGGGGGGGGGGGGGGTCCTTCATATGATGGATCGGGTGATGGTCCGGGGGGGGGGGGGGGGGGGGCGTTCTTCATATGATGGATCCGGTGATGGTACGGGGGGGGGGGGCATCCTTTATATGATGGATGGTATCCGGTGATGGTCCGGGGGGCGTTCTTTCATATGATGGATCCGGTGATGGTGAAGGTGCAGCCCTGTGGGGCCACTGTCAGGAGAGCCTCAAGTTTCAGGCTGCTTGTAGTCACACTGATGCTAGGGGTAGTAGTGACACTGATACTGGGAGTAGTAGTCACACTGATGCTGGGGGTAGTAGTGACACTGATACTGGGAGTAGTAGTCACACTGATGCTGGGGGTAGTAGTGACACTGATACTGGGAGTAGTAGTCACACTGATGCTGGGGGTAGTAGTCACACTGATGCTGGGGGTAGTAGTGACACTGATGCTGGGGGTAGTAGTCACACTGATGCTGGGGGTAGTAGTGATGTAATATCTATAGAGGAAAGCTTTCAGCGTCTCTTCTGCAACGAATTGAGGGCGGGGCCATCTCTGATGAGGGGCGGGGCCATCTCTGATGAGGGGCGGGGCCGTGGCTCGCTGAGGCTGCAGGTCTTCCCGGTGCCCGCACTCCGTCCTCCCGTGTCCAGTCCGTTTGCGGCTGTGACAGGACCCTAAACCCCGGGCGCTGAGACCGCGGACATGGGCGCCCTGACCCTGGGAGTTCTCCTCACCCTCCTGTGCCCTGTGAGTACGGAGGGATGGTGGGTGTTGTAGTCCTGAGGTGAGAAGAGTGGAGTTACAACCTGGGACACAGCGGGAACAGAGACCCCACCTGGGTGAGGGCCCCTGAGAGGAAGGGGCCACAGGGATGAGGATGATGGGGGGGGGGATAGTGAGTGTGTCTGTGTATATAGAGGGGGGGGGGTAGTGAGTGTCTGTGTATATAGAGGGGGGGGGTAGTGAGTGTCTGTGTATATAGAGGGGGGGGGGGTAGTGATGAGTGTCTGTGTATATAGAGGGGGGGGGTAGTGAGTGTCTGTGTATATAGAGGGGGGGGGTAGTGATATAGTGTCTGTGTATATAGAGGGTGAGGTCTGGTATATAGAGGGGGGGAGTGAGTGTCTGTGTATATAGAGGGGGGTGAGTAGTGAGGTCTGTGTATATAGGGGGGGGAGTTGTGTATATAGAGGGGGGGTAGTCTGTGTAGTGTAGAGTGTCTGTGTATATAGAGGGGTAGTGAGTGTCTGGGGGGGATAGTGAGTGTCTGTGTGTATATATAAGAGGGGGGGGATAGTGAGTGTCTGTGTAGTCTGTGTATATAGAGGGGGGGTAGTGAGTGTCTGTGTATAGAGGGGGGGGGGTAGTGAGTGTCTGTTGTATATAGAGGGGGGGTAGTGAGTGTCTGTGTATATAGAGGGGGGGGATAGTGAGTGTCTGTGTATATAGAGGGGGGGGGGATAGTGAGTGTCTGTGTATATAGAGGGGGGGATAGTGAGTGTCTGTGTATATAGAGGGGGGATAGTGAGTGTCTGTGTATATAGAGGGGGGGGATAGTGAGTGTCTGTGTATATAGAGGATAGTGAGTGTCTGTGTATATAGAGGGGGATAGTGAGTGTCTGTGTATATAGGGGGGGATAGGATGTCTGTGTCTGTGTATATATAGAGGGGGGATAGTGAGTGTCTGTGTAATATAGAGGGGGGGATAGTGAGTGTCTGGTGTATATAGAGGGGGGATAGTGAGTGTCTGTGTAGGATAGTAGTGTCTGTGTAGAGGGGGGGGATAGTGAGTTCTGTGTATATAGAGGGGGATAGTGAGTGTCTGTGTATATAGAGGGGGGATATGAGTGTCTGTGTATATAGAGGGGGGGACTGAGTGTATATAGTGAGGGTGTATATAGAGGGGGGGTCTGGATAGTGAGTGTCTGTGTATATAGGGGGGGGTAGAGTAGGAGTGATGTGTCTGTGTGGGGGATATAGTGGGGGGGGATGTGAGTGAGTTGGGGTATAGAGTAGTAGAGGGGGGTAGTGTGTGTCTGTGTAGATGGGGGGGGATTAGAGTGTCTGTGTGTGTGTGATAGAGGCATATAGGGGGGGATGGTTAGAGTGTCTGTGTATATAGAGGGGGGGGGATAGTATAGTGAGTGTCTGTGTATATAGAGGGGTATAGTGTCTGTGTATAGAGGGGGGGTAGTGAGTGTCTGTGTATAGAGGGGTAGGGGGGGGATAGTGAGTGTCTGTGTATATAGAGGGGGGGATAGTGAGTGTCTGTGTATATAGAGGGGGGATAGTGAGTGTCTGTGTATATAGAGGGGGGGGGGGTAGTGAGTGTCTGTGTATTATAGTAGTGTCTGTGGGAGGGGGGGATAGTGAGTGTCTGTGTATATAGAGGGGGGGAGTGAGTGTCTGTGTAGAGGGGGTGTCTGTGTATATAGAGGGGGGGAGTGAGTGAGTGTGAGTGTCTGTGGTATATAGAGGGGGGTAGTGAGTGTCTGTGTATATAGAGGGGGGGGGGTAGTGAGTGTCTGTGTATATAGAGGGGGGGATAGTGATATAGTGAGTGTCTGTGTATATAGAGGGGGGGGTAGTGAGAGGGGGGGGTGTCTGTGTATATAGAGGGGGGGATAGTGAGTGTCTGTGTATATAGAGGGGGGGGTAGTGAGTGTCTGTGTATATAGAGGGGGGGGATAGTGAGTGTCTGTGTATATAGAGGGGGGGGGGATAGTGAGTGTCTGTGTATATAGAGGGGGGGTAGTGAGTGTCTGTGTATATTAGAGGGGGGGGATAGTGAGAGGGGGGGGTAGTCTGTGTATATAGAGGGGGGGATAGTGAGTGTCTGTGTATATAGTGAGGTCTGGGGGATATATAGTGAGTGTCTGTGTATATAGAGGGGGGGGATAGTGAGTGTCTGAGGGGTTTGTATGTATTTTACATGGGACTGCAGGTATTTCTGGAGGGAGGACGCCCGGTTTCCGGGTTTCTCTGCTCCTTTCTCCGGCTCTTGATGTTTTGCCGCCTCTGGATTTCTCCTGGTGCAGGACATCGGGGTCTCCAGCTCTGGGCTTCTTCACCTTGGACAGTTCATTAGTTTGATGCTCTTCTTGTCCCTACAGGTGGGGGGCGCTCACCTGCTGTGTGACCTGCTGGGGGTGATGGTGAAGGAGGCAGAGATGTGTGCAGAGTCTTTGGCCCAGTACAATGTCTCTGCTGCCACCTGGCTGCCAGAAGGTGAGCTGCAGCTGCCCCCATGCGGCGCCCTGCCCTCTGTATGTTCATACTGTAAGGACTGTGTGCTGTGTTCCAGGATGTGCCGGGATGTGGGATAACCTCAGCTGCTGGCCCCCCACCCATGTTGGTCGCACCGTCTCCGTCCCATGTCCAGAGATCCTGCAGCTCATTACAGGGACCAAAGGTGAGCACAGAACGGACATACATGACACATACAGTACAGACCAAAAGTTTGGACACAGCTTCTCCTTCAAAGAGTTTTCTGTATTTTCCTGACTATGATAATTGTAGATTCACACTGAAGGCATCAAAACTATGAATTATCACAAAAAGTGTGAAACAACTGAAAATATATCTTATATTCTAGGATCTTCACAGTAGCCACCTTGTGCTTTGATTACTGCTTTGCACACTCTTGGCATTCTCTTGATGAGCTTCAAGAGGTAGTCACCTGAAATGGTATTCCAACAGTCTTGAAGGAGTTCCCAGAGATGCTTAGCACTTGTTGGCCCTTTTGCCTTCACTCTGCGGTCCAGCTCACCCCAAACCATCTGGATTGGGTTCAGGTCTGGTGACTGTGGAGGCCAGGTCATCTGGTGTAGCACCCATCACTCTCCTTCTTGGTCAAATAGCCCTTACACAGCCTGGAGGTGTTTGGGGTCATTGTCCTGTTGATAAATAAATGATGGAATAGCATGCCGCTGCAAGATGCTGTGGTAGCCATGCTGGTTCAGTATAAATCCCCCACACCATCACACCTCCTCCTCCATGCTTCACGGTGGGAACCAGGCATGTAGAGTCCATCCCTTCACAAAGACACGGTGGTTGGAACCAAAGATCTCACATTTGGACTCATCAGACCAAAGCCCAGATCTCCACTGGTCTAATGTCCATTCCTTGTGTTCTCCTTAGCAGTGGTTTCCACCATGAAGGCCTGCTGCACACAGTCTCCTCTTACCAGTTGTTGTAGAGATGTGTCTGCTGCTAGAACTCTGTGTGGCATTGACCTGGTCTCTAATCTGAGCTGCTGTTAACCTGCCATTTCTGAGGCTGGTGACTCGGATGAACTTCTCCTCCGCAGCAGAGGTGACTCTTGGTCTTCCTTTCCTGGGGCGCTCCTCATGTCAGTTTCTTTGTAGCGCTTGATGGTTTTTGCGACTGCACTTGGGGACACTTTCAGAGTTTTCCCAATTTTTCGGACTGACTGACCTTCATTTCTTAAAGTAATGATGGCCGCTCGTTTTTCTTTACTTAGCTGCTTTTTTCTTGCCATAATACAAATTCTAACAGTCTATTCAGTAGGACTATCAGCTGTGTATCCACCTGACTTCTGCCCAACACAACTCATGGTCCCAACCCCATTTATAAGGCAAGAAATCCCACTTATTAAACCTGACAGGGCACACCTGTGAAGTGAAAACCATTTCAGGTGACTACCTCTTGAAGCTCATCAAGAGAATGCCAAGAGTGTGCAAAGCAGTAATCAAAGCAAAAGGTGGCTTACCTAGAAGAACCTAGAATATAAGACATATTTTCAGTTGTTTCACACTTTTTGTGTTTAATTCATAGTTTTGATGCCTTCAGTGTGAATCTACAATTATCATAGTCAGGAAAATACAGAAAACTCTTGGAATGGAGAAGGTGTGTCCAAACTTTTGGTCTGTACTGTACATGTGTATAGCCTGTGAGCTGGAATACATGGCTCCTCTGCTTCGGGATATGGGGGCTCAATTCTAGATGGGGGTAAACATGTATGACCTACAGGTCAGGCTGGTCACGTGTGTGGGGGTGTCAACTAGTGGCTGATGGGGGCCCCTCCTGTGATTGCACTCAGTATAGCATGCAGATTCCATAACTAGAGGGAGCTCCTCACATACAGATGTATATACAGTCCACCACTACAAGGTATATACAGATAGCTCCTCACATCAGATGTATATACAGTCACCACTAGGGGAGCCTCACATACAGATGTATACAGTCACACTAGGGGAGCTCCTCACATACAGATGTATATACAGTCAGGAGCTCCTCACATACAGATCAGACTAGGGGAGCTCTCACATACAGATGTATATACAGTCACCACTAGAGGGAGCTCCTCACATACAGATGTATATACAGTCACCACTAGGGGGAGCTCCTCACATACAGATGTATATACAGTCACCACTAGGGGGAGCTCCTCATACAGATGTATATACAGTCACCACTAGAGGGAGCTCCTCACACAGATGTATATACAGTCACACTAGAGGAGCTCCTCACATACAGATGTATATACAGTCACCACTAGGGGGAGCTCCTCACATACAGATGTATATACAGTCACCACTAGAGGGAGCTCCTCACATACAGAATGTATATACAGTCACCACTAGGGGGAGCTCCTCACATACAGATGTATATACAGTCACCACTAGGGGAGCTCCTCACATACAGATGTATATACAGTCACACTAGGGGGAGCTCCTCACATACAGATGTATATACAGTCACCACTAGGGGGAGCTCCTCACATACAGATGTATATACAGTCACACTAGAGGGAGCTCCTCACTACAGATGTATATACAGTCACCACTAGGGGAGCTCCTCACATACAGATGTATATACAGTCACCACAGGGGAGCTCCTCACATACAGATGTATATACAGTCACCACTAGAGGGAGCTCCTCACATACAGATATACAGTCACCACTAGGGGGCTCCTCACATACAGATGTATATACAGTCACCACTAGGGGAGCTCCTCACATACAGATGTATATACAGTCACCACTAGGGGGTCTCCTCACATACAGATGTATAACAAGTCACCACTAGGGGGTGCTCCTCACATACAGATGTATATACAGTCACCACTAGGGGGAGCTCCTCACATACAGATGTATATATACAGTCACCACTAGGGGAGCTCCTCACATACAGATGTATATACAGTCACCACTAGGGGGAGCTCCTCACATACAGATGATGTAGGGGGAGCTCCTCACATACAGTGTATACAGTCACCACTAGGGGGAGCTCCTCACATACAGATGTATATTATAGTCACCACTAGAGGGAGCTCACATACAGATGTATATAAGTCACCACTAGGGAGCTCCTCACATACAGATGTATATACAGTCACCACTAGGGGGAGCTCCTCACATACAGATGTATATACAGCCACCACTAGGGGAGCTCCTCACATACAGATGTATATACAGTCACCACTAGGGAGCTCCTCACATACAGATGTATATACAGTCACCACTAGAGGGAGCTCTCACATACAGATGTATATACAGCTAGAGGAGCTCCTCACATACAGATGTATATCAGTCACCATAGGGGAGCTCCTCACATACAGATGTATATACAGTCACCACTAGGGCAGCTCCTCACATACAGATGTATATACAGTCACCACTAGGGGGAGCTCCTCACATACAGATGTATATACAGTCACCACTAGGGGAGCTCCTCACATACAGATGTATATACAGTCACCACTAGGGGAGCTCCTCACATACAGATGTATATACAGTCACACTAGGGGGAGCTCCTCACATACAGATGTATATACAGTCACCACTAGAGGGAGCTCCTCACATACAGATGTATATACAGACCACTAGGGGCTCCTCACATAAGATGTATATACAGTCACCACTAAGGGAGCTCCTCACATACAGAGTATATACAGCACCACTAGAGGGGAGCTCCTCACATACAGATGTATATACAGTCACCACTAGGGGAGCTCCTCACATACAGATGTATATACAGTCACCACTTAGGGGGAGCTCCTCAATACAGATGTATATACAGTCACCACTAGGGGGAGCTCCTCACATACAGATGTATATAACAGTACACACCACTACAGATATACAGTACACTAGAGGAGCTCTCTCACATACAGATATATACAGCCACCACTAGAGGGAGCTCCTCACATATAGATGTATATACAGTCACCACTAGGGGAGCTCCTCACATACAGATGTATATACAGCCACCACTAGAGGGAGCTCCTCACATATAGATGTTATACAGTCACCACTAGGGGAGCTCCTCACATACAGATGTATATTACAGCACCACTAGGGGGAGCTCCCACATACAGATGTAATACAGTACCAAGGGGGCTCCTCAATACAGATGTATATACAGCACCACTAGGGGGAGCTCCTCACATACAGATTATATACAGTAGAAGCTCCTCACATACAGAGTACATACAGTCACCACTAGGGGAGCTCCTCCATACAGATGTATATATAGCCACCACTAGGGGAGCTCCTCACATATAGATGTATATACAGTCACCACTAAGGGAGCTCCTCACATACAGTGGGCACCACTAGGGGAGCTCCTCACATACAGATGTATATACAGCACCACTAGGGGGAGCTCCTCACATAACAGTGTATATACAGTCACCACTAGGGGGAGCTCCCTCATACAGATGTAATAACAGTCACCACTAGAGGGAGCTCCTCACATAAGATGTATATACAGTCACCACTAGGGGGAGCTCCTCACATACAGATGTATATACAGTCCACACTAGAGGGAGCTCCTCACATAACAGATGTATATACAGTCACCACTAGAGGGAGCTCCCACATTTACAGATGTATATACAGTCACCACTGAGGAGGCTCCTCACATACAGATGTATATACAGTCACCACTAGAGGGAGTCTCTCACATACAGATGTATATACAGTCACCACTAGAGGGAGCTCCTCACATACAGATGTATATACAGTCACCACTAGGAGGAAGCTCCTTCACATACAGATGTATATACAGTCACCACTAGGAGGAGCTCCTCACATAGGTATATACAGTCAACTAGGAGGAGCTCCTCACATACAGATGTATATACAGTCACCACTAGGAGGAGCTCCTCAACATACAGATGTATATACAGTCACCACTAGAGGAGCTCCTCACATACAGATGTATATACAGTCACCACTAGAGGGAGCTTCTCACATAACAGATGTATATACAGTCACCACTAGAGGGAGCTCCTCACATACAGATGTATATATAGTCACCACTAGGGGAGCTCCTCACATACAGATGTATATACAGTCACCACTAGAGGGAGCTCCTCACATACAGATGTATATACAGTCACCACTAGGGGGAGCTCCTCACATATAGATGTATATACAGTCACCACTAGAGGGAGCTCGTCACATAGAGATGTATATACAGTCACCACTAGGGGGAGCTCCTCACATACAGATGTATATACAGTCACCACTAGAGGGAGCTCCTCCATACAGTGTATATACAGCACCACTAGGAGGAGCTCCTCAGATTATATACAGTCACACTAGAGGGAGCTCCTCACATACAGATGTATATACAGTCACCACTAGGGGGAGCTCCTCACATACAGATGTATATACAGTCACCACTAGGGGAGCTCCTCACATACAGATGTATATACAGTCACCACTAGGAGGAGCTCCTCACATACAGATGTATATACAGTCACCACTAGAGGGAGCTCCTCACATACAGATGTATATACAGTCACCACTAGGGGGAGCTCCTCACATACAGATGTATATACAGCCACCACTAGGGGGAGCTCCTCACATACAGATTTTCACAGTGTGATGCCTCCTGCTGCTGTGGGCAGGTTGATTAGACCCTTGTGTTTATAGTATGGTGACTACTTACCTGCTCTCTACTTGGACTCGTAGCACACTGAGATCTTAGCTCTGTTCACATGGTGCAGCTGTGTATTCTCATCATGGCAGACTGGGAACCAAAGGTGTTTTTTTTTTTTTTTAATTAAATAATGTTTATTTGTTTTTACAGCTTTTTCACAAAATAAATAGAAACAACAAACCGCACATAGCACCTCCCCCCATCCCTCCCTCCGTAGCAACATGAAGGGATCATCTAAAGTCCGAGTACAGTCTCTTATCCTGCCCTGTACATTGCTAAGTCCGTTCCCTGTGATCGCATAAGGAGGCAAATGTGTGTTAAAGCCTGAAAAAGAGCAATAAGCTTGATACAGCCATACATAAGACCGTGAGCCACTTATTGACCGTCCGTGACATACGTATGTTACATCAATTACTATAGTACCCATCCTTGCTGTTTGCACAGTATTATTCCATAACTCCACAAGAATCCTACGTTCCTCTCCCACAGAGAGAACTCGATAACTGAAAGGATAATCTGTTTCCATCATTTGAGGTTACGATCACTCAGTGGGATATTTAGACGTCCACTTTCTCCGAATCTTCTCCTACTGCTTAAAGGGGTTGTCTCATCTTGCCTAATGGGGGCATATCGCTAGGATATGCCCCCATTGTCTTATAGGTGCGGGTCCCACCGCTGGGACCCGCACCTATATCGAGAACGGGGCCCCGAAAGCGAACGGGGGCGCACTGCGCATGCGCAGCCGCCTCCATTCATTTTCAATGTGGCCGGCGAAGATAGCGAGCGCTGGGCTCGGCTATTTCCGTCGGCTCCATAGAAATGAATAGGGCGTGGCCGCGCAAGCGCGGTGCGCTCCATTCATTTCTATGGGGAGCCGGCTTGGTGGTGGCCGGACCGGAGTCCTCCAGCCACCACCTTGCGGGCCCCGTTCTCGATATAGGTGCGGGTCCCAACGGTGGGACCCGCACCTATAAGGACAATGGGGGCATATCTCCTAGCGATATGCCCCCATTAGGCAAGATGAGACAACCCCTTTAATACACCCCTTTTCTGGTATACATATTTCTCCATTTGGATTAGCAGTTTCACTTTCACTTTATATTCTTGTGTAGTGGGTGGCTCAGAGTCAGTCCAATGATAAGATATGAGTTTACGGGCTTGATACTTGAGCCATAAGCTATTTTACGCCCACTGACTATTGGGAGTGCGTCACACAACCCAGTACACGTATGTGCACCGCAACTTCAATATTCGTCTGAAGGTATCATTTATCAAGTCAACTACTTCCACCAGCACCTCCGTAATGTTGGGCAATTCCACATCAGGTGAATCGGAGCTGCCGCTGGATCCCTACATCTAGGACAATCATCATCATCCTTTACCCCAATTGCTTCAGCAGTTTCGGAGTTCTATAAACTCGATGAATTGAGAACTTGAGACGCCCTTTGTGCCTCACTGACGGCTACTTGGCGCCTCCTCCCACTGTTCTTCTGTCAGGTCTGGGACATCCCTTCTCCGTCAGGTATTTTTCTGTTGTATCAAGAATACATAATGTGATGATATTGTTCCATGAGGACCACCCTGGGAGCGAGTAAGCTACGGAATTGGAGGTACCAGGCGATATTGTAGAAGATTCCTCCTGAGATTGAACCGCTTGTCGCACCTGGAGATATTGGTAAAATGATGACTGGGCAACTGATAATGTGAAAAGGATTTAAGTATGTGATCCCTTTCTCTACCCACATCGAAACAGCAGCTAACTTCTGTATTTCCGGATATAAGATATTGGGCCAGATTCCAGTCCTGCATCTGTCTAGCTTTCCACCACAGTCTATGGATAATGTGAAGTAGCGGAATTTTTTCAGAAGGAGTGGATATTGCCCAATGTTCCCTGTTGTATTTAAGTGTACAGTATCCCCCACCCTCTAAGTATAGCCGTGGGTTAGGTACTGATCGTCCCCCATCCAGTAGATCTCTGTAGGGTTTCTAGTTTAATACGTGGAATACCTTTTTTCCAAATTAAATCTCAGAATACAGCATTAATAGTATGAAAAAAACGCAATGGATTCCACCCGGGGCATTGTGGAGGACGTACAGCAATTTTGGCATCAAAACCATTTTTATGAGGTGAATCCGTCCGATCATCGTGATCGGGAGTTTGATCCAGACTTGAACCTTCTGTCGGAAAGTTGTAACTAAAGGCTGAAGGTTTAACAGCTGAAATTGTTTGGGGTCCGGAGTTATGACAATCCCCAAATACTTCATTTTCCGTACCACCTGAAGGCCACGAGCCTGATTGCTGTCTACATCCCCCCGATTTAGACCAGTTCATGCGAAGTCCTGATAACCGTCCAAAAGAATTGATCACCCCCATAGCCTGTGGTAATGAGCATTGCCAGCCCGTCAGGAAGAGCAGCAGATCATCAGCGTATGACGCTACCTTCTCGGTGACATTACCATAAGAAAACCCCTGTATGGGATTAGTAGTTCTCAACGCTGCTGCCAAAGGCTCTATAGCCACAGCAAAGAGGAGACGGGACAGCCTTGGTGAGTACAACCCATTAGCTCTTATTCTAGCTATTGGAGCATATAATAATTGAACCCAGGCTATGAAAGTGTCTCCAAATCCCATCTTGTGTAACTCTGCCCATAAATATCACCACTCAACGCTATCAACGCCTTAGCTGCGTCTAAAGATGCTACTGCAGCATCCGAGCGTTCGGCGGGGCATGCCTGAATATTGAAGAATAGTCTACGCACATTAACTGCTGTTGACATATTCGGCATAAAACCTGCGTGAATTATAGATGTTATAACCAGATTGAGTCTTCTGGTCACTTAACATCAACTGATAACAATGAGACGGCCTATATGACTCGTCGGGATCCTTGTCTACAATGACAGGCTGGTTCATTACCTCCTGCTCCCTAGAGTCCTCAAAGACCTCCAGCAACAAAGGCAGCAGAACCTCTGGTATGTTTTAACCCGTTCGGAGGGTAGGCCATCCACACCTGGGGTTTTCTTATTAGACCTTGTTCCCAATGCTTCCTCTGGTTCTTGTAGAGTAAGTGGGGCATCTAACATTGCTTTCTGCTCAGTATTGAGTGTCATAAGCCAAGAGGTGCCAGAAAGGCCCTGACTTCTTCCTCTGTAGGATTAGTCTTAGAGGTATATAAGGAATCATAAAAGGAATTAAAAACTTTTAAGATATCTTCTGATTTAAAGACTGTCTCTCCAGTAGGTGAAGCCAAAGATGCTACATATGTGACGTCCTCTCTAGACTTGGACATCAGGGCCAATGACCTCCTGCCCTTTCTCCTTCCTCATAAAATCTCTGCCTTTGGAAGACCCTTTTATTAGCAGCCGGATGTAACGGGCGCTCATCATACAGTTTTTGTGCTGTCTGCCACTGTTCCTCATTATGTTCTGTTGGGTCAACCACAGACTTTCTGCCACTCAGAATTTCTTCAAGACGATGGGTTGCGCGATCACAAAATGCAATATCTTCCGCAATATTTGTGGAGAGTATGAAGGAGGGATGTAGACCCCTACTATTATATACAGGCATATATAGCAGCCAACCGGAGACCAGCTCTGTGCATCGATGTGCTCACCAGTAGAATGATAACATTGACCCAACCTGGGCTCAGAGAGGAGCCCTTCCTGGTCGTCTTGTAAATGTGGTGATGGTGTTTTAGACATTCCCACATAGCGTGTCTTTTAGTGGCCTCTTTAACCCCTCACACATTCCAACTAATGAACTTCACCCTGTCAGCCATTGTAACGTATGCCCCTTAGGGCGAAATAATTATCACTATACGTGCTCCAACAATACCCCAGGGCAGAACTGTGCACCTCTCCACACAATGACAGTTCTCCTGCCCAGTGCACCCACTTAACACAGCAATGTACCTGAACACTCAATAAACCAATCATAACTCCACACTAACGTAACTGGAGTTCCTTCCTAACAAGTTCCCACTAAGGGCAGCTTAGATTGTATATGTAAGGCCTGTGGGTGTATAGAACACTTGTTAGAGGAGCTGAGTGAGAACCAGCCGAGTACACCTACTCAATACAGAGAAAACCAACCAAAACCATTGTCACTTTGTTATTTCTACGTAGACGATTCTCCAAATCATCTTGCTTGGCAGCTATGATATCAATTCTCCTGTTTTGATCTCCTACATCTCTTTGATATAGCGTCCTCCACATCTCCCACCCTGTCCTCCAGAGCGGTGGTGCGTTCTGCCAGCTTTTTAAGATCATGGCGTACAATTGTTATATCCTCTTTTATGCCTCCCACTTGCATTGTGAGGGCTGTGAGTGACCTCCCACAGTTGGCAATGGCCTTCATAACATCCCTCAACCACCTCCCGGGCCGACCGAGGATCCCGCTCCGTACCTGCAGCTCCCGACCAGTCATAGACCTCCTCCACTCCTTCAGGTACTTCAGCCTGTTTGCGCCGGGCCTCTCTACCTTCCTCCTCCAGGGTCTCGGAACAAGCATATTTCTCCAGTCTGGCCGCCGCAGACTGTTGCACAGAAGCCGCGCGGCCTGGTCTTCCCGGGTTTACCGCGCCAGCGCCATCTTGGAATTCTCTCTCTGCTCCCTTTTGCTCCTTTTTCTTCGTCATGATCAAATTACAGTAAGGCCACAGCGATCTCCTCGCCTCCCTTAACACCTCCAATCTCCATTCGTGCCACTGGTAGGGCGATAACAATCTTTTTACAGGATTTCTAGTCGGGTAATCTCCGGAGCTCTCTAACTGCGCGTCTCCTCACATGCCTTGCCGGCCACACCCCCCCAACCAAAGGTGGTTCTAGAAAAATTACTAAAATTGGCCCCATGTTTTGCTTATCTGAACTGACAGAAGGTGGGTCTACCCGAATAGGCAGAGCCAGAAATATCACAGTGCAGTACAATATACCATCTCCTGAGACGAGGCATAGGGCTGGCTTCTCCAGTCTCCTCCCTGAGACGAGGCATAGGGCCGGCTTCTCCAGTCTCCTCCCTGAGACGAGGCATAGGGCTGGCTTCTCCAGTCTCCTCCCTGAGACGAGGCATAGGGCCGGCTTCTCCAGTCTCCTCCCTGAGACGAGGCATAGGGCCGGCTTCTCCAGTCTCCTCCCTGAGACGAGGCATAGGGCCGGCTTCTCCAGTCTCCTCCCTGAGACGAGGCATAGGGCCGGCTTCTCCAGTCTCCTCCCTGAGACGAGGCATAGGGCCGGCTTCTCCAGTCTCCTCCCTGAGACGAGGCATAGGGCCGGCTTCTCCAGCCTCCTCCCTGACACGAGGCATAGGGCCGGCTTCTCCAGCCTCCTCCCTGAGACGAGGCATAGGGCCGGCTTCTCCAGCCTCCTCCCTGAGACGAGGCATAGGGCCGGCTTCTCCAGCCTCCTCCCTGAGACGAGGCATAGGGCCGGCTTCTCCAGCCTCCTCCCTGACACGAGGCATAGGGCCGGCTTCTCCAGTCTTCTCCCTGACACGAGGCATAGGGCCGGCTTCTCCAGTCTCCTCCCTGGCAGAAGAAGGGTTTGATCCTGAGGAAAGGCCTCAGCTAGCTTTCCCTCTCTCTCTTTCTCAGAAGGCTGGCATCGTGGTCAAAGTCTGGTGATCCTGGGTCTGTGGCAGACTATCCCTGTCTCAGCGTCTTCTTCTGGTCACTCAGTAGTCTGGCAGAGTCCCCTCTCCAATCACTGTTCTCTACCTGTAGAACACTAGGGGCTCTGACTGCTCTCCTTATATACAGTTTCAGGCTAGACTGGAACCCTCTAGTGGGAGGGGTGGAGTGGAGAAGCTCAGCACAAACAGATACAATGTTACACTTTCCGTCTCTCATAGACTTACATTACAGCTTCAATAATACTCAGTGGCAATGACACAGCAGGTTTTTCAGGCACAAACAAGTTTCCAAACATAACAGAGCTAAACCAGACATTCAGAAGGTCAGTCTGTCTGGTTTTGGTGGTAAACACCGTTTTCCCTCCAAAACATGGTCTTATTTAACCCTTATGTTAACTGTAAGAAATTACCAGCTTTTCATTTTTAGCTAGAAAGTCCCAAAAGTCTCTGAGTTCATTAACCCTTTCCATAGTGATGTGTAAAGACAGTTCAGAGGAACAGGATATATATCGGGTGGATGTACGATCGCTCGGTGCGCGGCGGGTGTATGTGCGATTGCGCGGTGGGTGGATATGCGATCGCTCGGTGCGCGGTGGGTGGATGTGCGATCGCTCGGTGCGCGGTGGGTGGATGTGCGATCGCTCGGTGTGCGGTTGGTGGATGTGCGATAGCTCGGTGCGCGGTTGGTGGATGTGCGATCGCTCGGTGCGCGGCGGTTTGATGTGCGATCGCTCGGTGCACGGCGGGTGGATGTGTGGCTGTCATCTTCTCTGCAGTCTAGTAATTTTTACTCTGTATCAGGTGAGGTGAAACGGAACTGCACGGAGCTCGGCTGGTCGACGACCTTCCCCCCGGTGGATGTAGCCTGTGAGTACAACATCAACGACACGGAGCACGAGAATGTGGTAAGTGTGGGCGCTGCCCGCTATCAGTATGGCCGCCCCGGAGCAGGTCGCGGGTCAGAATCTCCAGCCTCAGTCACAAATGGATCCGTAGAGTCAAACTACGTCATAACTACACCTGTAATATCACCGCACCCCCATATACTATACCTGTAATATCACCGCACCCCCATATACTATACCTGTAATATCACCGCACCCCCATATACTATACCTGTAATATCACCGCACCCCCATATACTATACCTGTAATATCACCGCACCCCCATATACTATACCTGTAATATCACCGCACCCCCATATACTATACCTGTAATATCACCGCCACCCCCATTACTATACCTGTAATATCACCGCACCCCCATATACTATACCTGTAATATCACCGCACCCCCATATACTATACCGTAATATCACCGCACCCCCATATACTATACCTGTAATATCACCGCACTCCATATACTATACCTGTAATATCACCGCACCCCCATATACTATACCTGTAATATCACCGCACCCCCATATACTATACCTGTAATATCACCGCACCCCCAACTATACTTATACCTGTAATATCACGCACCCCCATATACTTATACCTGTAATATCACCGCACCCCCATATACTATACCTGTAATATCACCGCACACCCCAGTATACTATACCTGTAATATCCACCGCACCCCCATATACTATACCTGTAATATCACCGCACCCCCATATACTATACCTGTAATATCACCGCACCCCCATATACTATACCTGTAATATCACCGCACCCCATATACTATACCTGTAATATCACCGCCCCCCATATACTATACCTGTAATATACTGTACCACTACCCCCTGTATACTGCAGAGCTGCGCTCGTCTTGTATTACAGCAGGAGTATTACATGCACCTGAAGACTCTGTACACTGTGGGATATGGGACGTCGCTCGGCGCTCTGCTCCTCGCCCTCCTCCTCCTCCTGTCATTCAGGTGAGCAGCGCTTTAAACTATGAGCTCCTGGTGACGGGGATGATGGGAGTGATACATGTCTGATGTGTGTAACGGGTACGTCTATAAAGTCTTGTAGGTCATAGTGCAGTATATTGGTTACGGATCAGTGTATAGCGGAATGTAGCAGTATGTCGGTCATGGAGCAGTGTCTAGCGGAATGTAGCAGTATGTCGGTCATGGAGCAGTGTATAGCGGAATATGCAGTATGTCATGCGGAGTATGTATAGCCAGTATGTGTCATGTAGCAGTATGTCAGTGGATAATAGCAGTATGTCGGTCATGGAGCAGTGTATAGCGGGTAGCAGTATGTCGGTCATGGAGCAGTATAGCGGGAGTAGTATAGCATGGATATGTCGGAGTAGCATATGTCAGTCATGCAGTATATAGCGGAATGCAGTATGCAGTATGTCATGTATGTAGCGGAGTAGCAGTAGCGAATGTAGCAGTTAGTCAGTCATGGAGCAGTATATAGCGGATGTGCAGTAGCGGAGAGCAGTATAGCGGGATGTAGCAGTATGTCATGGAGCAGTATATAGCGGTCAGATGGATCAGTATATAGCGGTGTATAGCAGGGATGTAGCAGTATGTCGGTCAGTGGATGCAGTGTCGATGTAGCAGTATGTATAGCGGATGTATATGTATGCAGTATGTCAGGTATGGCGGTCATGTAGCATAGCGGGATGTAGCAGTTGTCAGCAGTGTATAGCGGATGTAATAGCGGATGTATGTCGGCAGTCATGGAGCAGTAGTCATAGCGGGATGTAGCAGTATGTCGGTCATGGAGCAGTATAGCGGATAGCGGTATGTGTAGCAGTGTATGGTCATGCGGTCATGTGTATAGCGGGATGTAGCAGTATGTCGGTCATGGAGCTATATAGCGGGATGTAGCAGTATGTCGGTCATGGAGCAGTATATAGCGGGATGTAGCAGTATGTCGGTCATGGAGCAGTATATAGCGGATGTAGGAGCAGTGTATAGCAGTATGTCGGTCATGGAGCAGTATATAGCGGATGTAGCAGTAGTAGTCGGGTCGGTCATGGAGCAGTATATAGCGGGATGTAGTATGCAGTATATAGTCATCATGGAGCAGTATATAGCAGTAGCAGTGTATAGCGGGATGTAGCAGTATGTCGGTCATGGAGCAGTGTATAGCGTGTAGCAGTATGTCAGTCATGGATCAGTGTATAGCGGAATGTAGCAGTATGTCAGTCATGGATCAGTAGCAGTATAGCGGTGATGTAGCAGTATGTCAGTCATGGAATCAGTGTATAGCGGAATGTAGCAGTATGTCGGTCATGGAGCAGTGTCGTCATAGCGGTATGTAGCAGTATGTCGGTCATGGAGCAGTATATAGCGGGAATGTAGCAGTATGTAGGTCATGGAGCAGTATATATAGCGGTATGTAGCAGTATGTCGGTCATCATGGAGCAGTAGCAGTATGTAGCAGGTATGTAGCAGTATGTCGGTCATGGAGCAGTATATAGCGGTATGTGTAGCAGTATGTCGGTCATGGAGCAGTATATAGCGGTATGTAGCAGTATGTCGGTCATGGAGCAGTATATAGCGGTATGTAGCAGTATGTCGGTCATGGAGCAGTGTATAGCGGAATGTAGCAGTATGTCGGTCATGGAGCAGTGTATAGCGGGATGTAGCAGTATGTCGGTCATGGAGCAGTATATAGGATGTAGCAGTATGTTCGGTCATGGAGCAGTGTAGCGGTAGTAGCAGTATGTCATGGAGCAGTGTATAGCGGTATGTCAGTATGTCATGGGTATATAGCGGTATGTCGGTCATGCAGGAATGCAGTGTATAGCGGTATGTAGCAGTATGTCGGTCATGGAGCAGTGTATAGCGGTATGTAGCAGTATGTCGGTCATGGAGCAGTATATAGCGGAATGTAGCAGTCTATGTCGGTCATGGAGCAGTGTATAGCGGTATGTAGCAGTATGTCGGTCATGGAGCAGTATATAGCGGTATGTAGCAGTATGTCGGTCATGGAGCAGTATATAGCGGGATGTAGCAGTATGTCGGTCATGGAGCAGTGTATAGCGGTATGTAGCAGTATGTCGGTCATGGAGCAGTGTATAGCGGTATGTAGCAGTATGTCGGTCATGGAGCACTGTATAGCGGGATGTAGCAGTATGTCAGTCATGGAGCAGTGTATAGCGGGATGTAGCAGTATGTCGGTCATGGAGCAGTGTATAGCGGAATGTAGCAGTATGTAGCGGTGTATTGGTCACGAGCAGTGTATAGTGGTTTGTGGGAGTCATTCTTACTCTCCTGTTGCAGGCGGCTGCGCTGTACCCGGAATTACATCCACATGAACCTCTTCTCTTCCTTCATTCTGCGCGCCATCTCCATCTTCATCAAGGACGCCGTGCTCTTCTCCGCAGATGACGTCAAGCACTGCAGCGTCTACCTGGTGAGGGTCTGCACGGTCTGTCCCCCGCCATCCTCCTCCTCCTCAGTCTGGGGGTTCACTCTGCCCCCCGTTCTCTCCGCAGAAGGACTGTCACTACGTCCTGATCTTCTTCCAGTACTGCATCATGGCCAACTACAGCTGGCTGCTGGTGGAGGGGCTCTACCTGCACACGCTGCTCGTCGTCTCCTTCTTCTCCGAGTGGAAGTATTTCTGCTGGTACATCGCCCTCGGGTGGGGTGAGTGCGGTGGGGCGAGGACTGAGCAGTGCGGGGGGGGCGAGGGCTGAGCAGTGCGGGGGGGGGGCGAGGCTGAGCAGTGCGGAGGGGGCGAGGGCTGAGCAGATGCGGGGGGCGAGGGGCTGAGCAGTGTGGTGGGGGGGGGCGAGGGCTGAGCAGTGCGGGGGGGCGTAGGCGCTGAGCAATGCGGGGGGGGCGGAGGCTGAGCAGTGGGGGGGGGCGAGGGCTGAGCAGTGGGGGGGGGGCGAGGGCTGAGCAGTGTGGTGGGGGGGGCGAGGGCTGAGCAGTGCGGGGGGGCGAGGGCTGAGCAGTGTGGTGGGGGGGGCGGAGGGCTGAGCAGTGCGGGGGCGAGGGCTGAGCAGTGCGGGGGGGCGAGGGCTGAGCAGTGCGGGGGGGCGAGGGGCTGAGCAGTGGGGGGGGCGAGGGCTGAGCAGTGGTGTGGGGGGGCGAGGCTGAGCAGTGCGGGGGGGGCGAGGGCTGAGCAGTGGGGGGGGGGCGAGGGCTGAGCAGTGGGGGGGGGGGGCGAGGTGCAGTGGGGGGGGCGAGGGCGAGCAGTGGGTGGGGGGGCGAGGGCTGAGCAGTGCGGGGGGGCGAGGGCTGAGCAGTGCGGGGGGGGCGAGGCTGAGCAGTGTGGTGGGGGGCGAGGGCTGAGCAGTGTGGGGGGCGAGGGCCCTGAGCAGTGTGGGGGGGGCGAGGGCTGAGCAGTGTGGGGGGGCGAGGGCTGAGCAGTGGGGGGGCGAGGGCTGAGCAGTGCGAGGGAGCAGTGTGGTGGGGGGGGGCGAGGGGCGGGGCGAGGGCTGAGCAGTGCGGGGGGCGAGGGCTGAGCAGTGCGGGGGGGGCGAGGCTGAGCAGTGTGGGGGGGCGAGGGCGAGCAGTGCAGAGGGCTGAGCAGTGCGGGGGGGCGGAGGCTGAGCAGTGTGGTGGGGGGCGAGGGCTGAGCAGTGCGGGGGGGGCGAGGGTGAGCAGTGCGGGGGGCGAGGGCTGAGCAGTGTGGTGGGGGGCGGGGGCTGGGCAGTGGCGGGGGGGCGAGGGCTGAGCAGTGTGGGGGGGGCGAGGGCTGAGCCAGGAACCCATCTTATCCTGCTCCGTGTATTACAGGCTCCCCCTGATCTTTCATCATCGCCTGGTCCGTGTGCGACAGCTGTACGAGAACACAGGGTGAGAAGAGCCCCCCGTTATATCACCTGTGACCCCCCCCGTTATATGTGACACCTGTGACCCCCCCGTTTATATCACCTGTGACCCCCCGTTATATCACCTGTGACCCCTGTACCCCCCCCGTTAATCACCTGTGACCCCCCCCCGTTTATCCCTGTGACCCCCCCCGTTATATCACCTGTTGACCCCCCCCGTTATATCACCCCCCCCGTGTGACACCTTGACCCCCCCCCCCCGTTATATCACCTGTGACCCCCCCCGTTATATCACCTGTGACCCCCCCCCGTTAATATCACCTGTGACCCCCCCCGTTATATCACCTGTGACCCCCCCCCGTTATATCACCTGTGACCCCCCCCCGTTATATCACCTGTGACCCCCCCCGTGTGACCCCCCCCCGTTATATCACCTGTGACCCCCCCCCGTTATATCACCTGTGACCCCCCCCCGTTATATCACGCTGTGACACACCTGTGACCCCCCCCCCGTTTATATCACCTGTGACCCCCCCCCCCGTTATATCACCTGTGACCCCCCCCCGTTATACCTGTACCCCCCCCGTTATATCACTGTGACCCCCCCCCCCGTTATATCACTGTGACCCCCCCCCGTTATATCACCTGTGACCCCCCCCTTATATCACCTGTGACCCCTCCCCGTTATATCACCTGTGACCCCCCCCCCGTTATATCACCTGTGACCCCCCCCAGTTTATCATCACCTGTGACCCCGTTATATCACCTGTGACCCCCCCCCGTTATATCACCTGTGACCCCCCGCCGTTTATATACCCCCCCCGTGTGACCCCCCCCCCGTTATATCACCTGTGACCCCCCCCCCACCGTTATATCACCTGCCCCCCCCTGTGACCCCCCCCGTTATATCACCTGTGACCCCCCCCCGTTTATATCACCTGTGACCCCCCCCCGTTATACCTCACCTGTGACCCCCCCCCCGTTATATCACCGTGACCCCCCCCGTCCCCCCCATATCACCTGTGAATCAAGTGATCCTGACAACCCGCGACAGATCAGAGGGGCAGTGTTGTCACGGTCTCGGCTCTGATTTCATCTCCTTCTCTTTCAGCTGCTGGAACATTAACTCCGACCCCAGCGTCTGGTGGATCATCCGGGGGCCCCGTCATCCTTCCATATTTGTAGGTTCCCCGACCCTCTGTGTACGTACCCGGGTGCTGCGCTCTCTGAGTCGCCCCCTCTCGCCCCTGAGGTCTCGCCCCCTCTCCGCGCTCTCTCTCTCTGAGTCTCGCCCCTCTCCGCGCTCTCTCTGAGTCTCGCCCCCTCTCCGCGCTCTCTCTCGAGGTCTCGCCTTCCGCGCTCTCTCTGAGGTCTCGCCCTCTCCGCGCTCTCTCTGAGGTCTCGCCCCCTCTCCGCGCTCTCTCTCTCTCGAGTCTCGCCCTCTCTCCGCGCTCTCTGAGGTCTCGCCCCCTCTCCGCGCTCTCTCTGATGTCTCGCCCCTCTCCGCGCTCTCTCTGAGGTCTCGCCCCCTCTCCGCGCTCTCTCTGAGGTCTCGCCCCCTCTCCGCGCTCTCTCTGAGGTCTCGCCCCTCTCTCTCTGAGGTCTCGCCCCTCTCCGCGCTCTCTCTGAGGTCTCGCCCCCTCTCCGCGCTCTCCTGAGGTCTCGCCCCCTCTCCGCGCTCTCTCTGAGGTCTCGCCGCCCTCTCCGCGCTCGCTCTCTTGAGGTCTCGCCCCCTCTCCGCGCTCCTCTCTGAGGTCTCGCCCCCTCTCCGCGCTCTCTTCTGAGGTTCGCCCCCTCTCCGCCTCTCTCTGAGGTCTCGCCCCCTCTCGCGCTCTCTCTGAGGTCTCGCCCCTCTCCGCGCTCTCTCTGAGGTCTCGCCCCCTCTCGCGCGCTCTCTTCTGAGGTCTCGCCCCTCTCCTCTCTCTGAGGTCTCGCCCTCTCCGCGCTCTCTCTGAGGTCTCGCCCCTTCCGCGCTCTCTCTGAGGTCCGCCCCTCTCCGCGCTCTCTCTGAGGTCTCGCCCCCTCTCCGCGCTCTCTCTGAGGTCTCGCCCCCTCTCCGCGCTCTCTCTGAGGTCTCGCTCCCTCTGCTCTCTCTGAGGTCTCGCCCTCTCTGCTCCCTCTCCGCTCTCCGCGCTCTCTCTGAGGTCTCGCCCCCTCTCCGCGCTCTCTCTGAGGTCTCGCCCCCTCTCGCGCTCTCTCTGAGGTCTCGCCCCCTCTCCGCGCTCTCTCTGAGGTCTCGAGGTCTCTGCTCCGCGCTCTCTCTAGCGCCCCCTCTCCGCCTCTCTCTCTCTGAGGTCTCGCCGCTCTCTCTGAGGTCTCGCGCGCTCTCTCTGAGGTCTCGCCCCCTCTCCGCGCTCTCTCTGCTCTCTCTGAGGTCTCGCCCCCTCGCGCCTGAGGTCTCGCCCCCTCTCCGCGCTCTCTCTGAGGTCTCGCCCCCTCCCTCTCTCCTCTCTGAGGTCCTCGCCCCTCTCCGCGCTCTCTCTGAGGTCTCGCCCCTCCGCGCTCTCCTGCTCGCCCCCTCTCCGCGCTCTCTCTGAGGTCTCTCGCGCTCTCTCTGAGGTCTCGCCCCTCTCCTCTCTGGGTTCTCTCTCTCGCTCTAGGTCTCGCCCCTCTCCGCGCTCTCTCTGAGGTCTCGCCCCCTCTCGCGCTCTCTCTGAGGTCTCGCCCCCTCTCCGCGCTCTCTCTGAGGTCTCGCCCCTCTCCGCGCTCTCTCTGAGGTCTCGCCCCCTCTCGCGCGCTCTCTCTCTCTCTCTCTCTCTGAGGTCTCGCCCTCTCTCTCTCTCTCTCTCTGAGGTCTCGCCCCCTCTCGCGCGCTCTCCGCGCTCTCTCTCTCTCTGAGGTCTCGCCCCCTCTCCGCGCTCTCCTTGAGGTCTCGCCTCTCTCTCTCTCTCCGAGCGTCTCGTCTCGCCCCCTCTCCGCGCTCTCTCTCTCTCTCTGAGGTCTCGCCCCCTCTCTCCTCTCTCGCCCTCTCCGCTCTCTCTCTCTGAGGTCTCGCCCCCTCTCCGCGCTCTCTCTCTCTCTGAGTCTGAGGTCTCGCCCCCTCTCCGCGCTCTCTCTCTTGAGGTTCTCGCCCCCTCTCCGCGCTCTTCTCCTCTCTCTGAGGTTTCGCCCCCTCTCCGCGCTCTCTCTCTCTGAGGTCTCGCCTTCTGTCTCCTCCAGATAAACTTCATTCTGTTTGTGAGAATTATCCGGATTCTGGTGAAGAAGCTCCGCACCGTGCGGCCCCCGGGGAGCGACCTCCACCAGTACAAGTGAGCGCAGCCGTCCTCAGGGGCCCCGGGTTATACCTCAGTCAGGCTGAGGGGCCCCGCTCGCTCATGTTTCCTGTCCCTGCAGGAGATTGGCCCGGTCCACCCTCCTCCTCATCCCGCTCTTTGGGGTCCATTACATCATCTTCGCCTTCTTCCCGGAGGATGTGAGCAGCGGCACGGTGGAGATCCGCTTATCCTTCGAGCTGGCGCTCGGCTCTTTCCAGGTGATTACGACGTCTGTGTGGAAGATCATACTGAGAGGACTGCTGCTGTGTACAGTGGGTGCAGAGGAGCGGGGGCTGGACTCCACCATTGTGGGGTCTAATGGGGGGGTCCCTCTCTGTGCGCAGGATATAAGTTCGGGGGAGGGGGGAATTAGTGGAGAGGGGCGGGGTTTCTGTGAGGGGGGGCTGGTGGAGGAGGAGGGGGGGTTCTGTGAGGGGGAACTGGTGGAGGAGGAGGGGCTGGAGGGGGGGGCTGGTGGAGGAGGAGGGGCGGGGTTCTGTGAGGGGGGGCGGTGGAGGAGGAGGGGCGGGTTCTGTGAGGGGGGGGCTGGTGAGGAGGAGGGGCGGGGTTCTGTGAGGGGGGGGCTGGTGGAGGAGGAGGGGCGGGGTTCTGTGAGGGGGGGCTGGTGGAGGAGGAGGGGCGGGGTTCTTGTTGGAGGGGGGGCTGGGAGGGGGGGCTGGTGGAGGAGGAGGGGCGGGGTTTTGTGAGGGGGGGCTGGTGGAGGAGGAGGGGCGGGTTCTGTGAGGGGGGGGCTGGTGGAGGAGGAGGGCGGGGTTCTGAGGGGGGCTGGTGGAGGAGGAGGGGCGGGGTTCTGGGAGGGGGGCTGGTGGAAGGAGGAGGGGTGGGGTTCTGGGGGGGCTGGTGGAGGGGCTGGGGGGGGGTGGTGGAGGAGGAGGGGCGGGGTTCTGGAGGGGGGCTGGTGGAGGAGGAGGGGCGGGGTTCTGGGAGGGGGGGCTGGTGGAGGAGGAGGGGCGGGGTTCTGGGAGGGGGGGTCTTCTCACAATGACATTTGCTCTTTCTTGCAGGGCTTTGTGGTCGCCGTCCTCTACTGCTTCCTGAACGGTGAGGTGAGTAGTGAGTAGGCAGGGTATCCAAAGGGGGAGGAGCTATGAAAGGCGCATTATATATCACGGGATGTCATGGGCGTGGCTGCATGTCACGATATATATCATGGGATGTCGTGGGCGTGGCTGCATGTCACGATATATATCATGGGATGTCGTCGGCGTGGCTGCATGTCACGATATATATCACGGGATGTCATGGCTGCATGTCACGTATATATCACGGGATGTGGGCGTGGCTGCATGTCACGATATATATCACAGTGTGTCGTGGGCGTGGCTGCATGTCACGATATAAATCACAGGGTGTCAAAGGGCGTGGCTGCATGTCACGATATATATCACGGGGTGTGACGGCTGCTGGTTTTTGCCCTCCAGGTGCAGTTCGAGGTCCAGAGGAAGTGGGGCAGATATCACCTACGGAAATACTTCTGGCTGCGGCAGAACAAGCACTCGATGGTCAGTAATGGCGGCAGCGTCCTGACACAGGTGGTACAGATCAGCCGGAGCAGCCAGCGGGAGGCGAGAAACAGCTCCGCCCCTATGACCAGCCTCATCTGATCGCCAACACCCATCACCTTGTTACCCGTGGTCGAGACTGTGTGTGACCAACCAGATGACAGGATCCCCCTGGACTAGTGGTCAGCGCCGCGGAGGTCACACCCCCAACCAATGACTGACTTATAATGACTGAGGTGGGGAAGGGCGATTGAGGATTGATACAGAGATTCCTGATATCGGGCCCCACCAGATCATAGGCCGGGGGGTGCCGTAATGCTGGACAACAGCGAGTCACATGACAATGAGGGATCCCGGGGGTGTCACATGACTATCACTCTTGTACTTCCTGTATCCATGTTCTGGGGCGTGCTAACAACCATGACAGCCCTGCTCACAGTGTGACGGTATAATAAAGTCTGTCATGAGTCACGCCCCCCGATATAGGGGACCACCTACAGATGTACATACAGCCACCACTGGGACAGCCGTGTATACATCTGTATGTGAGGAGCTCCCTCTAGTGGTGACTGTATATACATCTGTATGTGAGGAGCTCCCTCTATGTGGTGACTGTATATACATCTGTATGTGAGGAGCTCCCTCTAGTGGTGACTGTATATACATCTGTATGTGAGGAGCTCCCTCTAGTGGTGACTGTATATACATCTGTATGTGAGGAGCTCCCCCTAGTGGTGACTGTATATACATCTGTATGTGAGGAGCTCCCTCTAGTGGTGACTGTATATACATCTGTATGTGAGGAGCTCCTCTAGTGGTGACTGTATATATACTGTATCTGTATATACATCTGTATGTGAGAGCTCCCTCTAGTGGTGACTGTATATACATCTGTATGTGAGGAGCTCCCTCTAGTGTGTGACTGTATATATACATCTGTATGTGAGGAGCTCCCCTAGTGGTGACTAGTGGTGACTGTCCTCTAGTATGACTGTATATACATCTGTATGTGAGGAGCTCCCCCTAGTGGTGACTGTATATACATCTGTATGTGAGGAGCTCCCTCTAGTGGTGACTGGTATATACATCTGTATGTGAGGAGCTCCCTCTAGTGGTGACTGTATATACATCTGTATGTGAGGAGCTCCCCCTAGTGGTGACTGTATATACATCTGTATGTGAGAGCTCCTCTAGTGGTGACTGTATATACATCTTGTATGCTCCCTCTATGGTGACTGTATATATACATCTGTATGTGAGGAGCTCCCCTAGTGGTGACTGTATATACATCTGTATGTGAGGAGCTCCACTAGTGTGACTGTATATACATCTGTAGTGAGGAGCTCCCTAGTGGTTGACTATATATACATCTGTATGTGAGGAGCTCCTCTAGTGGTGACTGTATATACATCTGTATGTGAGGAGCTCCCTTCTAGTGGTGACTGTATATACATCTGTATGTGAGGAGCTCTCCCCTAGTGGTGGCTGTATATACATCTGTATGTGAGGAGCTCCCCTCTGTATATACATCTGTATGTGAGGAGCTCCCTAGTGATGACTGTATATACATCTATATGTGACTCCTAGTGTGGCTGTATAACATCTGTATGGAGGAGCTCCCCTAGTGGTGGCTGTATATACATCTGTATGTGAGGAGCTCCCCCTAGTGGTGGCTGTATATATACATCTGTATGTGAGGAGCTCCCTCTAGTGGGTGGCTGTATATATACATCTGTATGTGAGGAGCTCCCTCTAGTGGTGGCTGTATATAATCTGTATGTGAAGGAGCTCCCTCTAGTGGTGGCTGTTATATACATCTGTATGTGAGGGCTGTATGTGAGGAGCTCCCCTAGTGGTGACTGTATATAACTCTGTATGTGAGGAGCTCCCTCTAGTGGTGCCTGTATATACATCTGTATGTGAGGAGCTCCCTCTAGTGGTGACTGTTATATACATTGTATGTGAGAGCTCCCCCTAGTGGTGACTGTATATACATCTGTATGTGAGGAGCTCCCTCTAGTGT
The DNA here is from genome assembly GCA_900303285.1 of Rhinella marina. Classification (NCBI taxonomy): domain Eukaryota; kingdom Metazoa; phylum Chordata; class Amphibia; order Anura; family Bufonidae; genus Rhinella; species Rhinella marina. Next base: position 65,236 of record ONZH01017210.1, read on the forward strand.
GTGACTGTATATACTCTGTATGTGAGGAGCTCCCTAGTGGTGACTGTTACATCGTATGTGAGGAGCTCCCTAGTGGTGACTGTATATACATCTGTATGTGAGGAGGAGCTCCCTCTATGGGGTGATGTATATACACTGTATGTGAGGAGCTCCCTCTAGTGGTGGCTGTATATATATCTGTATGTGAGGAGCTTCCCCTAGTGGTGCTGTATATACAACTGTATGTGAGGAGCTCCCCCTAGTGGTGACTGTAATATACATCTGTATGTGAGGAGCTCCCTCTAGTGGTGACT